>JASEVX010000001.1:197113596-197402152 GCA_031761405.1 Serripes groenlandicus
TTTCAAAGAGTTTACCATTAAGAGTAGAACAACAAAGGGGAATGGGACATGTTTTAAGACAAGTAAATAAATAACGTGCAAAAGGAAGCTCACCTTTAGGAATTGATGTCTTGTTCTGGGTTTTATATCTGCAGCCGCCGGTCCAGTGGAATATATGAAATGGAGAAACGGAATCGGGTTAGACACTGTTTGTTTCCACGCCGGCTTACGTAAGGTCGGGGCCTAATACTATAACATTACAAAAAGTTTACGATAACCAGAAAAAACACGTTTAAGACATGCTGAATTTCTTTGAAATGGTAGCGGCATTCACGCGACACGGTTGAAAACGGCCGTAAGGCCGTTCAAACCTGCTGCAGGCTTGTGAAGAGTCAATGCTAATACCATTTCAAAGAGTTTACCATTAAGAGTAGAACAACAAAGGGGAATGGGACATGTTTTAAGACAAGTAAATAAATAACGTGCAAAAGGAAGCTCACCTTTAGGAATTGATGTCTTGTTCTGGGTTTTATATCTGCAGCCGCCGGTCCAGTGGAATATATGAAATGGAGAAACGGAATCGGGTTAGACACTGTTTGTTTCCACGCCGGCTTACGTAAGGTCGGGGCCTAATACTATAACATTACAAAAAGTTTACGATAACCAGAAAAAACACGTTTAAGACATGCTGAATTTCTTTGAAATGGTAGCGGCATTCACGCGACACGGTTGAAAACGGCCGTAAGGCCGTTCAAACCTGCTGCAGGCTTGTGAAGAGTCAATGCTAATACCATTTCAAAGAGTTTACCATTAAGAGTAGAACAACAAAGGGGAATGGGACATGTTTTAAGACAAGTAAATAAATAACGTGCAAAAGGAAGCTCACCTTTAGGAATTGATGTCTTGTTCTGGGTTTTATATCTGCAGCCGCCGGTCCAGTGGAATATATGAAATGGAGAAACGGAATCGGGTTAGACACTGTTTGTTTCCACGCCGGCTTACGTAAGGTCGGGGCCTAATACTATAACATTACAAAAAGTTTACGATAACCAGAAAAAACACGTTTAAGACATGCTGAATTTCTTTGAAATGGTAGCGGCATTCACGCGACACGGTTGAAAACGGCCGTAAGGCCGTTCAAACCTGCTGCAGGCTTGTGAAGAGTCAATGCTAATACCATTTCAAAGAGTTTACCATTAAGAGTAGAACAACAAAGGGGAATGGGACATGTTTTAAGACAAGTAAATAAATAACGTGCAAAAGGAAGCTCACCTTTAGGAATTGATGTCTTGTTCTGGGTTTTATATCTGCAGCCGCCGGTCCAGTGGAATATATGAAATGGAGAAACGGAATCGGGTTAGACACTGTTTGTTTCCACGCCGGCTTACGTAAGGTCGGGGCCTAATACTATAACATTACAAAAAGTTTACGATAACCAGAAAAAACACGTTTAAGACATGCTGAATTTCTTTGAAATGGTAGCGGCATTCACGCGACACGGTTGAAAACGGCCGTAAGGCCGTTCAAACCTGCTGCAGGCTTGTGAAGAGTCAATGCTAATACCATTTCAAAGAGTTTACCATTAAGAGTAGAACAACAAAGGGGAATGGGACATGTTTTAAGACAAGTAAATAAATAACGTGCAAAAGGAAGCTCACCTTTAGGAATTGATGTCTTGTTCTGGGTTTTATATCTGCAGCCGCCGGTCCAGTGGAATATATGAAATGGAGAAACGGAATCGGGTTAGACACTGTTTGTTTCCACGCCGGCTTACGTAAGGTCGGGGCCTAATACTATAACATTACAAAAAGTTTACGATAACCAGAAAAAACACGTTTAAGACATGCTGAATTTCTTTGAAATGGTAGCGGCATTCACGCGACACGGTTGAAAACGGCCGTAAGGCCGTTCAAACCTGCTGCAGGCTTGTGAAGAGTCAATGCTAATACCATTTCAAAGAGTTTACCATTAAGAGTAGAACAACAAAGGGGAATGGGACATGTTTTAAGACAAGTAAATAAATAACGTGCAAAAGGAAGCTCACCTTTAGGAATTGATGTCTTGTTCTGGGTTTTATATCTGCAGCCGCCGGTCCAGTGGAATATATGAAATGGAGAAACGGAATCGGGTTAGACACTGTTTGTTTCCACGCCGGCTTACGTAAGGTCGGGGCCTAATACTATAACATTACAAAAAGTTTACGATAACCAGAAAAAACACGTTTAAGACATGCTGAATTTCTTTGAAATGGTAGCGGCATTCACGCGACACGGTTGAAAACGGCCGTAAGGCCGTTCAAACCTGCTGCAGGCTTGTGAAGAGTCAATGCTAATACCATTTCAAAGAGTTTACCATTAAGAGTAGAACAACAAAGGGGAATGGGACATGTTTTAAGACAAGTAAATAAATAACGTGCAAAAGGAAGCTCACCTTTAGGAATTGATGTCTTGTTCTGGGTTTTATATCTGCAGCCGCCGGTCCAGTGGAATATATGAAATGGAGAAACGGAATCGGGTTAGACACTGTTTGTTTCCACGCCGGCTTACGTAAGGTCGGGGCCTAATACTATAACATTACAAAAAGTTTACGATAACCAGAAAAAACACGTTTAAGACATGCTGAATTTCTTTGAAATGGTAGCGGCATTCACGCGACACGGTTGAAAACGGCCGTAAGGCCGTTCAAACCTGCTGCAGGCTTGTGAAGAGTCAATGCTAATACCATTTCAAAGAGTTTACCATTAAGAGTAGAACAACAAAGGGGAATGGGACATGTTTTAAGACAAGTAAATAAATAACGTGCAAAAGGAAGCTCACCTTTAGGAATTGATGTCTTGTTCTGGGTTTTATATCTGCAGCCGCCGGTCCAGTGGAATATATGAAATGGAGAAACGGAATCGGGTTAGACACTGTTTGTTTCCACGCCGGCTTACGTAAGGTCGGGGCCTAATACTATAACATTACAAAAAGTTTACGATAACCAGAAAAAACACGTTTAAGACATGCTGAATTTCTTTGAAATGGTAGCGGCATTCACGCGACACGGTTGAAAACGGCCGTAAGGCCGTTCAAACCTGCTGCAGGCTTGTGAAGAGTCAATGCTAATACCATTTCAAAGAGTTTACCATTAAGAGTAGAACAACAAAGGGGAATGGGACATGTTTTAAGACAAGTAAATAAATAACGTGCAAAAGGAAGCTCACCTTTAGGAATTGATGTCTTGTTCTGGGTTTTATATCTGCAGCCGCCGGTCCAGTGGAATATATGAAATGGAGAAACGGAATCGGGTTAGACACTGTTTGTTTCCACGCCGGCTTACGTAAGGTCGGGGCCTAATACTATAACATTACAAAAAGTTTACGATAACCAGAAAAAACACGTTTAAGACATGCTGAATTTCTTTGAAATGGTAGCGGCATTCACGCGACACGGTTGAAAACGGCCGTAAGGCCGTTCAAACCTGCTGCAGGCTTGTGAAGAGTCAATGCTAATACCATTTCAAAGAGTTTACCATTAAGAGTAGAACAACAAAGGGGAATGGGACATGTTTTAAGACAAGTAAATAAATAACGTGCAAAAGGAAGCTCACCTTTAGGAATTGATGTCTTGTTCTGGGTTTTATATCTGCAGCCGCCGGTCCAGTGGAATATATGAAATGGAGAAACGGAATCGGGTTAGACACTGTTTGTTTCCACGCCGGCTTACGTAAGGTCGGGGCCTAATACTATAACATTACAAAAAGTTTACGATAACCAGAAAAAACACGTTTAAGACATGCTGAATTTCTTTGAAATGGTAGCGGCATTCACGCGACACGGTTGAAAACGGCCGTAAGGCCGTTCAAACCTGCTGCAGGCTTGTGAAGAGTCAATGCTAATACCATTTCAAAGAGTTTACCATTAAGAGTAGAACAACAAAGGGGAATGGGACATGTTTTAAGACAAGTAAATAAATAACGTGCAAAAGGAAGCTCACCTTTAGGAATTGATGTCTTGTTCTGGGTTTTATATCTGCAGCCGCCGGTCCAGTGGAATATATGAAATGGAGAAACGGAATCGGGTTAGACACTGTTTGTTTCCACGCCGGCTTACGTAAGGTCGGGGCCTAATACTATAACATTACAAAAAGTTTACGATAACCAGAAAAAACACGTTTAAGACATGCTGAATTTCTTTGAAATGGTAGCGGCATTCACGCGACACGGTTGAAAACGGCCGTAAGGCCGTTCAAACCTGCTGCAGGCTTGTGAAGAGTCAATGCTAATACCATTTCAAAGAGTTTACCATTAAGAGTAGAACAACAAAGGGGAATGGGACATGTTTTAAGACAAGTAAATAAATAACGTGCAAAAGGAAGCTCACCTTTAGGAATTGATGTCTTGTTCTGGGTTTTATATCTGCAGCCGCCGGTCCAGTGGAATATATGAAATGGAGAAACGGAATCGGGTTAGACACTGTTTGTTTCCACGCCGGCTTACGTAAGGTCGGGGCCTAATACTATAACATTACAAAAAGTTTACGATAACCAGAAAAAACACGTTTAAGACATGCTGAATTTCTTTGAAATGGTAGCGGCATTCACGCGACACGGTTGAAAACGGCCGTAAGGCCGTTCAAACCTGCTGCAGGCTTGTGAAGAGTCAATGCTAATACCATTTCAAAGAGTTTACCATTAAGAGTAGAACAACAAAGGGGAATGGGACATGTTTTAAGACAAGTAAATAAATAACGTGCAAAAGGAAGCTCACCTTTAGGAATTGATGTCTTGTTCTGGGTTTTATATCTGCAGCCGCCGGTCCAGTGGAATATATGAAATGGAGAAACGGAATCGGGTTAGACACTGTTTGTTTCCACGCCGGCTTACGTAAGGTCGGGGCCTAATACTATAACATTACAAAAAGTTTACGATAACCAGAAAAAACACGTTTAAGACATGCTGAATTTCTTTGAAATGGTAGCGGCATTCACGCGACACGGTTGAAAACGGCCGTAAGGCCGTTCAAACCTGCTGCAGGCTTGTGAAGAGTCAATGCTAATACCATTTCAAAGAGTTTACCATTAAGAGTAGAACAACAAAGGGGAATGGGACATGTTTTAAGACAAGTAAATAAATAACGTGCAAAAGGAAGCTCACCTTTAGGAATTGATGTCTTGTTCTGGGTTTTATATCTGCAGCCGCCGGTCCAGTGGAATATATGAAATGGAGAAACGGAATCGGGTTAGACACTGTTTGTTTCCACGCCGGCTTACGTAAGGTCGGGGCCTAATACTATAACATTACAAAAAGTTTACGATAACCAGAAAAAACACGTTTAAGACATGCTGAATTTCTTTGAAATGGTAGCGGCATTCACGCGACACGGTTGAAAACGGCCGTAAGGCCGTTCAAACCTGCTGCAGGCTTGTGAAGAGTCAATGCTAATAC
Source organism: Serripes groenlandicus (assembly GCA_031761405.1). Taxonomy (NCBI): domain Eukaryota; kingdom Metazoa; phylum Mollusca; class Bivalvia; order Cardiida; family Cardiidae; genus Serripes; species Serripes groenlandicus. The sequence continues at coordinate 197,118,999 of JASEVX010000001.1, forward strand.
CATTTCAAAGAGTTTACCATTAAGAGTAGAACAACAAAGGGGAATGGGACATGTTTTAAGACAAGTAAATAAATAACGTGCAAAAGGAAGCTCACCTTTAGGAATTGATGTCTTGTTCTGGGTTTTATATCTGCAGCCGCCGGTCCAGTGGAATATATGAAATGGAGAAACGGAATCGGGTTAGACACTGTTTGTTTCCACGCCGGCTTACGTAAGGTCGGGGCCTAATACTATAACATTACAAAAAGTTTACGATAACCAGAAAAAACACGTTTAAGACATGCTGAATTTCTTTGAAATGGTAGCGGCATTCACGCGACACGGTTGAAAACGGCCGTAAGGCCGTTCAAACCTGCTGCAGGCTTGTGAAGAGTCAATGCTAATACCATTTCAAAGAGTTTACCATTAAGAGTAGAACAACAAAGGGGAATGGGACATGTTTTAAGACAAGTAAATAAATAACGTGCAAAAGGAAGCTCACCTTTAGGAATTGATGTCTTGTTCTGGGTTTTATATCTGCAGCCGCCGGTCCAGTGGAATATATGAAATGGAGAAACGGAATCGGGTTAGACACTGTTTGTTTCCACGCCGGCTTACGTAAGGTCGGGGCCTAATACTATAACATTACAAAAAGTTTACGATAACCAGAAAAAACACGTTCAAACCTGCTGCAGGCTTGTGAAGAGTCAATGCTAATACCATTTCAAAGAGTTTACCATTAAGAGTACATTAAGAGTTTTACCATACCTCCTTGTCCAATAATGTTTTCAAACTCTTAATTGGACAAACATATAAATAAAGGCAACATTAACAAATTCCTTTATTTGCATAATTACATACATTTAAGATACAAATAGACAAACAAACATACTTACATGCATTAACAAAGATAGTAGACTATATTTTTTATAGAGTAAACAGCGGACAAACGCAGTATAGAGGGAAACTGCAGACGCTATAGAATATAGAGGAAACCGTTTTATAGAGTAAACTGCGGACAAATGCAATATAGAGTAAACTGCGGACAAATGCAGTATAGAGGAAAACTGCGGACGGCATGCGGAAACTGCAGACGCTACTATAGAATATAGAGTAAATTGCGGACAAATGCAATATAGAGGAAAATGCGGACAAATGCAATATAGAGTAAAATGCGGACGCTATAGAATATAGAGGAAATAGCGTACAAAATAGATTATGAAATATTAACTTACCGAGAAAAAAGGAGCTACATCAACCAAATCGTCCTCTCTCAAAAAGTTCAACGTTCCATATACAGGATAAGAAAACACAGAAACATTTGCCTTATCCAAATAGTCAGATAGGTATTTCACTTGACTATGACCTATAACTAATCTTTGTACAATTAGAGCTTCACTGAATTCACAAACTTAAATTACTACAACGACAGTGTAATAATCAGTTTCTTTTAAATGTCTTTTTATTTAATTTCACAAGTAAGTATTATTCTATTACAATCCAATATAGAACTAGTACATGTAGGTTATACTGTGAATATTGTAATGGATGTAATTGTACACGTTCAGATGAAACTGGAAAATCATTTTGATAGACAATTATGTTGAAGCAGCCAATCAGACATTGTTAGCTAATCTGTTAATTGGCACAATTAAAATGTTTTTCTACAATAACATTAAAAACGAAAGAAATGTGTTAATGAACAAGATAAAAAAAAGGGCCGACAATTGAAGTATCAAACTGTCAATTAGTGTTCAATTAATTTAAAGATTTAAAACTCATCATTATAATAATTGCACTCAACAAACAATTTGTTCCTACCATATACAAATACATATTATAGCGTCCGCATTTTACTGGGTCCCCATTTTACCTCTGTATTTAGGTTTCCCTCTATACTGCATTTGTCCGCAGTTTACTCTATATTGCATTTGTCCGCAGTTTACTCTATATTGCATTTGTCCGCAGATCGCGTCCGCATTTTAGACCCTCCCGAAAGTACACCAGTGTGATACCTAAAAGGTTTGCACATGTGCGTATTCGACATTTGTTCCATCTCGCAAACGTTTAAAAGTAGTCCGATCCAAGTTGTTTGGGCATTTAATTGTAGAAGAAACTCTCCTCTGTCCAACCATACCATCGGTTTGGCTTAGATCACTATATTGAAGAAAAAGACCAGGGCCCATTCGTATATTTTCACATACCGGTCTCACTCTAGTATTAATTAACTTTAGTGCATATCAATTCGCGTTCAAAACCTTCAGAGACGTGATTAATAACAATTATGTCAGTGCTACTTTGGTACCGGATTGTTACTAATATTTGAGTTTTATCGAGACATTATCTACATAGAGTTAAAATATGTAAATATTATCTTCGTCATGATTGGGCAGATAATATTTCTGCCTTGCAAATAACGGCACATAACTCTCATGATACTCAAATCTGGAAATTCCAAAAGGTTCTATAAATAGCTCGCGAGACTGGTGTTACAAAGGTTGAAAGGACACACGATGTCAGTGTGTACACACGTTATGTATACACACGTCTGCACGTTCTAGAGTCAATTAGCAATCAATGCTGAAAGTGTAGCCTTATTTAGTTTGGAGATCGAGCATTATAATATATGCCTATATTTTTATAAATTGAACAGTTTGGCAAATAGTAAAATTGTGCTTTTTGAGCATGTTTTGTGTTTGTTTTTGCACTCACATTATTCGAAGCAGTTTAAAGGGACTGAATCCCATATGAGAAAAAAACGAAAAAAAAAGAATTTTTTTAAAAATTGCTATTACCTTGATGTTTTTGCATGTAAGGCATTGAGATTTGCTGACTGATGTACTACAATATATGCACACTATTAATATTGCGGAGATCTTTCGTTATTTTGCATTGTAAAATCTACTGGGTTAGTAACCCAGTAAATCTAAAAATATCGCTGTATATTTATCACGTGATCACTACAACCGAATTGACAATTGTCGTTCCTTACACTCACGCATACATGAATGTAATGAGTCGATAGTGTTAGAGAATGCCGAATTGAATCCACAAATCGGTGCTAATCAGGTCATGCCAGATCTGATCTGGGACGATAACTGATCTGTTAAGCTATTTGTTTAAAAATTGCTTTTCGATATATATAGCGGTGCATTTGAATTTATTTTTTCACTTCACGGTTTAAAACATTATTTTAACACATTTTTAGGCCTAGAGTCAAGATTAGCGCCGGTTTCTCAACTTTTACTTTTACTTTTACTTGTACTGTGTATATAATGATATACTATACTGCTTATTTAAATATTATGCATAAAAAAATCTGCGATAGATGAATTTATTTTGTGTCAATTAGTTTTAATTATACAGTCTCTTTGTAATTCTAATATTGAATGGCTATGTACATTGTATGTGTTATTGAGATGTTTTATATGTGTGTTTGTACATAGATGAGACTTAAATAAAGATAATATATATATATATATATATATATATATATATATATCTGATCTATTGTTTACTCTTATAACCAAGAAGTCCAGCACAAACCATAATCTAGTAAAACAGGGCTCAATGTATAAAAGAATGTTTACAAGGTATTTACAGGTCTATTAATAAACCGTTACATCCTCTCCATATCCTCTCCATGGTCTGTTTCAGTCAAATATGGATAGTCCTATGACATCCTTTATTTTTTCATGAAAGTGGATTTTCTGAAGAGAATGACAGTTAGTTGTATAGGATTTCAATTTGATTTCTCCATGTGTGTGACATGGCCCTTCTCTCTATATACATTACATCTTTAAAAACTATGATTGATATGTGTTGCAAATACTCGTGTTTATGGAGATACCAATATAACTCCAACAAGTGTGCAGTTTTTATGCAGATACACTGATATATCCAGAAGGAATAAGTCAGCAGTTCCCTCAGGAAGTTGTCCAAACACGGAAAAGACATGAAAGCAGCACGGGGGAAAAACCAGGAAGCCCATTTTGTGGTGGATCGTCTATATATTGACAGGAAGTTGTATCGCAAACCTACAACCCGGGAGGAAACTCATTAGGACAATAGTATTAGGTGTTTAATATGGAACATTGAGTGATGAACCCGAGATAAGCTGAATGATAGTAATTTTTCTTTATTAATTAGTAATTATGACTTAATATTCCTAAGTGAAACTTGGACCAATAGAAAGTCTAAGATTTTAACGGTTTTAAGATTTTCCATTCATATAGAAAACTACAGCATAAAAAAGCAAGGCGTTGTAGCGGAGGGATTTTACTGTATATCAGAGAAATTTTTTCACATGGAGTAAAATTAATCCGAAACAATGTAGACTGTATTCAATGGTTTAAGCTGGATAAAACCTTCTTCAATACCGCTGAACATATCTATATATGTTCTACATATGTTGCATCTGAGGGATCGCCAGTCTATGAACACTTTGTTTTTGATATATTTGACGAAATTGAATCTGACGTTAGACATTTTCAGAATCTAGGGGCTAAAGTGTTTGTATTAGGCGATTTAAATGCACGTGTTGGGTTTAAATCAGATTATATTATGAATGATAGAAACGGTTAATCGATCACGATCAGTCTAACAGTGGCCCGGTCGATTTGCATATCCCTCGCGCTGCATGCGATAGAGGCTCAAACCGGTTTGGCGACTGTTTATTGGTCCTATGTAAATCTCTTGGTATGTTGATAGTAAATGGAAGAGTCGGCAAAGGTAGGACCATTGGTAACTTGACGTGCTTTACACATAATGGTGAAAGTACAGTTGATTATTTGTTGACTAGTTTTTGATCTTTTATTAGACTTTCACGTACATGATTTTAATGTTCATTCCAACCACGATCCAGTTACTTTCGATTTACGAATTAATACGTCATTTAAAAATGATTGTAAAGATGAGGAAATGTTTGTGTATAGATGGAACCTCGAACATAGAGATCAATTTGTACATGACGTTTCATCATCGATCAATGCTTTGTGTAGTAGTTTACACAACAGCATGTCACATGACTGTGATCCCGATATTATGGTCAGTTTATTCACGGGTTTTCTAACTGATATTGGAAATAGCTATTTTGAAAAACCATGTCAAATATAAAAGAAAATCAACATTTTGTAATAATTCTGATTACCCAATGAAGGATTGGTTCGATAATACATGCAAACTTAAAAAACATGCTTATGAAGAAGCTTTACGAAATTATAATTTGGCAAAAAATGATGAAAACAGACGAAATTTTCTTACTTTAAAAAAGGACTATAAATACCATTGAAGAGCAGCTAAATCAAAACTTAAAAAATAAAAAACCTAGAGACTTTTGGAAACTATTTAAGCAAAAGAAGGAACAAAATACTGCATCAGATATAGAATTCTCAGAATGTTATAACCATTTTAAAACTTTGGCGTCTGATATCAAAATTCGAGAAGATTCTGTTTGTGAAGATTTTTTAACCGATTGTGATCATACAGGAAATAATTAATGTATATACGATTAATTAGATTCGCCTTTTACAATAACGGAAATAAGACAATGTTAAGTACAAATAAATCACCATCCATTGACAATATTATATATGAGTATTTTAAGGAAAGTATCGATTTTCTAGATAAACCGCTTCAAACCAATTTTATATTCACTGTTTGTTAATGACATAGAACTGTTCTTACTAGAAAACTAGGATGAATGTTTTACTTTAGGTCAATTATCTATATATCTACTCCTTTTTACCGATGACTCTGCTTTGATCGCAGAGTCTGAGGCAGGATTACAAAACTTAATATCAGCTTTTGAAAAGTACTGTAAAAAATGGAATATAACAGTCAATGTAGATAAAACCAAAATAGTCATATTTAAAAAAGGTAGAACATTAAATGTTGATAGTACATTTACATATTCGGGGATTAATATTGCGGTAGTGAATACCTTTAATTATTTAGGTATAGTGTTCACCAATTTCAATTTCAATTTCAATTTCAATTTTATTCAGGCAAGTCGGCACATCCGTACCATTGGCCATTTACAAGTATATACACGTGAAGAATATGGCTCAATGACGTAAAATACATTACATTTACATTATTTATATACACGCATACAAAAGAAGAAAAATCAGTTATAATATTTCAGATAAGCACTATTATGTTTAGATAACCAAGAATCATTGTCAATGAATACAATTGGCAAATGATTCTTAGTTATTACTAAACACCATATTTTGATTAATACAATATTCTCTATACTCAGCCGCTTTTGAAATATAATTTGCAATATTCATTTAAACTTTTTTACTTTTTGAAGATAATAAGTTAATAAATCGAGAAATAGAAGGCCATGAAGTTGATATATATTGTGTACGTATGTTTCTATAATTCAAACATACAAGAAGAAATTGATATTCGGATACTAAAACCTTTTGCGAACAAAAAATGCACGTTCTATTGCTCCGTTCGATTTCTAAATATCGACCCGTTTCGATGGCTAATTTGTGTCCAGAAATTCGAAAGAGTGTTAATTGTTTTCTTAGTTTGTCATTTTGATCATTAGTAGACATGATTCAAGTTCAAAAGTAATCTTAAATTTGCGGTAATAATCAAGTTTTGGAGATGAATCAATTACTGCATGCCAATGTTGGATATAGTTTTCTCGAATTCTCTGTTTAACTAATTTTATTGTTCTATTTGTTCTGTTCTAACCATAAGTTGCTCATACCTAATCTGTCTAAATACCGTTTCACTTTGGTCGACCACAAAGTATTATTGCTATTTGAAAAAGAGCATTGCTTAAGGAAAACATCATGTAGTATTGAATTCTGATTATTTTTTATTTTTGACCAGAACTTAAGTGTACGTTCGATGCCTATAATCGATAACGGAAATCTCCCTAGTTGGCCTAGTACTGCTGCATTTGTTGTTTGTTGTTTAACGCCAAGGATATATTTGCAAAACTTAATATGTAATCTATCTATTTCAGAAAATTGATAAATACCTAAGACTTCGGAAGCATAAAGAAGAATAGGCGTTACCATACTGTCAAAAAGAAGTAATTTAGTTTTGATGTCGAACTTTATACGATTAAATAGTATAAAAAGACCATTCATTGCTTTTAAGGCTTGTTCAAAAAGGGCTTTTGCAGCGCTATTTAAATTTCCATTCTTTGTAAATTCGATCCCAAGATAAGTGAAACTATCCACTACTTCAACTATTTCATTATTGATAAACCAATCATAATTTAAGGATTGTCTCCCTTTTTCAAAAATACAAATTTTAGTCTTTTTCACATTTATGGTTAGGCCCCATTCTGTAGAATATACGTACACACTATCTAAAAGGGACTGTAAACTAGACTTATCAGTCGTAAAAAGAGCAATATCGTCCGCAAACATCAACATATATATAGATAGAAGATTTAAATCAGATTCAGTGAGATTATTAAAATTCATATTCTCGCTTATGTCATTAACAAATAAAATAAGTGAAAGAGGTTCCCCTTGTTTCAAACCTATCGAAACATCAAAGAACTCGGACAAATTGAAATATGTAGATCTTACACATGAAGACAATTTATTATTTATTGATTTTATGATATTTACAAACTTGTTACTAATACCAAGTTTCAGTAGTTTTTACAATAGATAGCTATGAGGAACAGTATCGAAACATCTTTTGTAGTCCGCAAAAGCGCAAAATAATTTGCTTTTACTTGCTAGGATGTTTTGTATGATGCTATGGAGAATAAAAATGCAATCAACTGTGCTCTTTTTATCTCTGAAACCAAACTGGCAATCATTGATTATAGCTTCATTTTCACAAAAAGCATTAAGTCTATTCCTCAAACATAATGAGAATATTTTACCGAGAGCACATATTAATGTTATTCCCCTATAGTTAGAAGGGTCATCCGAGTCTCCCTTTTTGTAAATTGGAACTATTATTCCTTTCGTCCATAATTCTGGATATTCTCCGCTTTCATAGATATGGTTAAATATGGTTACTAAAAAAGGTGAAATAAATTCATTTGCATCTATAAAAAATCTGGAACAATTGTATCGTATCCACTACTCTTATTACGCGCAAAATGCTTAATGGTATTCATAATCTCTGGTCAAATGGTTTATCTATAAGATCTATGTTTATTTCAAAATCAGACGAATTATCATCACAAGAAGAGACGCCCTCATTTAAATTCATTTCGCTAAAATACTTTACAAAATCCTCTGCGGTTGGACCTGATGTAGATGATTTGCTATTTCGAAGTTTTTTAACATGTTTCCAAAACTTTTTCGGATTTGTTTTACATATAGAAGAGAAAATATTACCCTGTTTTACATTGTGTTTATATTTTGCTTTTTTCTTGGTAGATGCATATTGGTTTCTGCTGCGTAAACAATCATGTCTACTGTTTACAGTAGGATTAGTTTTAACATTTAAAAAAATCACGTTTAGCGTTTTTACAATTATTATCAAACCAAGCATTATGCTTGGTATTACTGGTATAGGAATGGGAAGCCTCGGCATTGTTATACCGGTAAGATTTCCCAAAAACCGAAAAGGAAATGTCATGAATCAATTCTGATAAATTATTAATACAATGATCAATAGAACAGTCATTATTTACAAAATCATTATGCAACAAACATATTAAACGACTCACGTTTGCTTTCAAGTAAGCACAAAAGATCACTTTTCTTTTCACAGTCCCACACTATCTTCTGATAAAAAACAGATTCATGGCTATTTGTGTCATTTAAATCCGTATCCATAGAAAATACAATCGGACAATGATCAGAATGTTCCGTAAGGTCCTTCACTTCAAATGACTTAATCATATCAAAATTATGGTATCCCGTGATTAAATAATCAATCAAACTCGCTCCTGAAACACCACGTTTAACTGAATAGCATGTACATAAACCATCGTCTTTTCTACCATTAACAATTTGTAAATCATGCACCTTGCAGAGGGTGAGCAGTTTTAACCCAAACTTATTTACAACTTTGTCATGTGATTTTTCGAGGTGACAATGAACTAACGTTTTGCTCAGGTAAATCGATATAGTTGTGTAATTCCAAATTTTCAACAAAATCAACACGTTCGCTAACTCTACTATTCATATCGTTACGTAAATTTCACCCAAATCACAGTAGCTCCTTATGTCATCACTAATCTGTTCAAAGAAATCATAGTCAAATAGATTTGATTCCACATTTTTATATACAGTCGAATCTTCTGGAGGTATATACGTTACACAAAAAAATAAGTCATTATCAGCATTAAAGAGACTTTTGTGTAACCTAAACCATAAAATTCCATTATGTTTCACTTTCATAAGGTCAATTTTCCCACTTAACCATGTCTTGTAATATACTATAATACCACCACTAAATCTTTTTGCCTTTTTGTTCGATCTTGGTCTATGACAACTAAATTGATTGAAACCGTTAATGTTTATATTTGATCTTCCTGCATGCCATGTTTCTGTAAGCAAAGGCAGGTCGTACTCACTAACCAATTTAATGAAGTCAGTGTCCTCAACCTTTGTCCGTAGACCGTTAACATTCCACTGTAAAATGTAAAAGTAAGTTGCCGCTTGCTCGATTCCCATTTTCTGGAACCGGAGGTACCGGTATCTGTAGTAAAACCAGGTGGAGGGTTATTGGCTGAGAACATCTGACCGTTGATGTACAGTTTGTCATATGAGAGAACTGCTTTCTTGTTTTCCCTCTTAGCTTTGATCAGGGCTGGTACCAATTGACGTCTGCGCTCCTGTATTTCCCTCGGATACTGGTCACTGACCCGGTACTCACTCTCTCTTAATTTATCTATAGCTTCTTGTTTAACTCGCATTTTATCCTGGTAAAAGTTAAACTTTACTACAATCGGGCGTGTCTTGTCACTTCTAAAAAACCCTATTCTGTGGGCACGGTCAAGTTTTATATTTTTTGAATCCGTAATGCCTAATTTCGTCTCACACAATTCTTGTATTTTGGAAAAGCAGTTTTCAATTATTCTTTCCTCTATGGATTGACATTCATTAATGTTAAAAAATAACAGATTATCTCGCATCGATCGTCACCAGTAACGGGTCATTTTATAATGCCATTAAAACTTTAACGAGTAAAGCTACGCGCACCATGGGTCAATTACTTGCAGTAACAAAACATAAGCAAATTCCTTTAAAGATTATGATTGATCTTTTTGACTCCTTCGTTGCATCTATATTATACTACTCTTGCGAGGTTTGGTGCTTTAACCCTTTTAACAATTCTGCAACAGACGACTTTGAACGTATTTTGTCAAAAATCAGAAAATCTCCATAATTGAATGGATAACCTATGACGAAAAGTGGAAAACATTGTGTCAAAAGGAGAAATTGCACGTTTTGTGCAATTTCTTCTTTTGTCACTATGTTTTCAAAAAGCCGTCTGCTGCAGAGGCGTCCGAAAGCGTTTATATGAGGGAAAGAGTTAACACAATTGTTATTGTCGAAAGACTGCATAGAACATTTCTCAGAAAATTATTAAATGTAAAAACATCAACTAGTAATTCAGCTATTTACGGAGAATTCGGAAGATCTCCACTCTTTATTAATATTAAAGTAAAAACAATTATGTACTGAAATATCATCATATAGGAACGCCGTTGCTAAATTACGTCTATCAGCTCATAATATATATATAGAAACCGGTAGGCATAGGGACATTAGTAGAACTGATAGAATATGTTCACTTTGCAGTTTACAAGAGCTTGAAGACGAGTTTCATTTTATGTTAGTTTGTCCTGCCTATACTGATTTGAGAAAAAAATATAAAAATGTATTACTACCAAAATCCTAGTATGTTAAAATTGATTCAGTTGTTAAACAGTTCAAATATAAAAGCATTAAATGCCGTTGGAATATACTACATAAAAGCTAAGGAAAACTAGATTAAACAATGTTATTGTATAAGAAGAAATTACATGCATTATCGTGCATTATTTCCGCAAAAAGTATTTTCAGTATCTGTATATTATCCTATATATATATATATATATATTATATATATGTGTATTATTCTATACTGTAGATGTTATATGTGTCTATTTATATTTTCATCAAAAGAGAGTGTTTAAAAATTGATATTTATCTAAATATATGTGTTTATTTATATTTTCATGAAAAGAGAGTGTTAAAAACTGTATATTTAATTTGTATGTTCATACTCATGTATGTTTAAATATGTTGTATTTTGACGATGAACCATATGTGTCCAAGTCAATATTCTTGAATAAAGTGATGTTCTGTTCTGTTCTGTTCTGTTCTGTATACATTACATCTTTAAAAACTATGATTGATATGTGTTACAAATACTCGTGTTTATGGAGATACCAATATAACTCCAACAAGTGTGCAGTTGCCACTTTTAATGAGTGCAAATATACGGGTCATGGGTAATAAAATTATTTATGAAAAAGAGGAATATAATCATTTGGGAACAGTATGCAATACATACGCTGACTAGTCCATACTTACTAAACATATTGATAGAAAAATAAGGGGGACATCCTTGCTTATCAAGGAAGGGCTGCACGTAAATGGGCTTAATCCCTAAACTAGCTATATTATCTATAAAGATGTTGTTATTCCTAAAGCACTGATTATCCTAGTAGATATTCTTGAAAACATTGTATTTATACAAACTACTATACACTTCAACGAATTTCTAATTGGCCACCTATTATTTATCATATTTTAGGAAAAGTATTCGGAGAAAACTACAAATAACCAAATATAAGTTTAATGCAATTTATTCCTAATATGTCAAAAAAACCTTCATTGCAATTTAATTACGGCAACACACTTAACAGAGAACGTTAACATGGACACCCTTAATTAAAACAAAAACTGCAAGACCAAATTACGTATTACACAGGTATCGTATGGTTGACCACCCGTGTTATTGTTATAATTAACGTGGCGTAACATACCTGTCTGATGGGGGTGCCGGCACGATCATTACGACAGCTTGAGCGCGTTCTGCAATGTTCATTCTCGCCCTTTTTAATGTTTTTCATAAAAGACAATCCACGAAGAATACATTCCTACTAGATACGGCCACTTCCATGCCGTGCACGAGGAACACGAGCTCAAAGGCTATTTTCGGACCTACCGTTCCGCATGGATGATTTTGTACATGAATACGTGTTTTATTTCTATAAATCGATAGATTTGTGTGTACAATACAAACATAATCAAACTTTAGATTTATTGATTAAATATGTAATATTGTATATGGTGGCCGATTAGAAATTCGTGGAATGAATGTATATTGTTTTATGGCGCATCGACAGCTAAGGTCATTTAGCGCGCAATTAAATTTAATTATTCATGATCCAGGCTGGGTAAACAAACCAGTACTAGGCTAGAAAATGTGCCTTGCCCAAGGGCACTCCACCATGACCGTAGTGGGGATCGACCCCGGGACACCCGGTTTCGAAATCCCCGACGCTAACCACTCGACCACAGCGGATTCCTAGAAATTTGTGGAAGTGTATATATAGAAGAGTGGAATGTTAGAACGTCTTCATATCAGTTGTTCTTATACATTCATTTATATCTTTATTTACTCCAAATTAAAAGGGAGAGTCACAGGTGCCCGGCGCACAAGACCCTAAAACATATTATTTTCATTTTATTTTATCATATTATCATCAATAAATTGGTTTTAGAAAAAAAATGTTATTAATATATAAAAAAAATTATAAAACGATTTTTTTGATGATTTTATGATAAAATAATATGTTTAAAGGGTCTTGTGCGCCGACCACCTGTGGGGAGAGTTACATGAACATAATAATAAATTAATTACAATGTATTAATAAGATACGGTACAGAGATAAAGAGAGTGAGTGAGAATAAATGTCAAACTATGAACAAAGTAGGAATGGAAAAAAATCCTATAATTCAGATCAAAATAGACTATTTACACATATTGCCATAGCATGTAGTCCTATAGCAGTACTCAGGCATAGGACAGTATGGAATGTCCATCATCAAATTTAGTCTTTTTGGGGTAAAAGATATGGAACGCCGAATCTACATAAACTCAAATAGAAATAATTTCTCAATAAGTATTTGTGCTAGGGCTTTTATATTTGGAATATAGTTACATCTTGTATGTTGAAGATGCTGAGTGTGACTTTTTGGGGGTAAAAAACATGATTTGTGTTCGATTTTGAGAATATTAGATAAATTCATAATTTTTGATTACATTCCTTTCTAATTGTGATCATTCATTTATCAAATATAATTCTTCAACATATTAAACAGGTTTTGCGTGGTGTCAAACATTTGGAAAACCTTTTTTTAAGGTTTTGCTATTTTTGGACTTGGTCAGTTTTAACATTTGCATTTAGCTCAAAGTTAAAGTTTCATAATTCAGATCACTTCATACTTCACAAATTTGTTAATTCGTATAATTAGGTTAGATAACTCCATTGTATCCTAAATATGGAGTAATGGCCCTTGATTGACTTAGGAAATTTGATTTTTAAATTATATATATTTAAATGTATGTAGATCTATTCAGTTGCTTTTACATATAGAGTATATAATATGATTTAATAGTGCACTTATAAGTGCATTATAATATAATGAAATAGTGCTTTATGTGAATAAGCGGCATATAGTCGAGCGCGCTGTCCTCCGACAGCTCTTGTTTAGTTTATTTTTAATTTTTGAGAATAGCCAAAAATGTAATTAACCGGATTTTATAAGGGTTACTGTTTAATTTCAGTCACCCTTTTATCTCCCTTTGTATACTCGAACGGATGTTTTGGATTGGTCTAACGGAATTTTTTAACACGAGAATCTAGTAAAGCGTGCATCAACGGCCTTATAACGTTATTTCTATCTATTCTTCGTGCAAGTGGATATAGTTTACGTTGAAGTGGTGTTATACTGATGGATTACATTGTGCATATTTAGTTTCGTGTTATTGTTTTTCTGTTATATATATTTGGAAATTCAACGGTGTGTATACTAAAGTGAACGGTAATTCGGATATTCTATTTCGGACAGCAATTCATTTGAGCAATGAATGAACAGCTTTAAAAGAATTGTCAGATAAGTGATTTCTTGTACTTTGTATACATAATCTATATATTGTAACTAATAAGTAGCTTTAAATCATTTAAAATTTAATGGTTTTTATCTGTTTGTTTTGGTTTTATCAGGGACGTAGATAAGAAGTAACTAAATTATAGGTAATCGGACAAAAAGAAACAGGATAATAAGCAACGGGCAAAAAGTAACAGGACATAAGGCAACAGTTCTGATATTTTCATTTCAGGTTTAATACATTTTTCCTTTGATTTAATACATTTGTAACATATAATAGACACATTTCAATAAGTGTATTTATAATTTATGTTTTGTATAAATGCGAAATTTTAACTTTATTTATCTGAAATTGCAATGATTTTTTCTAATGTTTCTTTCCACCTTTTCAAATTTCTGACAGAACATATAATTGCGTGCACAGGAGAAATGACTCATTATAAGCAATTTCTCCTTTTCCAATAATGTTTTCTTCAACCTTTTTTTAACATCTGACAGCAGACTAGCAACATTTTTAATATTTGTAATAATTGTTGACAGAATATATCATTGCGTGAAAGGAAGTAATTGCTAATTATGAGCAATGTCTCTTCTCCCACAATGTTTTCCTTTCGCTTTTATTAAACATCTTCACACAGATATGCATAATACGTAAAATAACATTGCAAAGTGAAACAAATATAAAATATGTTGCTTTTTATCCTGTTTCTTGTTGTCCGTTGCTTTTTGTCCTGTTACTTATTATCCTGTTTCTTTTTATCCTACAATCAAGTTATATACTAAAATATCACCCGTGCCGACATTTGTAGCAAGTAAAACTCAAAAACTATTCAAGATATGAAAATAAAAAACATATTTTCTGGAAGTTTAAACATTCTACTATTGCAGTAGATATAAATATTTTAATATATTACATGTTTTGATAATATGTTATCCATAAGAAAAATGTCAGTCTATTAATTTTTGGAAAAAAATATAATTCAGAAATCCCAATATCTGTGTCTTTTAAACCAGTCATTGTTCAAAATACAAAGAAATTCCAGTTATTCATTGCATCTCTAACCTTAGTTGAAATGTTAAGCTTTCAGAATATGTATGTTTCGTTTATGTGCCAATTGTGACTTCAAAGTTTTATTTGCTACAAAATGGGAAAATTTGTACAATTTTATTGCTATGTGTGATATTTAAACCAGATAACAGGTGTACAGGTGGAGTTGCCTATCCCTCTTATCTACGTCCCTGGTTTTATTGTTATATTTATTTTTTTGTCAATCATTTCCTGACCAGTCCTAATTTTTAGGTAAATCATTGTATTACACTTGTTTAATATACCTATTAGCAGGGTTTTTTTTCTGAAAAAGGGGAAGGGGCCTGGGGCCTGGGGCCTTTGAGAAGGGGAAAATTCGCGGCGTTTTAGAAACAAACGGGGAAAAATTGTAAACTAGAGTAATGTGCATAATGTGCATGTTTAACTGTTATCATTACAAAGCCATCTCTCTATTTTGTTCATGTTCTTGAACTCCTCCACTAGATTGTCATAATCCAGTTCACTCAAACTATACCACTGTCAGGGGTTGAAATTAGCAAGATTTTCTACTTGCATTTTTTCGCAAGTGCTATTTTTTGTTACTTGCTAAATGAGAAAAACAACTTTAATTTTTGAGAACTTAGAAGTATTTCAGCACCAAGCCTACACCTCTAGTCAAATTTTATTCTGTTCAGTGTGGAAAGATAAATGAGATTCAAAAGTAAAATATGAAAAAAAAAAAAAAAAAAAAAAAAAATTTTTTCTCCGGAGGGGAATTTATATTTTTAGGGGAAAAACTATGCTTATTTTCCGGGGGGAAAGGGCCGTTAAACGGCCCCTTTTATATAAGGTAAAAAAAACCTGCCTATGTAATAACATTTTTTGTCCAATGCAAATGTAATTATTGGTAATTATTGGTTATTTTTATGTTTATAATTGATGACCTGATTCTTTGTGAGATATTTATTTATTTCAGGAGAAGACTGGATTGAAGAAAGAAAAATTAGCAGTTAACTTCCACAACATGGTACACATGGTAAGTGAGCATATTAGCATTTATCGCTATTAGACAGTTAAACACAAAATATTTCTTTACTACAAATTACAGTAATCATACACATAGCACTGATAATAGTGTATAGCATTGAATACATAACTACAAAGTGCCTATGTGTAATATTACATTTTCTTATGTACATGTCCCTTCCTGGAATAACATAGATTATTTAAAGTTTGCTAATTAATGTAATACATTCAAACATTACAACACATTTTCACAACAATACAATTTCATAATAAACATCCTGACAGTACATTGCAAGGTAAACACATAATTTCTGCCACTTATGAGTTACATGTGCAGACAATGGAGCGACAGATCTGCCCATCGTACCGTTTTTAATCGTTTATCATTTACCCGATTCACAGGGTAATGTTAAACAGTTCTAAATTATCATAAATTTCATACATCAATTTTATATAATATTTTCAAATTAAATTTATTATTTTGCAATACATTTTCACATCACCATCAATTTCATACATCAACAGTTACTGATAAAGTGATATTGGACTGGCGTATTAATTATATAGGTGGCTTTAACACTTTTCATAATGACATTTAGGAATTTACTAAGATTTAACATATCAGTTTTATTGTTAGTATTAAATATTTGATAAAACTTAATGGTATTCGGGTGATTATAGTAATACTTTTTTATAAATTGTTTTCTTTGATTTTCAAAGTGTTTGCATTCAAGGGTAGGAAACCAGACGTTCCCCCCCCCCCCCCCCCCCCCGCATTCAAGGGTAGGAAACCAGATGTTTCCCCCCCCCCCCCCCCCCCCAAACTGTTTCCTCCCTGTAGACGTTTCCTCCCCAAACCATTTCCTCCCAAGACGTTTCCCCCCCAAAGTTACCTGTTAGACGGTTCTCTCCCAAAATGATTTTGACACCAAATATGTGACATAGTGTTAAAATATTGATGAATTTGATCTAAAATAGAATTTTTGTTACATGTATGAATGTAACAGTTTATTAAATGAATTATTTGATAGTTTCATTACAATTATTTAATATGAGGTAAATTTTAAATTGTAATGAAAGAATAAAATAATTCCTATGTTTGTGATTTTAAAATTACTTTTCAATCAGATAAAACATCAAATATTGTGAGTTTGTAAGTATTTTATGTCTTCAGTGAATACTTGTATTAAATGTGAGAAAAGTATCCTAGAATAGGATTACTAAGTAAAAAATAGTAAGGAAAAGTTATCAAATAACTTCAATTCAGTTAAATGTAAATATTCTGACAATATATAAATATTAAACTGAAATGAAAGAATTTGGAATTTGCAAAGTATTCTGCCTTATTATGTTTAAAGGTGGTCCTACTCTCCATTTCCAGGTATTAATCCAATCAACACTTATTTTCATAATTGTTCTGTCTTCCGCACCTTTAATTATATAATTGATTGATACAGTAAGCAATCAAGGATGTGGCCTCAGAAATTCACCTTTGAAATAGGGAATAGATTTCTGTTGTATAATCACTATTTCTAGATTGTATTGACCTGCTGAAGCTGAGTTTCCAGGCCATATTGCACAATTTTCTTTTAGGTACCTACTATTTCATTCACAAAGCAAAAAAGTACAAAATAAAGAACACTTTATTATTTAGTTTAGAAAAAAAACATGAATTTTTTATATATTTATTATACAATATATACATATTAACAGCAAAAATAAATCCTTAGGTCAAGTTTGAAAATGTCATAATATGTTAACAAAGAAGAAAAATGAATTTAATTTATGTCCACTGTTGTTGTTAAAATCCAAGTTTAAAATGTCTATCTTGAAACTTTAATTTAAAAGATGGCAATATTACAAAAGTTGAAACTTAAAAATGCATCTGCTTTTAAATATATACAATATATACATATTTACAGAGAAAAAATTCTGAAGTATTTTAAGGAAGATTAAAAATATCATCTATCTTAATATGACAAAAATATCTAAAATAATTGCACCTTAACTAATCACAGTCACACACATCACATAGTATTACTGTCTTCATCATGATTATAGAGTCACTACAGCCGTGTGATCTGGACCACTGGCTGACTCCGACCTACAGCATCACACACAGTTCCAAAGTACTTGGCACACTCAGCCAACAAGGTTCCGGCACATACTTTAAATGCAAACATACTAATTACCTTTATATATGATTTAGCAACATTTAAGTAACATCATTAAAGAATTTTTTTTTTTATTTAAAACCCTTAACAAAGTGTAATTACATTTAAACTAAATATATAAAACTTGGGAGGAAACGGTTTGGGGGAGAAATGTCTGTCATTCCAAGGGTATAGTGGAATTCATCCTCTATGGTTAGATTGCATAATTGACATGTTCTTTGTGGAACCGGGATGCTATGCCATCTGCCTACTTCTATAGGCAGGTTTTTTTTACCTTATATAAAAGGGGCCGCTTAACGGCCCCTTCCCCTCGGAAAATAAGCATAGTTTTTCCCCTAAAAATATAAATTCCCCTCAAATTAAAATAAAAAAAATAAAAAAAAATTCTCTCTCATATTTAACTTTTGAACATTAGCTTAAATCTCATTTATCTTTCCACAATGAACAGAATAAAATTTGACTTGAGGTGTAGGCTTGGTGCTGAAATACTTGATATTTTGATGAGAATTAAAGTTGCTGATGTTGCCCTTAGAGAATATGACCCAAAAACTGCTGTGACAAGATGGATGTTGTCTTGACTAAGTCAGAAAAGACCCCATACTTTGCCATATGGAGCAAGAAATGGAAACACAGTTTTTAGACTATGTTGTATATATCTGACAGTCTCAGCAGCTTCTTTTCACAGCATGTTTTGGACCATGTTTACATTACATTCATGATTGACCATAACAGTGTATTGCACTATTGTAGTTCACATTGTGTTGCTTAAAATTAAAGTTCTAATAAGTTGTTTTCTCATTTAGCAAGTAACAAAAAATAGCACTTGCGAAAAAATGCAAGTAGAAAATCTTGCTAATTTCGACCCTTGACAGTGGTATAGTGAACTGGATTATGACAATCTAGTGGAGGAGTTCAAGAATATGAAAAATAGACAGATGGCCTTGTAATGATAAAAGTAAAACATGCACATTATAGTTTTATACTAGTTTACAATTTTTCCCCTTTATTCTAAAATGCCGCGAAATTTTCCCCTTCTCAAAGGCCCCAGGCCCGGGCTTCCCCCTTTTCAGAAAAAAAACCCTGATAGGCAATCTATGGTTGCCAGTTCTGAAAGCTGTCAGAATTTGGCAGTAATAGTTTGGTAAATATTTAAAGTAGGTGTTCATTTCATATGAATCTTTGATTAATTTATAGTTGTTACCACTGGAAGATTTGGATAGATTGTGTGTCCATTGTTGCATGTATTGGTCTTTCATTTTCTGCTTGAAAGATAATGAGATCCATTTTGGATTAACGTTAAATTGATTATTCCAAACATTACCATAGCCATTCAGGTTTTTTTTACCTTATATAACAGGGGCCGTTTAACGGCCCCTTCCCCTTGGAAATTAAGCATAGTTTTTCCCCCTTAAAATATAAATTCCCCTCTGAGATTTTTTTTTTTTTTTTTTTCATATTTAACTTTTGAACATTAGCTTAAATCTCATTTATCGATGCAATCTTCAACAGAACACCATGGACCTGTATCATTCGGGGGTTGGTTCTGTGTGTTATTTGGTTAATGCATTCTGAGAGAGCTTTTTCCACAATGAATAGAATAAAATTTGACTGGAGGTGTAGGCTTGGTACTGAAATACTTGATATCTTGTGATGAGAATTAAAGTTGCTGATGTTGCCCTTAGAGAATATGACCCAAAACCTGCTGTGATAAGATGGTTGTTGTCTGGACTAAGACAGAAAAGACCCCATTCTTTGCCATATGGAGCAAGAAATTGAAACACAGTTTCTAGATTATGCTGTATATCTGACAGTCTCAGCAGCTTCTTTTCACAGCATGTTTTGGACCATGTTTACATTACATTCATGATTGACCATAACAGTGTATTGCATAATTGTAGTTCACATTGTGTTGCTTTAAATTAAAGTTCTAATAAGTTCTCAAAAATGAAAGTTGTTTTCTCATTTAGCAAGTAACAGAAAATAGCACTTGCGAAATGCAAGTTGAAAATCTTGCTAAATTCGACCCTTGACAGTGGTAAAGTTTGAGTGAACTGGATTATGAGAATCTAGTGGAGGAGTTCAAGAACATGAAAAATAGAGAGATGGCCTTGTAATGATAAAAGTTAAACATGCACATTATACTATTTACAATTTTTACCCTTTTTAGCTCACCTAAGCTTTGCTCAAGGTGAGTTATTGTGATCCCCTTTTGTCCGGCGTCCGGCGTGCGTCGACCGTCGTCCGTCAACTTCTTCTCCTCAGTAACCAGTGGGTCAATTTGGATGAAACTTCACAGAAAGCATCCTCTCAATGACCTCACCAGAATTCCTTCAAATTTTTGGGATCCATGCAAAATTCTGGTTTCCATGGCAACGAAACCGAAAAAACTTCAAAATTCTTCTTCTCCCAAACTGGTTGGCAGATTTTTAAATAATTTTGTAGAAATGTTCCTTGGATGACCCTCTATCAGATTCCTTCAAGCCATGTTGATTGGTCGAAAAACATGGCCGCCAGGGGGGGGGCGGGGCTATTTTGCCTTATATGGCTATAGTGAAAACTTAAAAAAATCTTCTCCTCCGAAAGTGTCAGGCCGATTTTCAAATAATTTTGTAGAAATGTTCCTTGGGTGACCCTCTATCAGATTCCTTCAAGCCATGTTGATTGGTCGAAAAACATGGCCGCCAGGGGGTCGGGGCTATTTTGCCTTATATGGCTATAGTGCAAACTTAAAAAATCTTCTTCTCCAAAAGTGTCAGGCCGATTTTCAAATAATTTTGTAGAAATGTTCCTTGGGTGATCTTCTATCAGATTCCTTCAAGCCATGTTGATTGGTCAAAAAACATGGCCGCCAGGGGGCGGGGCTATTTTGCCTTTTATGGCTATAGTGAAAACTTAAAAAATCTTCTCCTCCAAAAGTGTCTGGCCGATTTTCAAATAATTTTGTAGAAATGTTCCTAGGGTGACCCTCTATCAGATTCCTTCAAGCCAAGTTGATTGGTTGAAAAACATGGCCGCCAGGGGGGCGGGGCTATTTTGCCTTATATGACTATAGTGAAAACTTAAAAATTCTTCTTCTCCGAAAGTGTCGGGCCGATTTTCAAATAATTTTGTAGAAATGTTCCTTGGATGACCCACTTTCAGATTCCTTCAAGCCAAGTTGATTGGTCAAAAAACATGGCAACCAGTGGGTGGGGCTATTTTGCGTTATATGGCTATAGTGAAAACTTAAAAAATCTTCTCCTCCGAAAGTGTCTGGCCGATTTTCAAATAATTTTGTAGAAATGTTCCTTGGATGACCCTCTATCAGATTCCTTCAAGCCAAGTTGATTGGTTGAAAAACGTGGCCATGGGGGGGCGGGGCTATTTTGCCTTATATGACTTTAGTGAAAACTTAAAAAATCTTCTCCTCCAAAAGTGTCTGGCCGATTTTCAAAGAATTTTGTAGAAATGTTCCTAGGGTGACCTTCTATCAGATTCCTTCAAGCCAAGTTGATTGGTCGGAAACTATGGCTGCCAGGGTGCGGGGCTTATATAGCTAAAGTGAAAAAAAACCAAAACAGGTGAGCGATTCCAGGGCCATCATGGCCCTCTTGTTTTTTAATTATGATCATTCATTTACAAATATAGTTCTTCACCATATCAAACAGGTTTTGGTGTCAAACATTTAAAAAACCTTTTTTTTAAGGCTTTGCTATTTTTGGACTCGGTCAGTTTTAACATTTGCGTTTAGCTCAACATTAAAGTTTTGATTTTAGCTCGACTATTCGAAGAAAAATGGAACTTTACTACTCGCCCCGGTGTCTGTATCCGGTTTATGTTTTATGGCAAGCTGGCATTTTCATTTATAACCCTTCATTCAAATCAGTATTCATACTTCACACATTTGTTAAGGACCATCACACAATTAGGTTACATAACTCCATTGTATCCTAAATATGGAGTTATGGCCCTTGATTGATTAGGAAATTTGAATTTTTAAATTACATATATACTTAAATGTATGTATCTATTCAGTTGCTTTTACATATAGAGTATATATATATGATTTAATAGTACTTAAAGGCAATATACTGAAACGGTGCTTAAGTGAATAAGCGTTGTAAAGTCGAGCGCGCTGTCCTCCGACAGCTCTTGACGTTAACAAGAGGTTATGAACTAGAAAAAAAAAGTCATGTATGTAAAACCAGAGACATATAAATACATATGTATATAATACTATATATATGTCTCTGGTTTAACTAACAGAACAACATTTCTTATAAACATAGCCAGACCATAAGACTTTGATGTATATTATTAGGTATATACATGCAAGCGAGGTTGAGATCAGGTTTTAATTAGATTGCAACATAGCATTAGAACAGTCATATTGGTGCAAGCGATACTTAACGACAGTGTTGTATAAGTTATCTCCCTTGTTTTGCAAACCGCCATTAAAAGAAAACAAAAATAGATACAAAAAGTTGTGTGAGTTGAATGTTAGTATTTTTTCCTAGTTCATAACCTCTTGTTAACGTCAAGATGACAACATTGCATACTTATTATTAGATAGTTACAGTATTTACTAACAGTGTATAGCTACAGCTGTCACTAGAATGCAAGATTAAAGATAAGTGTTGACGTTTGGGCATTTTAATTGGGCCACATACGTACACCTTAAGAACTAATATCAGCACTGATTCAATTTACTCAGACTTGTTTGACAGTGGTTATGCGTAAAAAACACAGTCACAGAGTAGGGCAACTGATTGATCAGAATGATGTAGATCTAAATCTTATCAAATACTGTACATTTAATTTCAATTTACGTCTGACTTACAAAAACTCTCAGTAAAACACTTTGTATTTGCCTGAACTAAACGGGACTAAACACGTTCACACAAACAACAAATTTGCAGCGAATAATTGAAAAATCTCCATTAACCCTTTACCACATTGAAAAAATCTGCAGTAGATGACTTTGAAAACATAGTAACAAAATCTGAAAAAATATCCATAAGAGATAACTTAATTTTTAATTAAAGTTGAAAACATTGTGGCCAAAGGAGAAATTTCACCTTAGGCTACAATGTTTTCAAAAGTCGTCTGCTGCTTTTGAGTCAAAATGCGTCTGCAGGTCGGAAAGTGTTAATCATGAAAGAATAATTATGAGTTGAAACATTGCCCATCATGACAAAAATGGCCTTGTGTGTATTGGTGCTATACACGCAAGTTGAAGAACTAGGGGGTCTTTTCAGAAAGAGCTACGGTATTGCACCCGGACTTCCTTGTATCTAACTCTGTCTCTTGAAATTATCTGCACCTGTCATATGCTTGTACATGATAACGTGTATATATAACATAACATCAGAATACCAGATAAGTAGGCGTATACAGCTCTTTTCCCAACAATATCTCTCATCATCCAACAAAACCCTATGATGTTGGTACTCAAAAGAATTGTCTGAATGAGATGAATCTTTTGAGTAGCCACAACATAGCTAGGGTTATACGGTCAAATAAGGATTTTAGAACATGCAAAAGCCTGTTATCTAGAGCTCTGAACATTACATTATCTAGGCATCCGTAACAAACTTCCTATTCATGTTTTATTCAGAGGAGAATTCAGAGGATGAAATAGAGAAATGGCTGATACAGACAAATCGGTAAACAGAACTGTGTTTTTGACATTGCCTGATGAACAAACTCTTGTTTATATACTCAGACATCTCCATTACCAAGATGTGATAAGGTAAAAATATACCACCCTTTCCCTCATATAGACACTTTGTGACGCTTCTGCAGCAGACAGCTTTTTTAAAACATAGCACTTGACAAAAGAACGCTTGGGCGTAGGAACTTCATACTTGGTATGCAGGTTGGTCATGACCAGTAGCTGACCCCTATTGATTTTGATAACAGAAGGTCAAAGGTCAAGGTCATGACTCATGGTGACCTTGTGAGGTAAAAAATGGTTTCCGCTCAATAACTGAAGAACGCTTTGGCTGAGGAACTCCATACTTGGTATGCAGGTTGGCCATGCCTAGTAGAAGACCCCTATTGATTTTGAGGTCAGTACGTCTAAAGTCAAGGTCACAGTGACAATGAGCTGATAAATAGTTTTTGCTTGGGCCTAGGAACTTCATACTTGATGTGCAGGTTGGTCACCACCAGCAAATGACCCCTATTAATTTTAAGGTCAACGGTCAAGGTCACATCCGTCACACTTGTTTCCGCTCAATAACTGAAGAACGCTTGGGCATAGGATCTTCATACTTGGTATGCAGGTTGGTCATGACCAGTAGATGACTCCTATTAATTTTGATGTCAGAAGGTCAAAGGTCAAGGTCATGGTGACCTTGTGAGGTAAAAAATGGTTTCCGCTCAATAACTGAAGAACGCTTGGGCCGAGGAACTCCATACTTGGTATGCAGATTGGCCATGCCCAGTAGAAGACCCTATTAATTTTGAGGTCAAAGTCAAGGTCACAGTGGCCTTGAGCTGAAAGGTCACAGTGACAATGAGCTGAAACATTGATTTTGCTTAATAACTGTAGAATGCTTTGGCCATGGAAGTTAATACTAGGTGTGCAGGTTGGTCACCAGTACTAGATGACCCCTATTGATTTTGAGGTCACTAGCTTAAAGGTCAAGGTCATGGTAACCTTCAGCTGAAAAATGGTTTCCTCTCAATAACTAAAGAATGCTTATGTTGAAGAACTTCATACCTGGTGTGCAGGTCGGTCCTAACCAGTAAATGACCTTTATTGAATTGTTTGATTTTAAGGTCACAAGGTCAAATGTCGAAGGTCACGGTAACCTTCAGCTAAAAAATGTGTTTTACTCAATAACTCAAGAACGCTTATACCCAGGAACTTCATACTTGGTGTGCAGCTTGGTCCTAACCTGTAGATGACCCCAATTGATTTTGATGTCAGTAGATCAAAGGTCAAGGTCAAGGTGACCTTTGGCTGAAAAATGGTTTCCGCTCAATAACTGAAGATTGCTTGGGCCCAGGAACTTCATACTTGGTGTGCAGGTTGGTCACCAGCAGCAAATGATCCCTACTGATTTTGAGGTCACTAGGTCAAAGACCAAAGTCATGGTAACCCTCAGCTGAAAAATGGTTTCCGCTCAATAACTGAGGATTGTCACTGTTGCTTCATCTCCAGTCTAAAACTAAAAAAATTCATCTCAATCATTTCTTTTCCTCCCCTATGACTACACAAATGGGGAGACAAGCGCTTTTTAAAAAAAGCAATCTCTAGTTAAATCCTAATTCTGGTACAGCAGACTACTTTTGAAAACATTGTGGAAAGTGAAAAAAAGACTTGAGCCATTTTGTTCTTTCCCCGAAATATTTTTTGTTGTACCGTAAAATTTGATTACATATAATTTATTGTCAAAATAATATGAATATTAACAAACATGCATATTTATGAACAATAAACAAGGTCTGTCTTAGATGGTCTGTCTGGCCTCATGTTCAATCAACTTGATGACTCTTTAGTCATTCCAATTTGTACATGTATTAGAATTGATATATCAATGTTCTACATATTTTTGTGTAAAACATTTTGAATATGATAAACTATAGATTTTCTGTCTTGTAATGGATGTGGAAAATTTCTATAAATGCAACTTTGATTATTAAAAAGAGTTTTAAAACATTGTGGTATAAGGAGAAATGGCTCATGATGTAGGAAGATTGACCATGCAGTCATTCATGGGATTTTACACCAAGAAGCAGACATGATTACAATCAAATTGTTTATCCCTTTCCCACATACAACAAATCTGTACCCGACGACTTTGAAAACATAGTGACAAAAACCTGTAAAACACTATTCAGATTTTTCATATAGCTTTCATGATTCACATACAATTTATTTCATACTTCCATATAACTAAGATCAAACAATATGAAACATGTTTACCAAGTTTCACTGAATTTGAATGCAGACTTGTACAGAAATGACAGCTATTTCAAAACAGTGATTAACACAACTGCAGAGCATGCGGATGTTTACTGAGGTGTTTTTCAGCATCAACGTTGAAAGACCTTCGCAATTTCTGAAAATAACATCT
This sequence comes from Serripes groenlandicus, assembly GCA_031761405.1. Lineage (NCBI taxonomy): Eukaryota > Metazoa > Mollusca > Bivalvia > Cardiida > Cardiidae > Serripes > Serripes groenlandicus. Next base: position 197,145,385 of record JASEVX010000001.1, read on the forward strand.
GTGTACGTTTTTCTGTCTTGCTCCTCAAAAGCATTAGTATACATTTTCAATTGACTTTAAGTCATTATTTGTGTGTTTTAGAAGACAAAAGTTCATAATATCATAGTTCTAAATAAGATGAAATATTGAGTATATTAACCCTTTCCCACATACAACAAATCTGCAGCAGAGGACTTTGAAATTATCTTAGTCAAAAAATAGAAAATCTTTGGAAAGCTGTCTGCTGCAGATGCCTCAGAAAGCGTCTATAGGTGGTAAAGGGTTAGATATGAGTTTCCACATACAATGCATTCAAAAGTTATAAGAAAAGTCCCCATACTTTTTGATCACCCCTCATATGTGCTTCGTAGAACACTCTTCTTGAAAACAAAATTTGATTATCTTTAATTACAGATGCACTGAAGGTTTGTCATGGAATCATCACTTTATAACCATGTATAAGGAGTTTGGGAAATATGCAGACTACAAAGAGTTCAAAATGGCATGGGATAAAATCAAGAAGTATTTAAAGGAGAACTGTCCCGCAATCTTCTCAAGGCTTTTAGGTTTGATATTTTTCTTTTTTGCAATATTATAACCCTTTCCCACATACAACAAATCTGCACCAGACCACTTTGAAAACATAGTGACAAAAACCTGAAAAATCTCCATACAAAATTACATAACCCTTTGCCACATACAACAAATCTGCAGCAGACAACTTTGAAAACATAGTGACAAAAGTCTGAAAAATCTCCATAAAAGATTGCTTAACACATACAATACATCTGCAGCCGATGACTTTGAAATAATCAAGTTCTAAATAAAGAAAATCTCTATAAATGATGGTGTGATTGTTGAATAGAATTGAAATCATTGTGGCAAATGGATTATGAGCAATCTCTCCTTTTGCCACAATGATTTCCAAAGTAGTCTGCTGCAGAGGCATCAGAAAGCATCTATATGTGGGAAAGGGTTAATTGTTAAATAACGGTATAAACATTGTTTCACCTTTGGCCACGATGTTTTCAAAAGTCATCTACTGCTATTGCGTCAAAATGCAGGTGGGAAAAGGATAAATAAAATATTTCTTGTCTTATAAATTACATAATTCAACCATTTCACTGCTGGGACAAATTTGGTGATGCCTCTTATTATCCAAGCCAATCCTATGTTGTGGGTACTCAAAAGATTCTTTTGAGAACCCACAGCGTAGGGTTAAAGGGGTCAAATAAGGATTTTAGAACATACAAAATGCCCCTTACTTAGAGCTCTGCTATCTGATCAGGCGTTCGATACCCGGTTGCGGCGATATTCTTTCGGGCGATGTTTTCCATTGCCTCTCACCTCTGATCTATGTGAGAAAGTAGTCAGTGACTTCGAAAGAATGTTGTGTAAGTACTGGTGTGGGAAAGCCAGGAAAACATGGGTAGGTGCACTGACCGCCGTGATATGACCAAAGCTGTTGAAAGCGGCGTTAAACTCCAAACAAACAAACAAACAAACAAATCTAATCAGGCACAGAGTGTGGGGGTGATCTATTGTGATCATCCAGCGCCGTTGTCCCTCCCTTTGTCTGTCCATTCACATTTTCCTTCAAATATCTTCTTCTCCTAAACCGTTGGACCAATTTTCAAAATAATTTCACAGGATTGTTCCTTAGGTAGTCTTCTTACAAATTTGGTCAAAGAATATATTTCCATGCAGAAATTTGGTTGCTGCTGCTGTATGAGAATGTGTGAAAAATGCCAAAACTTAAAAAAAATCTTCATGTCAAAAAGTCCTGTCCGGATTTAAATATTATTCGATACTAATTAATGTTCCTTTGGGTAACTTCTACCAAGATTGTTCAAATTATTCCGATCAGTTGAAAAACATGGCTGGTGGAATGAAGCTTGTTTTTTAGCTCACCTGAGCTTTGCTCAAGGTGAGTTATTGTGATCGCCTTTTGTCCGGCGTCCGTCGTCCGTCGTGCGTCGTCCGTCGTGCGTCGTGCGTCGTGCGTCAACTTCTTCTCCTCAGTAACCAGTGGGTCAATTTGGATGAAACTTCACAGAATGCATCCACTCAATGACCTCACCAGAATTCCTTCAAATTTTTGGGATCCATGCAAAATTCTGGTTTCCATGGCAACGAAACCGAAAAAACTTCAAAATTCTTCTTCTCTCGAATTGGTTGGCAGATTTTCAAATAATTTTGTAGAAATGTTCCTTGGATGACCCTCTATCAGATTCCTTCAAGCCGTGTTGATTGGTCAAAAAACATGGCCGCCAGGGGGGCGGGGCTATTTTGCCTTATATGGCTATAGTGAAAACTTAAAAAATCTTCTCCTCCGAAAGTGTCAGGCCGATTTTCAAATAATTTTGTAGAAATGTTCCTTGGGTGACCCTCTATCAGATTCCTTCAAGCCATGTTGATTGGTCGAAAAACATGGCCGCCAGGGGGGGGGGGGGGGGGGGGGGGCGGGGCCATTTTGCCTTATATGGCTATAGTGCAAACTTAAAAAATCTTCTCCTCCAAAAGTGTCAGGCCGATTTTCAAATAATTTTGTAGAAATGTTCCTTGGGTGATCCTCTATCAGATTCCTTCAAGCCATGTTGATTGGTCAAAAAACATGGCCGCCAGGGGGCGGGGCTATTTTGCCTTTTATGGCTATAATGAAAACTTAAAAAATCTTCTCCTCCATAAGTGTCAGGCCGATTTTCAAATAATTTTGTAGAAATGTTCCTTGGGTGACCCTCTATCAGATTCCTTCAAGCAATGTTGATTGGTCGAAAAACATGGCCGCCAGGGGGCGGGGGCTATTTTGCCTTATATGGCCAAAGTATAAACTTAAAAAATCTTCAACATCTTCTCCTCAGTAACCAGTGGGTCAATTGGGATGAAACTTCACAGAAAGCATTCTCTTAATGACCTCACCAGAATTTCTTCAAATTTTTTGGGATCCATGCAGAATTCTTGTTTCCATGGCAACGAAACGAAAAAAACTTCAAAATTCTTCTTCTCCCAAACTGGTTGGCAGATTTTCAAATAATTTTGTAGAAATGTTCCTTGGATGACCCTCTACCAGATTCCTTCAAGCCATGTTGATTGGTCAAAAAACATGGCCGCCAGGGGGGCGGGGCTATTTTGCCTTATATGGCTATAGTGAAAACTTAAAAAATCTTCTCCTCCGAAAGTGTCAGGCTGATTTTCAAATGATTTTGTAGAAATGTTCCTTGGGTGACCCTCTATCAGATTCCTTGAAGCCATGTTGATTGGTCGATAAACATGGCCGCCAGGGGGGGGGGGGGGGGGGGGGGCGGGGCTATTTTGCCTTATATGGCTATAGTGCAAACTTAAAAAATCTTCTTCTCCAAAAGTGTCGGCCCGATTTTCAAATAATTTTGTAGAAATGTTCCTTGGATGACCCACTTTCAGATTCCTTCAAGCCATGATGATTGGTCAAAAAACATGGCCGCCAGTAGGCAGGGCTATTTTGCATTATATGGCTATAGTGAAAACTTAAAAAATCTTCTCCTCCAAAAGTATCTGGCCGATTTTCAAATAATTTTGTAGAAATGTTCCTAGGGTGACCCTCTATCAGATTCCTTCAAGCCAAGTTGATTGGTCGGAAACTATGACTGCCAGGGGGCGAGGCTTATATAGCTAAAGTGAAAAAAAAAAAAAAATCAGGTGAGCGATTCAAGGGCCATCATGGCCCTCTTGTCTTATATTTGTATTTAATTTTTTTTTAAAAGTGCTGGCCTGATTTCCAAGAATGTTTTCAAAAGAAGTGTGCTGCATATTCGTCAAAATGCTTCTTTTATTAAATTTCAATTAGATATTTGGTAACCATATAACCGATTATACCTTTTTTCAGATGGAATGAATGAAGCCATTTTAAATGAGCTTGAAGAAACACTCGGACACACATTACCAGTAGATACAAAAGTTTCCTATAGATTGTGTAATGGACAGATTGTGCATCCGGGGGTTCAAGGGTTCGTATATGCACATGTCTAGATAACCCTTTCCCACATATAGACACTTTCCAACCCCTCTGGAGCAGACGACTTTGTCACAATGTTTTCAAAAGTTGTCTGCAGCAGAGCAGAAATGAATAATCAAACAAACTCGATTCTGCTTTAGAAAGGAAATTACCTTTACATCAATTTTTTCTTCATACAGTTCAACCTTTGTTTAAAGACCACCCATGGGAAAATACCAATTTGGTCTTTAATTACAGGGTCAATTAAGTAGAAAATGAGTAATTGGGAAATTAAAAGTGTGATGGCTTTAGACAGGGAATTGCTTAACAAAGGTGGTCTTTACCACAGGTTTGAATGTAAACAATTTATTTGTATTACCTCCGTTTTATTCCTAACAAGCCGCTTTTCAATGCATCTGATTTTCTGACTTATTGGCAGTGTACGGATTATTTTTTCAAACACTCCTGTCAGATTGTAATTTATTTCCTCTAATGACCTAACCCTTTCCAACATACAACAAATCTGCAGCAGAAAACATCTAGACAAAAATAAGAAAATTCTCTTATGTACAACTACTATTGTATTGATTTGAAAATATGTTGCCAAAGGAGAAATTGCTTACCATGAGTAATTTCTGCTTTGGTCAAAAAAAATATTCAAAGGCTTCTGCTACAGAGGCATCATAAGTGTCTCTATGTGGGAAAGGGGGGTTCAATCAGATAACCCTAGAAACATCATAATCATATCAGGGAAGTTCTTCATGGTGAGGATAGGTTTACCATTTCACACTTGTACAAGCATATTGGTAACATTATAATGAAAGGAGAAATTAATCATATCTTTAACCATAATATTTTCAACAATTTTCAATTTTTTTTATTCAATTGATCTTCCATATATTTGCAAAGATGTTTTTAAGCCTTTTCCAATATATAGACAATCTCTGACTCATCTGCAGCAGACGACATTTGAAAACAGTGTGATGGTACTACATGTATTCTACACAACTTTTCATTCACATGCAGTCGGTATCCAATGGAGATTAAACTACATTAACACTTTCCCACATAAAACCACTCTCTGATGCCTCTGCTTCAGGCGACTTTTAAAATCATTGTGCAAAAAAGGAGAAATTACTAATAATAACCAATTTCCCCATTTGCCACAATGTTTTCCACTTGATTCAACTATATTCAATAATTGTTCTTTCATGTCATACATATTTTCCATAATTTGGACTTAAGGTATTCAAAGTTGTCTGCTGCAGATTTGCTTTATGTGGGAAAGGGGTTAAACTACCTTTACTATTGTAGGTTACTGGGTGGCACCGCTCTTCACAACCTTTCATCCACATACAGTCTGTATCCAGTGGAGCTTATTATGGAGGAATGCCAGGTTTTCTTTCTTTGTTTTATTTGGGTTTTACGCTGTCTTCAACAGTTTTTCAGTTATATCGAGGCAACAATTCACTGATTCATGATACCTTGGTAAACAAACCAGTACTCGGCTAGGAACTGTGCCTTTTCCAAGGACACTCCAGCATGACTGCGGTAACTGGGGATCAAACCTGGGATGCCGGATTGCAAATCTCTGACATTAGCCACAGCCAATGTTTTCAATAAATATACTTTTATTTACAGAGATGTTAGCTACCTTTGCTTATATGTTTTTGCAAAGTCGTCTGCTACAGATTTGTTGTATGTGGGAAAGAGTTCAGCAAGGTTCAGCATCCACATACTCAGGACAATGTTCCCTGGGAGCCAGAGTTAATGCGCCCTTGATCTTGGAAAAAACTGTCTATTATAAGTTGAGTTCTGCATTCTACTCCACAGTTTTCTAGGGTTTACAATGACACTTTCTACAAATGAGCTGTTCCATGAGAAAACCAACATTATGAACTCTGCCTAATGTATTGACCAAGATCAGCCTACGCAGTTCGCTCAGGCTAATCTGGGCAGACACATTCCGGCTCAGGGGATATAGAGTAATGATTCCTGAAACAGAAAATCCACAGGAGGCAAAAAGTTTCTATCTGGGTTAGCCTGCGCTGCATGCTTAGGCTGATCCAGGTACTTTACGCAGAGTCCACAATGTTGTTTTTCTCGTAGGACGGCTTATATGATGATTTTGAAGTGTAGGCGTCTGAAGCAATATACAAATCTATGTCAAATGAGACAATCTGCAGTTATGAGCCCTTCACATTTGAACAAAGTTGTCTACTATAAGTATGCTTGTGCTGGCAACTTCTCCAACAGTTGTAAATCCTTTCCCACATAGGGGCGCACTTTGATGCATCTGCAGCAGACGTCTTTTGTCACAGTGTTTAACCCTTTTGCACATACAACAAATTGCAGGGGCATGAGAAAGGGTCTATATATGGGAAAAGGTTATAGCTCTTTTCAATAATAAATTAATAACTAAGAGATTTTTTAAATTCTTGCCTAGATTCTTTCAAAATTGTCTGCTACAAATTTATTGCATTTGGGAAAGAGGGTTAACCCTTTCCCTCATATAGACGCTTTCTGACGCCTCTGCAGCAGACGGCTTTTTGAAAACATAGTGATAAAAGAAGAAATTGCTCGAAACGTGCAATTTCTCCTTTTGCCAGAATGCATTCAATTATAGAGATTTTCTATTTTTTTTACAAAATATGTTGAAAGTCGTCTGCTTCAGAATTGTTGTATGAGGGAAAGGGTTAAGAGATTACAAATGATACTTGCCACATATGTAACTATTGTGTTTAAAGAAGCAATTGCTCTCAATGAGCAATTTATGCTTATATCACAATGTTTTCAAACCTATTAAATAATTATGCTTTAATTATGTCTCCCCCATATAATGGAGAGACATATTATTTTTGCTCTGACCGTCTGTCCGTCTGTCTGTCACAAATCGTGTCTGCTCAATATCTTTTGAACAGCTTGAAGGATTTTGAAATTAATCACCACAAATGTTCACCATACTGCGACGATGTATATAGTGCATGTTACAATCAACTTGGTCCAAGGTCAAGGTCGCAATATGAGGTCAAAGGTCATATGACTATATTTCGTGTCCATGTATGTGTGTTTCTTCTGAAAATTGTCCTAACAAATTTATAGTAGGCCTGTGGTGGCATGAAAAAACACCACTTTCTTGATTACATTTAGTTATCATTTTGTAAAAACATTTCACACTCAACAATAAAATTTAATTATTTTTCGCTTGCCTTCTTCTCCTTATTAGTTTCATTTAAATGATCTGTTTCAGTGTTACAATCATTGACAGACTGCAATGGGGGAGACATATGTTTTTGTAACAAAAACAACCATCTAGTTCATAGAAATTTTCTATAGTTTGGCCGTGGTATGCTGCTCATTTGTTGAATGTGGGAAAGTGTTAAGAATTTTGACTTTAATTTTTTACTCCAAAACTTGTTTTTTTTCAGCTTACAGAGAAATTAGGATTATTACAATTTGCATGTTCAGAGCAGTCATCGATTTTCTATGCATATAGTGATCATGGGGGATATACTTCAGGCTCAGTTTATCTCCCATATATAGTTCTAGTTATGAGGAACCTATTTCCCTATCAGATTTCTTCTGTGCTGGTGAGTAAAAGTTAGTTTTTTTGCATTACTACTTTCCAATCCATATAACCTATAGCCTGTTTTATTTTAACCCTTTTCCACCATAGCGCACAAGTTTTTATATGCAATTATCTCTTTCACGAGGGATTTAATTCCCAAATTATGAAAACAATGTTTATTAAACTATATATTATATACTCGGCGATAATTTTCGTTTTTAAACGACAATACCCCTGTGCAGCTCATTTATTTTTAGCTCAGAAGTGGAGAGATCTGAATGACGTAATCTGCCAGTTTTTTGCAGTGACGTCACTATATATATACGTGACGTCACCGACAATGTGTACATTGATTGAAATAAACTTGTGTCATGTCGATTCAAGCTCTTATTTGCGGATTTAAAAGTGCAATTGTGGATTATTTAATGGTTCATCATGGAAATAAAGTGTTAAGTAGTGAAAACGGAGCTTAAAAGTGTTTAAAAGAGATTTTAAAAAAGTAGTTCCGAAAATCCGGCTAGTGAGCTATATCGCACACTAGGCAATATTGCTCAGTAGACAAAAAGCATGTTATAGGTTTTCTCAAGTTGGGAAAACTCTATATTTTATCATTCAGTATATAATATAAGATTGTAACATCCTGGAAGTATCAAATACAGTCCAAGCTTTATATTATCCCTTACATTATAATGACAAATTTCTGCAAATGCGTCAAAATATGTCTTTATGTTGGAACAGGTAAAAATTGAATAAATAAAGCAATGAATGTTTGACATATAGGCTTATTGCCAGTTGTGTTAGCAATTTATATCTTGGATACTACAATTACAATGTAGATCTAGTTGAACATTGCTTTTTGTGTTTTATTGGAGTTTTATGCTGTTTTCAACATTAATTTAGTTATATAACGACAACAGTTCACTTATTCATGATCCCTGGATAAACAAACAAGTACTAGGCTAGGAAGTGTGTCTTACCGAAGGACACTCCACCATGACTGTTGCGACTGGGTATCGAACTGGGAATGCCCGGTTCCAAATCCCTGACGCTTACCATCGGCCATGGCAGATACCTTTGTGAAGTAAGTGGAGAACCTATCAAGTTAATGGAGTTCATACACTGAGACTTGTGTAAGATTAACCCTTTACAATATATACAACAATTTTGCAGAAAATGACTTTGAAAACATTTTATAGCCAATAGTATGGAAACTCTATAAGTGAATGAACAATTATTGGATAGAGTTGAAAACATCATGGCAAAAGGAAAAATAGCTCATTATTAGCAATTTCTCCTTTCGCAATAACATTTTTAGGAGATACCTGTTGCAGAGGCACCTGAAAGTGTGAGAAAGAGTTACGGATTGGTTGTCAAATCTTTTTTTACTAATAATAAGCAATTTCTCCTTTCATCACGGTATTTTCAAAAGTTATCTATTGCAGAAAGTCATGTGTATAATCATTCACTTAAACTAGTTGTTCTGTGCATGTTCGTTCATCCAATGAACGATACTATGACATTTTAAGCATCATAATTTTGAAAAATACAGCAATTTCATTGGTTCAACTATGCTTTATCACTAAACAAACATATTGTTGGCTTACATAATTTACCAGACAAATAATTAACGAACTGTAGTAAAGCAAACACATCTAGAAAACAAAACTTAAGTATTATTGTAGAATAAGGACAAACTATGGCTATCCTATCATTATTGTAAACATACTATCAATATCTTAACTTATTAACTAATGTTGATCTCTCTTTACGTGTAATTTTCACCGAAATAAAAGTTGCGAGTGTTCATAGAATACTTCAATCAATGTCATGAATCTTCTAGAGTAATACATGTCAACAATTTCACACAAACGAACGACAACAACACTTAGTCTTATATAGCCAATCATTATGCTTAAATAACCTTCCTTATTATCCCCCGCTTTTTCGAAGAAAAAAATGGGGGTTATTAATTTCGGTTTGTCTGTGAGTCCGTCTGTGCGTCCATGCATCTGTCTGTCTGTCTGTCTGTCACACTTCGTTTCCGTGCAATAACTGCCACAAATATGAACCGGTTTTTTTCAAACTTGGTAACAAGGTTAAATGCCTTAAGGGCTAGGCCAAGTTTGATCGTCACTTTCGGCGGACTTTATTTAGTGGAGTTATGGCCCCTTATTTAACAAAAAATGTTGTTTGTTGCTGTTTCCGTGCAATAACTGCCACAAATATTAACCGTTTTTTTACAAACTTGGTAACAAGGTTGAATGCCTTAAGGGCTAGGCCAAGTTCGATCGTCACTTTCGGTGGACTTTATTTGGTGGAGTTATGGCCCCTTATTTAACAAAAAATGTTGTTTGTTGCTGTTTCCGTGCAATAACTGCCACAAATGTTAACCATTAATACATGTTCAATAAAAAGTCTACTGACATGTTTAAACCTAACCTCAACATTTTCCTACAATATTTCCTGCAAGCGAGGGATAAAAATTTCATGAATTTGCTTGTTTCTTAATTGACCCCGCTGTTTCTTCCGAGACACCTTCAAGATAACGAACACTAACAGGGTTAGGCACAATTGCAATAATTTCTTGCGATATGTACAATCTTGAAGCTGAATTAGTTCCCTTGTAACACAATCTTCTCACTATGTACACTTCTCTCCCAAGACAGGGCCATCATCCCAAACATGTTTAGTTGTTGGGAATAACTTTAAAAGATTGATAGGAGTTACAGAGCCTTTCCTTTATGATAATTCATGAATATGAGAAGGGATTTCTAGTTCCACATTAAACCAAATAAACAAAAATAACCTCAACATATCGATGGGCTGTCAAATATACGAGCGTACATTTCAAAGGTACGCCCCTAATGTATAACGAAAGGGTTCATATTAATATCAAGTCAAACTATCAAATTTCATTGTGAGGTTACAGGTCATCGCTACCTTGACCTTTGGCCTACTCATACAAAAATATATTTATTTATCAGCTACACTCGCAGGCCAACATACACAAACTTTCATTCATATACACGTATCATAAGGATCTCATTCACGTTCCTGCTTAAATTTATCATTTTCCACTCATATACGCTACGCAATTTGATGGATATGCAGCATACGACTAATAAAACCAATATGGAAAAAGTAGAAATCACTCACTTCTCCTTCATATACAATGATATTATATATATAAACATCTAGGTCTTAATTTTGCTACTGATTGTACTTGGCACAAACATAATGATTATATAGCGGTTAAAGCTTGGACAGAATCAACAGTGAGAAAATTGAAATTTGTTTTGGATAGAAAATCCCTTGAAATTATTTATTTTTCTTTCATAACACCTATTTAGGAATATGCAGATATTGTTTGGAAAAACTGTAATACAAATGATTAGGATAGATTAGATAAGATATAGCATGCAGGAGCAAGAATTGTTTCTGGAAATACTATTTCAATATGGGATCTTTACAATGAAGTGTGGTGGGAATCTTTAGAAAGTTAACAACATAATGATCACGATACTTATCTGAATAACTAGTTAAATAACTAGTTAAATACATAATTATCACGAAACATATCTGACTAACTAGTTACATAACACGTTAACCACTTAATAGATATATCTAAAATGGCATTATGTAGGTTTCTGTTGGCAGTAGTGAGGCAGTAACATAGACTGTTTTGTGTTGACATAAGTAACTGTTAACATAAATATTTACGCATTATTCAGATATTTATCATGACAATTAAGTGACTAACTAGTTATATAAGATGATAATTAAGAGGTTATGTGGTGGCAGAAGTATGCCACCTTAGATAGGTCTAACTTCTTAAGAACTTAAGAAACTCTGATAACTAACACACAATCCACACTAGAACAACCCTGTATTATAATTCGTTTCTTTCCTTCATCAGTTAGAGAAGAGATACATTGTCACCCGAAGATCTTTTTAAGTATTATTATTTTAAAATATTACGAAACCACCTCTATATTATTACCATGGGGATAGGTATTCACATGATTTACATAACCGATTAAGAACAAAATGTAGTGGACTCAACCATCATCTTTGTTCTCATTAATGTTATTATGTCTCCCCCTGTATACAGGGGAGATATATTGTTTTTGTCCTTGATGTCTGTCTGTCTGTCTGTCTGTCTGTCTGTCTGTCTGTTCGTCCCCAAAATCTTGTCCGATCCATATCTCCCAGACGGCTTGAAGGATTTTCATGAAACTTGGGTCACATGTTCACCTCATCAAGGCGACTTGCAGAACCCGCGTCTCGACAATATAGGGTCAAGGTCAAGGTCACGCTTGAAGGTCAAATGTTTGAGGCTTTATTTCGTGTCCGCTCCATATCTCCCAGACGGCTTGAAGGATTTTCATGAAACTTGGGTCACATGTTCACCTCATCAAGGCGACGTGCAGAACCCGCGTCTTGACAATATAGGGTCAAGGTCAAGGTCACGCTTGAAGGTCAAAGGTTTGAGGCTTTATTTCGTGTCCGCTCCATATCTCCGAGACGGCTCGAAGGATTTTCATGAAACTTGGGTCACATGTTCACCTCATCAAGGCGACGTGCAGAACCCGCGTCTCGACAATATAGGGTCAATGTCAATGTCACGCTTGAAGGTCAAAGGTTTGAGGCTTTATTTCGTGTCCGCTCCATATCTCCCAGACGGCTTGAAGGATTTTCATGAAACTTGGGTCACATGTTCACCTCATCAAGGTGACGTGCAGAACTTGCATCTCGACAATATAGGGTCAATGTCAAGGTCACGCTTGAAGGTCAAAGGTTTGAGGCTTTATTTTGTGTCCGCTCCATATCTCCCAGACGGCTTGAAGGATTTTAATGAAACTTTGGTCACATGTTCACCTCATCAAGGCGACGTGCAGAACCCGTGTCTCGACAACATAGGGTCAAGGTCAAGGTCACGCTTGAAGGTCAAAGGTTTGAGGCTTTATTTCGTGTCCGCTCCATATCTCCAAGACGGCTTGAAAGATTTTCATGAAACTTGGGTCACATGTTCACCTTATCAAGGCGACGTGCATAACCCGCGTCTCGACCATACCGGGTCAAGGTCAAGGTCACGTTTGAAGGTCAAAGGTTTGAGGCTTTATTTTGTGTCAACTCTATATCTCCAAGACGGTTTGAAGTATTTTCATGAAACTTGGGTCAGATGTTCACCTCATCAAGGCGACGTGCAGAACCCGCGTCTCGACCATACTGGGTCAAGGTCACGCTTGAAGGTCAAAGGTTTGAGGCTTTATTTTGTGTCCACTCCATATCTCCTTAAAAGATTTTCATGATACGTGGGTCACATGTTCACCTCATCAAGGCGACGTGCAGAACCCGCGTCTTGACCATACCGGTTCAAGGTCAAGGTCACGCTTGAAGGTCAAAGGTTTTAGGCTTTATTTTGTGTCCACTCAATATCTCCAAGACGGCTTGAAGGATTTTCATGAAACTTGGGTCAGATGTTCACCTCGTCAAGGCGACGTGCAGAACCCGCGTCTCGACCATACTGGGTCAAGGTTAAGGTCACGCTTGAAGGTCAAATGTTTGAGGCTTTATTTTGTGTCCGCTCCATATCTCCTTAAAGGATTTTCATGAAACTTGGGTCACATGTTCACCTCATCAAGGCGACGTGCAGAACCCGCGTCTCCACCATACCGGTTAAAGGTCAAGGTCACGCTTGAAGGTCAAAGGTTTTAGGCTTTATTTCGTGTCCAGTCAATATCTCCAAGACGGCTTGAAGGATTTTCATGAAAATTTGGTCACATGTTCACCTCATCAAGGCGACGTGCAGAACCCGCGTCTCGAACATACTGGGTCAAGGTCACGCTGGAAGGTCAAAGGTTTGAGGCTTTATTGTGTGCCGCTCCATATCTCCAAAACAGCTTAAAGAATTTTCATGAAACTTGGGTCACATGTTCACCTCATCAAGGCGACGTGCAGAACCGGCGTCTCGACCATACCGGTTCAAGGTCAAGGTCACGCTTGAAGCTCAAAGGTTTTAGGCTTTATTTCCTGTCCACTCAATATCTCCAAGACGGCTTGAAGGATTTTCATGAAACTTGGGTCACATTTATCTACAGCACATACAAGTACATTTTGAAACATTGTACATAATATTTCAAACCTTTTACATATCGATGGCTTCATGCAAAACGGTTGTAACTACATCTTGTGACAAGATGTAGTTACAACCGTTTTGCATGAAGCCCACGATATGTAGGTAGCCAACTTGGTATGGTTTGTGAAATATCATAATGATAATTGATGATATTTATCATAAGCAACAATTTTAGTTTTTATTTGCCATTGCTTATGTTTAGCAACAGTTGTTAACTGTTTTGAAGAATACTTCAGTCTTGAATGTTACAGCTGCAGTAAAAATATGTGTTTCTGTAAACCATTTGAAATCATGTCCACTTTGTACCAGGTCAAGACAAAACATTAGTAATTAAAAATTGAGTACTGTCCAACTTGGTCAAATTTTTGTTTGTCTGCTTTATAGGTTGGAATGTTTTGAGAGATTTTGACAGATATTTGAGGGGGAGACATATGTTTTTGTCAAAACAATTCTAGTTAATTCTCAAATTTGCACATGTGAAACGATTTAAACCTCTTTACATAACCTCATTGAATGTCCCCGCTACAATGATATAAGAGAAACATAACATTACGTTTGACATTTTGTTATATGGAAATCCAAACTCATCAATCGAAGTAAATAATGCTGTTTTTGAATCAGTTCAAAAGTTGATAATCGGAACCAAAAGGTTAAGCTAACAATAATTAACACCTTTCCCCAATTCTTTTGTGTTAACATGCAACTCGTTATGAATCTTTTCATGTTATATTTTATTTGGTTTGGATATTGGACATATACATTAACTAACCTCACATACGTGCACCTACCCTCCTTTATCTATTTTCTTCTCTCTTTATAGCTATCGCTTTCTCCTTATTTCCCCCTCTCTTGCTCTATCTCAACTCGCTATTATGTATATTTTTAAAGTAAGCTGATATATTCTGAACATGTTAAATATTCACCGTGCTTCCTGTAAATTAAATCTATAAACGCATCTGCACATATGCAGGGCTTCATAAGTACATCTCTCTGTACATGTATTGATGTATAAGTGCTCTTTCAATCAACTCTACGAAATTAATGATGTTTGTGTAAATGTGTTAAACATTCAATATTTGTCATTTTTAGCTCACCTATGCACGAAGTGCAAGGTGAGCTATTGTGATCACATTTTGTCCGGCGTCCGTCCGTCGTGCGTCGTCAACATTTCAGCTTGTTAACACTCTACAGGCTACATTTTGCATTCAATCTTCATGAAAGTGTATCAGAACATTCATCTCCATAAAATCTTGGAAAAGTTCGAAACTGGGCCATATGAGGTCAAAAACGAGGTCACTAGGTCAAATTGAAGCGAAATCTTGTTAACACTCTTGAGGCCACAGTTTCAACTTGAGCATGTTGAAACTTTATCAGAATGTTTGTCTTGATGATATGTAGGCCAAGTTCGAACATGGGTCATGTCGGGTCAAAAAGTAGGTCACTAGGTCAAATTGAAGTAAAATCTTGTTAACACTCCAGAGGCCGCAATTTT
The DNA here is from genome assembly GCA_031761405.1 of Serripes groenlandicus. Taxonomy (NCBI): domain Eukaryota; kingdom Metazoa; phylum Mollusca; class Bivalvia; order Cardiida; family Cardiidae; genus Serripes; species Serripes groenlandicus. The sequence goes on from JASEVX010000001.1 coordinate 197,160,533, forward strand.
TGCTTCAGCAGTTTGAAATTTTATCAGAATGTTTGTGTTTAAAATATCTAGGTCAAGATTGAATATGGGTCATGCCGGGTCAAAACTAGGTCACTAGACCAAATTGAGGGGAAATCTTGTTAACACTGTAGAAGCTGCATTTTTCTCTTCAGCAGCTTGAAATTTAGTCAGAATGTTGAGCTGAATGATATCTAGGCCAAGTTCGAATACGGGTCATGCCGGGTCAAAAACTAGGTCACTAGGCCAAATTGAAGCGTAATCTTGTTAACACTCTAGAGGCCACATTTTCAACTTGAGCATTTTCAAACTTTATCATAATGTTTGTCTTGATGATATGTAGGTCAAGTCCGAACATGGGTCATGTCGGGTCAAAAAGTAGGTCACTAGGTCAAATTGAAGGAAAATCTTGTTAACACTCTAGAGGCCGCAATTCTTGCTTCAGCAGTTTGAAATTTTGTCAGAATGTTTGTGTTTAAAATATCTAGGTCAAGTTTGAATATGGGTCATGCCAGGTCAAAAATTAGGTCACTAGGCCAAATTGAAGGGAAATCTTGTTTACACTGTAGAAGCTGTATTTTTTGCTTTAGCAGCTTGAAATTTAGTCAGAATGTTGAGCTGAATGATATCTAGGTCAAGTTCGATTACGGGTCATGCCGGGTCAAAAATTAGGTCACTAGGCCAAATTGAAGGGTAACCTTTTTAACACTCTAGAGGCCACATTTTCAACTTGAGCATTTTCAAACTTTATCATAATGTTTGTCTTGATGATATGTAGGTCAAGTTTAAATATGGGTCATATTGGATCAGAAACTAGGTCACTAGGCCAAATTGAGGGAAAATCTTGTTAACTCTGTAGAAGCCGAATGTTTTGCTACAGCAGCTTGAAATTTGGTCAGAATGTTTAGCTGAATGATATCTAGGCCAAGTTCGAATACGGGTCATGCTGGGTCAAAAACTAGGTCACTAGGGCAAACTGAAGGAAAATCTTGTTAACACTTTGGATGCCGCATTTTTTGCTTAAGCATCTTGAAATTTGGTCAGAATGTTTGTCTAAATGATATCTAGTTCAAGTTCGAATATGGGTCATATGGGGGTCAGAAACAAGGTCAATAAAGGAAATTATTGTTCAAACTCCGGAGGCCGCATTTTTACTTTGAGCAAGTTGAAAATTTGTCAGAATGTTGTTTTGATGATATCTAGTCCATGTTGGAATATGGGTCATATCAGGAAAAATAATTTATAGATCACTAGGCCAAATGAAGGAAAATCTTGTTAACACTGGAGGTTGCATTCAGAATAACTGTCTTGATGTGTTTTGCATAACAGTACATTGTAAAATTAAGGTGAGCTATCCAGGGCCATCATGGCCCTCTTGTTAGATCTACTGGCCAAAGGCCAGAAGGGCTTATGTCGTGGCGATTTGTCCGTCGTCCGTGTGTGCGTCTGTGTGTCCGTCCGTAAACAATTTCTTGTTAACACGATACAGTCTTCACTTTTGATTGTATCTCAATCAAACTTATACAGTAGTTAGATATCAATGAGAGCTTGATTCCTTTCAAAAACCAGCCAGATCTGCACATGCATGACTGGATTATGGCCCTTGAAATTGTCATAATTGCTATAATAGACCTTGTTAACACGATACAGTTGTTATTTTGTATTGTATCTCAATCAAACTTATACAATAATTAGATATCCATGAGAGCTCAGTTCCTTTCCAAAACCAGCCCGATCCACCTATGCATGACTGGATTATAACCCATGGAATTGTCAAAATTGCTATAATAGAGCTTGTTAACACGATACAGTCTCTCTTTTTTTATTGTATCTCAATCAAACTTATACAGTAGTTAGATATCCATGAGAACTTGATTCCTTTCGAAAACAAGCCAGATCCGCCCCATGCATGACTGAATTATGGCCCTTGAAATTGTCAAAATTGCTATAATAGGGCTTGTTAACATGATACAGTCCTTATTTGTGATTGTATCTCAATCAAACTTATACAGTAGTTAGATATCCATGAGAGTTTGGTTCATTTCTAAAAAACGGCCAGATCTACCCATGCATGGCTGGATTATGGCCCTTGAAATTGTCAAAATTGCTATAATACCGCTTGTGAACACAATAGAGCTTCCATTTACTATCTGATCTTCACCAAACTTAGATGGTATTTGAATATTGATGACATATTGGTTCCTTTTGAAACAAGCCAGATCAATGCCAGAAGAGCATAGGCCCTCATGGGCCTCTTGTTTGTTCAATGTTTGTGTCAATTTTCTCTGTCAACTTTGTATTGTTTCTTTGTACTTTGTACTATCTTCGTTGATCGGAGGAAATAAAGATATAATAATCATAATAACCTTGAATAAGCTAAGCGCTTTCAGACCAATCCATTTTTGACTTGTCACTGTTGTTGTTGATGTAGAAACAATATAATCAAAAACTGTCCAGCATGATCAGAAAGGTATATTCTACTACTGATAATATATTAGTAGTAGCAAATGAGGCTAGATGCAAAGTGGGTTACCCTCATTTGCAGACAATGCAATGTCAGTTTCAAGGGCATGGTAAGCCTTAAGGTCAGCTGGTTCGTTTCCCGCGCCACTTTGGAGAAGTAAATAAATAAGTTTACATAATTCACTTAATTTTCGCGGGCTCCATTCGGTTAAGGACATTCTTTCTAGGTCAATCCCTTTATGCCTTGACCACTTTTATAAGCCCGTTTTGAAAAAACGGATCGTATTATAGTTTTACCTGCGGCGTACGGGCGGGAGGGCGGGTTGGCGGGCGACGTCCAGTATGTTGTCAGCTCAATAACTTTACAAGCCTTTGTCCAATCAGCACCAAATTTAGTCAGAATGTGTATTGGGATAATATCTCGAACAAGTTCGATAACTAGCTATATCGCTTTAGTCAATGAAGAGTTATCGCCCTTGAATTATAGAAATTACCCAAAATTGGTATTGTCAGCTCAATAACTTTAGAAGCCTTTGTCAAATGATCACCAAATTTGATCAGAATGTGTATTGGGCTAATATCTCGGACAAGTTCGATAACTAGCCATATCGCTTTAGGCAATCAAGAGTTATTGCCCTTTTATTATAGAAATTACCCAGAATTGGTCTTGTCAGCTCAATAACTTAAGAAGCCTTTATCCAATCATTACTAAATTTGGTCAGAATGTGTATTGGCATAATATCTCAGATAATTTTGATAACTAGCCATATCGCTTTAGTCAATCGAGAGTTATCCCTCTTTAATTATAGAAATTACCTAAAATTGCTCTTGTCAGCTCAATAACTTTAGGAGCTTTTGCCCAATCATCACCAAATTTGGTCAGAATGTGTATTGGCGTAATATCTTGGACAAGTTCGATAACTAGCCATATTGCTATAGTCGATAGAGAGTAATTGCCCTTTAATTATAGAAATTACCTAAAATTGGTCTTGTCAGACAATATGTTTGTGGGCAGAATATCTTGGTCACGTTTGATAACTTACAACGTTATCTTAGTCACTACACAATTATGTCCCTCGAAATGGCCAAAACTGTACTAACAGTGTCCGCTCTCTAAGTTTGGCTGACGTACAACCAATTACTACTATACTTGGTCTCAAAAAAACAGAACGGGCGTATTTTGTGACATTTGGCGCTCTTGTTTAAAATTGGAACAAAGTCGAGCGAAATTGGGATAATTTAAATCCAGTACATAACCAGGGTGATATGTGAACTACGATACACATGACGTAAGTATACATCTCACCATCAATCTCATGATATTTTGTTGTATTTGTTTAGTTTAGGCTCAGACTAATATAAGGTCAAACATCTCTTCAGCGGTAATGTGACATCATTCTTCCTCACCGCTGAGCTTGGTCCCTAAACCGTGTTAACAGTCCCTAATACCTCATACGCATCAATAGTCGGTGACACTGTGAATTTAATACAAGATCAAACTCTAACTAAGTCAAACAGATTTAATTTAACAATCACTTAAATATATGCAATGGGTATACACATGGTCTTGTTAAACAATGCATCGGCAACAGAAATAATTGAGTACATGTCAATATTGCTTTAAATTTAAAAATCGAAGTGCATTTTGTAGCCTTTAAAGAGTGTTTAATGTAGTATTAGTAAAGACTATTTATAAACAAATAGGAGACATAGAGTAACACGAAATCCTGCAGAGTAACTACTCTTTTTACAGTATAACAAGAGAGCAATTACTCATTGTGCTGAGTAACACAAGAGTAACATCAATAACTGCACAGTGGTTAATGAGTAAAAAGAAAGTTTTAAAAAAACTTAATAATGATAGAATATCAAAGAAATTATAGAAAAAGTAATGTGATATCGCTGAGATTAGAGACATTTTAAAAACATCTCATTTATTTAAATAGATTGTGTCATGTTGTGTTTTCAGTGTGTACATACACTGCATTTTAAAAATGCTATTAATGTCCGTAACATTTCCATATCATCATTTGACTCATAGATTTCGTGCGACGAAGTCAAATAATCATGATTATGTATCTGCAAAGTGCTGAGAGCAATGAATATTTTCCTGACAATAAACCATGAAATTTTAAAATAGATTTAAAAACACACTTTATATTTGACGGAAAGTGGGAAATCGCGTTGGTGGAATTCCAAGCATCACCATCTAAAACAAAATCGAAACACAATACGAACCAAACTGTGTTCATATTTTCAAATATTTGGGATGAAAGTATTCTGATTGGTGAAAAAGAAACAGGTTTTGCGACGTGTTTCATCCACCAAAAGTACACAATGGAATATATGTTTTGATACACCCATCTATCTTCCGTTGATGAAAATATGGAATTGTTAGAATTCACCGTCCTGCAAAGCCTTATAAAAGATTGTTATGATCGTGAATCATCATTCTAACAAGAACACATACTGCTAACATTACAGTTTATTAAACTATTATGAAATGTGTATCATATGAATCATTGTATGCGTGATTAATGGGTAACTGAAAACACAAACTACCAAATAATGATGAAAAATTAAATAAAATAAAAGTATACCACACGAAAGTGAAGAAACATTGTAAATTGGAGACAAAGAGTAACAAGAAATCCTGAAGAGTTTCAAAAGCGTAACTACTCTTTTTACAGTATAACAAAAGAGCACCTACTCATTTCTCAGAGTAACACTAGAGTAACATCAATAACTCCACAGTGGTTAATGAGTAAAAAGAAAGTTTTCAAAAAAACGTAATAATGATAGAATATGAAAGAAATTATGGAAAAAGTAATATGATATCGCTGAGATTAGAGACATTTTAAAAATATCACATTTATTTCAATATATTGTGTCATGTTGTGTTTTCAGTGTGTACATAGACTGCATTTTAAAAAGGCTATCTTCATTCTAACTTAGACTGTCCTTGTGAGAAAACCATCATTAATTCAACTACATACATCCCGAATCCTAAACGAATTTAAGATCTTTGCAAGTCTTCTAGACGACCTCTGTTAAATTAACGGAATTCTATGATAGAACTTGTTACACCAATATGGGCCGTAGTAAATAGAGCAAAGTCAGAGTTGCAACTTATACATAGGCCAACAGCTGCAAACCCTGTCATAACTGCAGCAGATTTTCCCAGCAGAAAGTTGAAAGTCAAACGTCTCCCCAAGAAGAGAATTTGCAGAAAGAAAACTACAACAATTACTGTTGTATCTGAGAAAAAGGCAAACGCAACTATCCAAAAGGAAAGAACTATCAAAAACAAACAGGCAAAGAAAACGATACAAAGATCAAGACATCTACCAGAATTTAACGACATTTCTGAAGGACACTAATTTCCATTAAGCTGTTCTGACAGTTGTAACAACTACGACCAGTATGTATTCATGTGATCAATGTGACAAATCATTCAATAGAAAATACTACATGGAACGGCATAAACAAGCTAAACACCAACATGAAATTTCAGACAGCATGGAACAAAGTATAGACATGCAAGAGAATCACGAACGTCCGGTGGATAAAATCATTGAAACTGTTTTTTATCACTTCCAACAGGCATATAACACGAACGTTTCAGAGTAAATGGAACGAGAACATTTGTCAGAAGACGATGCTAAAGGACATGAGACCTGTTTTCAGAAAAGGCTTAGTCAGCAAAATTACCGATACCGTTATGGGGATAAATGCGTTACAACAATACCCATTGTACAGGGCAATACCGAAAACAAGTAATCGAGTTATGGAGGTGGAAGATTTTGACCAAGGAGAAGCACTGAAATATGCGTGTTCTAAATGAAAGTAAGAGCCACCCGAAATTGAAGAAAAGTAAGCATGTGCTACTTTATGAATCTCTCAACATGTTATTTTCAAAACTCTGTAGAGAAAAATAGATTGTCTCTATTGTTGTGTGTTTCATTGTGAGATGTTTAATTAATTGTCAAAAGTATGTCATTCTTGTTATTTATTTGCATACTTTCAAATTGAATATGTGTTAAAGTTGTAAGAAATAGCTTGAAACTAGCTAACATCGCTTTAAACTCGTCCGTCCAAGCCTCAATTTATTTCTCTTACTTTATTCCGTTGTACTCTGTAGAATATGACATGCTCTTCATTTGTTTATTTGCTTTAAATGGATCAAACTGAGCTTGTATACATATTACAATTATGACAACCTTCGTCTTTTCACACAATGTTTTCAAAATCGTCTATCAATTGTCGGTATCTATAACATATTCAGATTACCCAAGAAAACAATTGAAAGGAATCTGATATGACGTGACCCGCGCTTAAATATTTGACCGAGATTATAATTTTTGACTCCGTCTGACGCGCCTATATTGACCTAAGCAGTTTTCCCTTTAAATTGCAAATGACATTGACCCCTATAAAACTGCAATGCAAACTTTAAATTAGATTCCTTTGAAAAAAAGTTACACAAGAAGGTAAAGACATTATTTGCGAAAGCAAAGCCAGGTTGTAAACGGCGAAAACGATTTAAAACTATGTTCAACAATTTCCTTTGCTTTCCTGGATGTTTTACACAATAGTACTTCTCGATACGGGAAGAGTTTATTTTCGAAGCCGTCGGAAAAGAAAAGGTTTACTTTCACTCTGTCCACTTCGATAGCGATACTAATTTACGCTTCTAAAAGTGGTATATCACATTGTTTGTGTATGTAGAGATACCATTTTACCTGAGGAGGTCAGTTGTGTAAAAGCGACCACGTTGACTGTTACTGTTACCGTATCAAACAACAAACACGGTGGTTAACCCTGAAACTATTTTTGTTAAACCTTTGTTATCTTTTGGAGCAAACAGGTTAAGACGATATTCTTTTTGGTAGAAACCGGATTACAAAAAAGCGAGATTCGAACTTAAAATTCAAGATAAAAAGTTGTGGCCACAATTTACTAAGTTGTGGCCACAAGATAAAAAAGTTAGTATACTTGTACATATACACATATACTTACATCAGTTGGTATACTCGTACATATACACACAACAGTTAGTATATTCGTACATATACACACAACAGTTAGTATATTCGTACATAAACCAGTAAGTATGCTCGTACAGATACACATACCAGTAAGTATACTCGTACAGATACACACACCAGTTAGTATACTCGTACTTATACACATACCAGTAAGAATACTCGTACATAACTGGTATGTGTATAGGTACGAGTATACTTACTGGTATGTGTACGAAGTTTACACACACTTACACCAGTTTGTATACTTTTACAGTACATATACACATACCAGTTAGTATATATACTCGTATAGGTACACAAACCAGTTAGTATACTCGTTCATATACACACACCATTTAGTATACTCGTACATTTACATACACCAGTTGTTATACTCGTACACAAACCAGTTAGTATACTTGTACATATACACAACTTAGTAACTTGTGGCCACAACTTTTTATCTTGTGGCCACAAGTTACTATTAGTTGTGGCCACAATATAAATAAAGTGTTGCTGATGTCAGCTCAGTACCACTGTACCTAAGGCATATACTTATGTAATATTTACGTTGGTTACAATTTCACAACCGTGAGCGGGTTTTCACATGGCCTTGAAATTCCTAAGTTTATGCGAAGAAAGAGGTGAATGCTAATGCTTGGATATTTGTCTGGGTCAAAAAAAAAAAAAAAATTAACCCTCCCGATGTAGATGGTCAACTATTTTGGATGCTATGGTTAAAATGACCCTTTGATTTAATACAATGATAATACCTTGTAATACTGCGATGTAGGAACAAAAAAAGAAGCATACAGGACTTAAACCAGATTTACACTCTTATACGGGTTATGAAGCTGTTGATATAGATGTAAACGTTTTTATCACCAGACTTCAACATAACATTATTTCTAAGCAAATGGCTACTTTTCACACACATGGAACGATTGATTGCTTGAGGTTTAATGCCGCCTTCAATACTATTTAGTCATTTAACGACAACGAACCATCAACTCGCGAAATGTATCACTGGTTGACCTCTCGTGACATGTAGAAGATACTAATATAACCTTGAGCTATGACCTCTTTTTTAACTACACAATTTTGGTATGGGTCGCGCGGTAATCGAACCAGTTGACATAACGATGATCTTGAAAACTAACTCAGAAGTTGCGCATGCGGGAAACGAACCAGCTGACCTTACCATGCCCTTGAAACTGGCCTTGACATTGTCTGCAAATGAGGGTAACCCACTTTGCATCTAGCCTCATTTGCTACTACTTCTATTTGCTATACAATGTCAACTATATTGCGCATTTATTGATTTCAAACAAGCATTTGATATGTTATGGCGGCAAGGACTATGGTCAAAACTAGGAATCCGCTGTGGTTGAGTGGTTAGCGGCGGGGATTTCGAAACCGGGTGTCCCGGGTTCGATCCCCAGTCGCGGCACTACGGTCATGGTGGAGTGCCCTTGGGCAAGGCACATTTCCTAGCCTAGTACTGGTTTGTTTACCCAGGGATCATGAATAATTAAATTTAATTGCGCGCTAAATGACCTTAGCTGTCGAAGATGTTTCAATTCAATCAGGAAAATGTACGAAGACATCAAGTCAAGAATAGTCACTACTACCGATGTATCCTTTTACTTTCCATTGCGTTTCTGGCGTAAGACAATGTAAAACCATATCACTGCTTTTATTTTTATTTCACTTAAATGATTAAAAAGATGTTTTTATTGTAATATAATGATAAAGGTATAGAAACTGAGGCACATACTAATGAGCTGTTTCTCTTTCTGAAAGTATATATCGTCCTATACGCAGATGACATAGTGCTAATCAGTGATAGCAATCATGAATTGCAAATTAGTCTTAACATTTTTGAACACTATTGTGATCAATGGAAACTAAACGGTTGGTTCTTCTAAAACAAAAAAATCAGATCATAGGTTCAAGAAGCAATGTAATACAATGCATACAATTATAAAATTCAACTTTAAAGATCAAGAACTTGCAATTGTAAATGAATATAAATACCTCGGAATATCATAAACAATTTGAAAAACAAAGAAAACAATATCTAAAAAAGTATTACTATAATCACCCAAATAACATAAAGTTGTATCTATTATTTAATTCTTACAATACAACTTAAATGCTAAATCTTAGCAAATTCTTGAATGCCATTATGAAAAGTGTTACATCAATAATTGTTGATTATTGAAATTGCCAGTGATATGTAATCGTGTTTCTCTCTTATATGTTTTTTTTAATCAATTGGTTTAAAGAACTCATGGAAACCTTTGTAACTACTAGGAGAAGTAACAACAACGGCAGGCCAATTGTGAAAACATTGGGCAAATCTATCGAAATTGATTGTGTTTTTCCCCGTCTTTTTTTCTGCAAGACAGACGACTCTAAATAGAACAACTATATGTACATATACATGTTTAAGATTAAAACTTCTATTAGCCAAATGGGCAGAAAGTGAAGATATAGATCAGGCTGTGCATCTTTATGGGCTGCTCTATCACTCCACTGTCAACACAGGTACATCAGAAATATTGGACATCATCTTTTCCTTGCAATGTCTGTCTGTCTGTCTGTCTATCTCTCGCTCGCTTTCTCTCTCCCCCTCTCTCTTCTCTCTCTCTCAGTCTGTCTGTCTGTCTCTCTCTCTCTCTGTCTCTCTCTCTCTCTCTCTCTCTCTCTCTCTCTCTCTCTCTCTCTCTCTCTCTCTCTCTCTCTCTCTCTCTCTCTCTTTAACTCTCTCTATCTTTCTGTCTGTCTGTCTGTCTGTCTGTCTCTCTTTCTCTCTCTGTCTCTCTCTGTCTCTCTCCTCTCTCTCTCTCTCTCTCTCTCTCTCTCTCTCTCTCTCTCTCTCTCTCTCTCTCTCTCTCTCTCTCTCTCTCTCTCTCTCTCTCTCTCTCTCTCTCTCTCTCTCTCTCTGTATGTGCATGTTTGTGTGTCTGTCTGTCTCCCTCTATTTGTCTCTCTCTCCTTCTCTGTCTCTGTCTGTCTCTCTATGTATCTCTCACTTTGTCTCTCTTTGTATATCTCTCTTTCTGTCTATCTGTATATCTGTCTATATGTATATCTGTATATCTGTCTATCTGTATATCTGGATTATCTGCACATATAAGCCGTCACGCGAGAAAATCAACATAGTGGACTCTGCGTAAAGTATGGATATAGCCTAACCTGTACAGAAACTTTTCGCCTCCAGTGGATTTTCTGTTTCAGGAATCATTATTCTATACCTCTATTCCCCTGAGATGGAAATTGTCGGCTCAGATCAGTCTGCGCAGGCTGATCTGGGTCATTACATTATGCAGAGGCCTTAATGTTGGATTTCTCGCGGGACGGCGTATAATTGGTTCACTTCTCCGTCTTCCGTCCATCTGTCTGTCTATCTATCCTTATGCGAAATGTCTTATTTGTGGGAAGGCGACACATACGTTCCATTGAACCATCTTGTATTCGAGATATAGTTGATCATGTTTGGAATAAAACCATTCTCATTAAAACCACGATCTTCTGATATAGGATCTGACCGCACCGCAAAAATGGTATTTTTGATTTAACCTTAGTATATAAATATTCATTTAATAGGAACACTTGACAATTACCGCATCTATATCTTGTTTATTTATTTGTGGTTTCTTCCCTGTTGATACCTAACGATTTTGTAGGCGACAATTTGGTTGGATGACGCAAAGGTCAATTTGAGACAAACTGTAATAGGCAGTCATCAGATATATACCAGCGTTTGATACTGCAGTTAAGTCAAGATCAGGTTTTATTGAGATTTGAACAAAACTACCAAAACCCTTAAGTGACAGTTCAAAAGACATCTATATTAAATAATGTGAACATTATTTGACCGAGGTGGATAAGGTTTTGTTTGTGAATGTTTGTGAGTTGGTTTATATAGAGATACTGGGTTAACAACCCTTTCCCGCATGTAGACGCATTTTTACGCATCCTCAACAGACGACTTTTGAAAACACTATTGCAAAAGGAGAATTTGCTCATAATGAGCAATTACTCCTTTTATCACAGTGTTTTAAATTCTTTCCAATAATTTAAATTTTCAACGTTTTTTCCAAGATCTTTTGAAAGTGGTTTGCTACAGATTGATTGTATGTAGGAACAATTCATACACATTCTGATCATTTTCGATTGCAGTACGTGGGGACCGTCTGATGTATTCCATAGTACGCGGTCGATTAAATTTGATTGATTGGGGCTTAATGCGGTTTTTAACAATTTCTCAGTTATATCACGGCGGCCAGTTCACCTACTCATGTATTTCCTGGTTTTCTCACACCAGTACTCCACACAACAATCTTCCCAAGCAATCGATTAAATTTGACAGCATCACCATGTCTAGTTGTCTTATTCAGGGGCGTAGCTCCCTTTAGGCACTATAGGCACGTGCCTACATATTTTATTCTAAAAATGCCCCAAAATGCAGCTGTGGCGATACACATCTGTGTAATGTATCAACCAGATCAGCCTGCGCTTCCCATGCAGACAGATCCAACCGACACATTGCGTCTAAGGGGGGATAGATAGAGAAATGATTCCTGAAACAGAAAATCCACAGGATGGGAAAAGTGTATATTCAGGTATGCCTGGGTGGCATGCTTAGGTTGATCCGGTTCGATACTTTACGCAGAGTCCATAATGTGGATTTAATCACGAGACGGCCTACACATTAACTATTACCAAGCTACACTCCTGTTATTCCACAATTTATATTTGTTGATTATTAATATGCCATTTATCTGTTTTCAGACGATTGTATACAATGGGGAGATTGGACGGAAAAGTGATTGTATTGACTGCGGCTGCGCAGGGCATTGGACGAGTGGCGGCAGAAGTAGGTTTAAAATACAATACAATACAATACATTTCAATACAATACAATATGAGCCTTACCGCGAGAAAACCAACATTTTGGACTCATAATGCAGAGTCTGTAATGTTGGTTTTCTCGTGTTCAAAATCGGGTTACTCCATGTTTCATGTAGAATATTTTGAGTGCTATAAGGCAAACAATGCTGATTTATTCAGGAGAAATAGCTTGTTACGTCCGAGTTGTTTACTCACCCGAATCTGTATTGTTCGCAAAAAACACCACAATATTGCCATTTGCGCTGAAAAAGTCAATGTATTTGATTTAAATTGATTGTGAAACAAGAAATTAATTGATATTAAACAAGCTCAATGACTGCTTCCGTGAGACTTTGCTAGAGTTAGTGTCGTTCGTTAAACAAATCCTAAAGCCACAACCCGCTGTTCACGGGATCGAGTCTGGAGCCTTTGGTACAATAGGCCAATGCTCTACCACTGCACAACTGTCTTTCACGAAGAACCATTTAAGCATTTTGATACAAACCTAGTTCATCTTTATAGTCATGGAACACAGAGTAGTAGCAATATCAAAGAAACACCAAGAACGTTAAAAATATATAAATAAAAAATAACCAAACATTTTTATTTAATTAACCTTTTACCTCATATAGAAGCTTTCTGACGTCTTTCAATTGATTGATTGGGGTTTAACGCCGTTTTAAACACTTGTCAGCAGTCATATCACGGCGGCCAGTTAACCTACTTATATGTTTCCTGGTTTGCTCACACCAGTTCTCTTCTCAACATAGACTGTTAGCCCATTGGTGAAAGACGAATGACGATTGTCACAGTGACTTTTGTCAAACTTCGGAAAGAATGTTGGCCGAGCTGGGGTTCGGAACTCACTACCCCTTGATTAACAGCCCGACTACCGACTGAGCTACCGGGACTCGGCTTTGCAGAAGATGGCTTTTTGAAAACATAGTGACAACATTTTTTTCTCCTTTTGCCACAATTTTTTCCACTTTTAGTCATAGGTTATCCATTCAATTATAGAGATTTTCTATTTTTAGCTCTACTGGCCAAAGGCCAGAAGGGCTTATGTCATGGCGATTTGTCTGTCGTGCGTGCGTGCGTTCGTCAGCCCGTAAACAATTTCTTGTTAACACGATACAGTCTTCACTTTTGATTGTATCTCAACCAAACTTATACAGTAAGTTAGATATCTATGAGAGCTCGGTTCCTTTCGAAAACCAGCCAGATCCGCCCATGCATGACTGGATTATGGCCCTTGAAATGGTCAAAATTGCTATAAAAGAGCTTGTTAACACGATACAGTCTTCACTTTTGATTGTAACTCTACCAAACTTATACAGTAGTTAGATATTCATGAGAGCTCGGTTCCTTTCGAAAACCAGCCAGATCTGCCCATGCATGACTGGATTATGGCCCTTGAAATGGTCAAAATTGCTATAATAGAGCTTGTTAACACGATAATGTGCTTGTTTTCCTACCGCCCAATTAATTGCATACTCGGCATGCACAAACTTCTCTCATTGCTCACGGTGTGGAAATAGCGATATATTGAAACAAATTTGACTAAGCATATCCTGAATAACTGTTTTTATGAAATATACCTCACCGATTTCCTTTCAAATGACATTTGTCAAGTTTTGAAGTAGTTATTTCTATATGTTAGCTTCCTTGAATGGTAAGGGGTACATGTTGAAGCTCCGTCCGTAAACAATTTCTTGTTAACACGATACAGTCTTCACTTTTTATTGTATCTCAACCAAACTTATACAGATATCCATGAGAGCTTGATTCCTTTCGAAAACAAGCCAGATCCGCCCAATGCATGACTGAAGTATGGCCCTTGAAATTGTCAAAATTGCTATAATAGGGCTTGTTTACATGATACAGTCCTTATTTTTTATTGTATCTCAATCAAACTTATACAGTAGTTAGATATCCATGAGAGTTTGGTTCATTTCTAAAAAACGGCCAGATCTACCCATACATGGCTGGATTATGGCCCTTGAAATTGTCAAAATTGCTATAATACAGCTTGTAAACACAATAGAGCTTCCATTTACTATCTGATCTTCACCAAACTTAGATGGTATTTGAATATTGATGACATATTGGTTACTTTTGAAACAAGCCAGATCAATGCCAGTAGAGCACAGTAGTGGGCCTCTTGTTTGACAAATATGTTCAAAGTCGTCTGCTGCAGAAATGTTGTATGAGGTAAAGGGTTAATATCTATGTAAAAGCGAAGTATCTGTGCTGCAAGTACACATGCTTGCCAGAGTCCACGTTGTAGTCATTGGATGGTAACCAGTTTTCCTTCGAATAATGTTGTATAGGGCACAGGAGTGGTGCAAAGCCGGGAAACACAAGTTAGGTGATCTGATCAGCGTAACACTTAAATCAATCAACGTCTTTGTTAGCAAATGAATCAAGACCAGTTTTCATCTGACGCGACTCTGTTGTTTATTTAATCCTTTCCTCACATACAGACGCTTTCTGAAGCCTTTGCAGCAGACGACTTTTGAAAACATTGTGACTTAAGGTGACATTTCTTATTATGAGCAATTTCTCCTTTTTGTTTCAGTGTTATCAACTTTATCTAATAATTGATCTGTCAGTTATTGAGAGTTACCAAATGTATTATTTCAAAGTCGTTTGCTGCAGACTTTTTGATGTGGGAAAGGATTAACTCGGACTGCTGGAACCCAGAGTGTGAAGCCTATGCCACCAGTAAAGAGCCAGGCTGACGGACGCATTCACTGTGACAGACAAGATTCTATACGGTTGGCTGCTCAATTCTACGGTTTTTATCTAAATATTCCTAAAATTGATTATGGACTCTTCCAATTGAAAAGCCGGAAAAGTCCATGTTAAAATATCAGCATTGAAATGGATTATGTTTTTGTTATGCAGGTCTTTGTGAGAGAAGGCGCTCATATCATTGCAACCGACATACAGATGACCAAACTACAGGAACTCTAATCACAAGGTGAGTTGTTTCTATGGTAATCAACATTGGTGTTAAAGATACTTTAAACAATATTTTTTGTTTTCAATATAAACTTTTTCAAGTTTGTTAAACAATAAGGACCCGGGCCGACACATTCCGTCTCAGGGGGATATAGGTATAGAGTCATGATTCCTGAAACAGAAAATCCACTGAAAGTCCACAGGAGGCTAATAGTTTCTGTCCGGCATGCTTAGGCTGATCCGGGTCGATACTTTACTACAGCAGAGACCACAATGTTGGTTTTCTCGCGGCACGGCTCAATTACAGTTCATGCGATCTTGTTTGTTTGTTTGAGTGATGGACTGGGGCTTAATGCCGTTTTCAACAATTTTCAGTCATATGACGACGGCCAGTTCACCTATCCATGTGAGTCCTGACTTACTCACACCATCACTTCACACAGTAGTCTTTCCAAGCAACTGACCGTTGTTCCATATAGACTGTTAGCCAATTGATGTTAGGCGAATGACCTTTGTCCAATTGACTTTTGTCAAACGTTGGAAAGAATGTTAACCAAGCTGGGGTTTGAACTCGTCACAAACTCAGCTATCGGGGTTTGTTTAAAGAGATCTTGGAAGATGTATGTAATGGCGCCAGTTTTTCACTGCCAGCCTGCTTTCTTATATGAATTTTGCCTAGAAGACTTAGCGCTAAGTAATACTTAAAAACTTAAAGGCATATATCATCATTTTTGTATCCCTTTAAACAATGCCTAAATATTTCATTTCTTAACAAGTAGTGCTAGTCAGCAATTAAGGTAAATATTTGGGCCAACTAAGTCATTTACATGTACTTAAATACATTCCACCATTCATGGTTTTCAAAGCATAAGGGAAGCAAAAATGATGAAATATGCTTTTAAGTATTTAAGTATTTCTTAGTTCTAAATAAGGTTGGTGTGATTGGACCCTGTTCTTTTCCCTACACTATCTCCCTCAATACTCAACCAAACCACATGTTGTCAAATAGTATCAATAGTTTCCTTTGACACGCACATTTCATTCTTTTCCTGAAAATGTGCAGTTTCAAACTTTCAAAATAATTATATTAGATATGACCCGTCCCGCGAGAAAACCATCATTATGGCCTCTGCGTAACGTATCGACCCAGATCAACCTGCGCAGTCCGCGCAGACTGATTCGGGCAGACACAGTCCGTCTCAGGGGGATAGAGGTATAGAGAAATGATTCCTGAAACAGAAAATCCACAGGTGTCCGGGTAAGCCTGCTTAGGCTGATCCGGGTCGATACTTTACGCAGAGTCCACAATGTTGGTTTTCTCGCGGGACGGCTCAATAGGTTTGCTGTTGTATAACTCATCTTGAGAATTTTCTCACTTAGCCACAGCTAAAGTAGTTGTTTGCTGCAGAGAAGCAGAGAAGCTGCCACGCATTGAAACTGGTTAATTGCGATATAATTCCAACATGTTTAGTGCCTATTTGCGATATATTTTCCTAATGGATCACATTTTAACGCATGTTATTGCATCTGCAGCAGACGTCATTCGAATAAATTGTGAAATAAAGCAAACGCTCATAATGAGAAATTTCATCTTTTACCACAATATTTAAATTTCATAGAATAGAGATTTTCTATATTTATGGTCAAAGGGAAGCAATTCATTTTACATAGGCGACCATTATAGCATCAAGGGTTGGGGTTCTTTCCCAGCATAAGAAAGAAGCCACAAACCTGTATGAAATCAAACCATTCTTATATCTACCATAACAGCACCAACAGCAACTTTTTAGCTCACCTGAGCACAAAGTGCTCAAGGTGAGTTATTGTGATCGCCTTTTGTGCGGCTTCCGTCGTCCATCAACATCTTCTCCTCAGTAACCAGTGGGTCAATTAGGATGAAACTTCACAGAAAGCATCCTCTCAATGACTTCACCAGAATACCTTCAAACTGGTAGGCCAATTTTCTAAATATTTTTTAGAAATGTAAATTGGATGACCCTCTATCAGATTTCTTCAAGCCATGTTGATTGGTAAAAAAACATGGCTGCCACAGGGCAGGCTTATTTTGCCTTATATGGCTAAAGTTAAAACTTAAAAAATCTTCTCCTCCGAAAGTGTCAGGCCGATTTTCAAACAATTTTGTAGAAATGTTCCTAAGGTGACCCTCTATCAGATTCCTTTAAGCCATGTTGATTGGCCGAAAAACATGGCCGCCAGGGGGCGGGGCTTATATGGCTAAAGTGAAAAAAAAAAAATCAGGTGAGCGATCCAGGGCCATCAGTGCCCTCTTGTTTTTATAGCTTTGACATCAAATGATAGGTCTGAAGGTGTCAATATAGTCAAAAGCAAACCAGGGTTTGGTATCAAATCACTCACAGGATAATATAGTTTTCAAAAAACACTTTTAACTTTCAGCAAAATCATTATTGTCCAATGGGAGACAATTTCAGTCTTGCCGAGCCCCGGTAGCTCAGTCGGTAGCGACGCGGGCTGTCAATCCAGGGGTTGTGAGTTCGAATCCCGGCTCGGCCAACTTTCTTTCCGACGATTGACAAAAGTCAATGCGTCATTCGTCTTCCACCAATGGACTAAGTCTATGTGGAAAAGCAGCCAGTTGCTTGGGAAGATTGTTGTGTGGAGTACTGGTGTGACAAAACCAGGAAATGCATGATTAGGTGAACTGGCCGCCATGATATAACTGAGAAATTGTTAAAAATGGCGTTAAACCCCAATCAATCAATCAATCAATCAACAATTTCAGTCTTACATATTCATCTGAAATACAAAATTGTCTGCCCCGCAAGCTGATCTGAATTGTTTCCCTTTGACCAGATGTGTATGAAGTCGTCTGGTGCAACATTGCTGCATGTGGGAATGGCAATATGATCATTTAGAAGACTATAGTCCGTCATTTATTTTCAGGGGTTGATTGTCGAATCCTGGACGTCACAAAAGTAGACGAAATAGAGGCATTTGCTAAATCAATAGAACAAGTGGACATCCTATTCAACTGCACAGGGTATATATTATTAACCAACAAAGAAACTTCCGAAAAATAGATCCAAACAAGATTAATTGGGTCATGTATATATATATACACCTTTACATGCAATATTATGTATGGTCATGTACCTTGCAAAGTCGGTCAGATAATAGGCTGATGTAAAACAAGCTCAGCTGATTCTGCTATAAAAAAATATTTTCACATATCCGGTCCACACGTAAAACCGATTTCACATCAATTCATTGATTTCATCGTCTTCAGTCAAAAAATTAAAAATAGCAATCCGAATGACTCTGTCTCGTGAATTCTTATTTCGCTGAGTGTAATGAAATGTATGAGAAAGAACCATGGGGATGCTGGAGTCGGGAATTCCTAGTGAATAGGTGGCATCACAAGTCTTACCAATATTTTACAATATTTTTTTTATTTCGATGCTGAATATGATCATAATACATAAATGACAGCTCTGCAATACAACGTGATCAGAGGGCAACAAAAGGCGAAGTAATTTACAGAAATTGAGAATAAGAAAAAAAGAATGAAGTATATAGAGGAAAAAAAGAAAGAAGGTACAGAATGGAGGATAGAAGCATGTTTTGTAGTTTAAATATGTTTGTTAAGCATATTTATTTGAAAGCTCAATAAGCTTGTTTTCGTCATGTTTCCATATTTAATTATTTACGTATAACTACGCCAGCTCGCTATATCTTGATCCAGCATCTTTGAATTCGCGTTCTCACTGCAATGGCTACAGCTTCCGTCATCCCCGGTACTCATTGCGTCTGGATTTCCGTACAAAGCGTACGTAATTATTTGACGGACGTACGTCCCTCTCCCACAAACTCATGTCGTCATTTTAACGGTTTAGCGAAGCTAATGCACACGGCGTTTGTGATAACGGTCAGTTTTTTAAAAAGACAACAACATTGATTACCTGGGCATCTGGCTCTCAAAAAGCCCGGATTTAAAATTTACGGCGACGTCCAAATCCGCCTTGTTTCGTCATTGAACTCTGAGAAGAGTGGAGTAAGATACCTACATCAACTCTTGTACAATCTATGCGTCGTCATTGCCAAGCATTTTTCAATAAACGTGGTGGTCATTGGTAACATGTTAAGCGTGGTCCTTATGCGAGAAATCCCGAGACCACATGGGAAGGCGAAACAGCTTTCGTGATATAACTCAAATTTTTGTTATAAATGAGCCAGTCCACGTGAAAACCAACATTATTGCCTCTGCGTAGTGTATCGACCCAGGTCATCCTGCGCAGTCCGCGCAGGCTTATCCGGGCCGACACATTCCGCCTTAGGGGTTTAGAGGTATAGAGTAATGAGTCCTGAAACAGAAAATCCAAAAAATGCGAAAAATGTCTGTCCGGGTTAGCCTGCGCAGTATGATAAGGCTGATCCGGGTCGATGCTTTACGCAGAGTCCACAATGTTGGTTTTTCTCGCGGATCGGCTCAAATAGTGTTTAACTCTTTCGCTGCCGAATTATCCCTTTTCCTCATACGACAATCCTGCAACAGACGACTTTGAACATATTTTGTCAAAAAATAGAAAATGTCTATAATTGATTGGATAACCTATGACTAAAAGTGGAAAACATTGTGGCAACAGGAGAAATTGCTTGTTTTCTAAAAGCCGTCTGCTGCAAAGGCGTCAGAAAGCGTCTTTATGGGGGAAAGGATTAAATAAAGTCTATGCTTCCACTCCATTTTTCGCCACCAGCAAATTTTGTAAAATTTAATGTCTAAGTGGACAACAATGATCGTTATGAGCTGTATCACCTGCATCTGAATTGTTTGCCAAATCCTTTAATTGCAGCGAAAGGGTTAACCCCGGTGTAATCGTATTTGCTTCAAATACAATCTGATATCGATGGCTTGGGATAAAACAGTTTTGCAACAAACCAACGATATTTGAAAAGCATTATGAGCAATTTCTCCTTTTGCCACAATATTTTCAGATGTCGTCTGTTGCAGAGGCGTCACAAAGCGCCTGTATGTGGGAAAGGGTAAAATAAATACATTCATTGTAGATTTGTGTTTAACGGGACAATTCTGGACACAACGGAGAAAGACTGGGACTTCTCGTTCGATCTAAACGTCAAGAGCATGTACCGTATGTGTAAGGCCTTTCTACCAAAGGTGGGTAAAAATGTCATCATCAGGGCGACATGGAGTCTTGCTGCAAACCCGAGCCCTGGTAGCTCAGTCGGAAGGGACAATGGCTGTCAATCAAGGGGTTGTGAGTTTGAACCCCACATCGGCTAACATTCTTTCCGACGCTTGGCAAAAGTCACTGTTACAAATTCCATTAATGGGCTTAAAGTATATGTGGAAAAGCAGCCAGTTGCTTGTAAAGTCTTTTATGTTGAGAACTGGTGGGAGATAGCCAGGAACACACAAGTAGGTTAACTGACCGCCGTAATATGAAAACTGTTGAAAACGGCGTTAAACTCCAATCCATCCAAACTACGTATGATTTATTTTAGTTTTATCACGGCGTCAGAACATTTATCCATAAGTTAGACTCGGAAATGTGCCATGTCAAATGATCTCAAATACCCCACACCCGGCCATGGCGTATTTGAACATGAGTATTTATCAAAAACGACAACTTCAGAATATATGTCACCCATTAACATACATTTACACAAAAAGCGTATTTTGTAAACGTTACAACAGTTATAGCAATTTTCTTTATTTATACTTTTTCCGTGGTGAAGTGGTCCGCCTTGGAGACCATGGTTTCGATCCCAAGCCGGGTCCTAGCAGAATTTAAAAATGGTTGTAATGACTTCCCACCTTGTCGATCCAGGGGGCTGCGTAAACGGCAATACGAACAATGCAGCGATGTCGTGATAAATAATACCGGTAGTACTGGTAATCTACACATATAGTTCCGTTATATGAGAAAAACAACATTATTGAGTCTACGTAATGGATCGATCCAGGTGCGCCTGCACAGTCCGCGCAGGCTAATCCAGGACGACATATTCCGTCTCGGGGATATAGAGGTACATAGTAAAGATTCCTGGAACAGAAAATCCACAGGAGGCGAAAAGAGTCTGTCCGGGTTAGCTTGTGCTTATGCTGATCCGGGTCGATACTTTACGCAGAATTCTGGTTTTCTCGAGGAACGGCTCATATAGTTCCGTTATATAACTGACATACTGTTAAAAGAGGCGTAAATTATCATTCAAACAAACACATTTATTATCCCCCGCCTATGAAATAGGGAGGGGGATATTGAAATGGCGTTGTCCGTCCGTCCGTCCGTCCATCCGTCCTTCCGTCCGTCCTTCCTTCCATCCTTCCTTCCGTCCTTCCGTCCGTCCGTCCGTCACCTGCATTTTCTCAGTAACTAGCTGGTAGAATTTCATGAAACTTATAATAAATATGAACCACGATACTGGGATGATGCCCGTCCAATTTTTTTTTTGATTAGTCAATTTTCCTTGGAGTTATTGCCCTTGATTTTTTGAAAAATCTACGTTTTCAGCCATTTCTCAGTAACTAGCGGGTAGAATTTCATGAAACTTAAAATAAATATGAACCACTATACTGGGATGATGCCTGTTCATTTTTCATTTGGATTAGTCAATTTTTCTTAGAGTTATTTCCCTTGATTTATTAAAAAATAATCGTTCGCAGCCGTTTCTCAGTAACTAGCGGCTAGAATTTGATGAAACTTGAATGTAATATTAACCAACTTCCTGCCATTATTCCCCTCCAACTCTTTTTTGGATTCCTTAATTTTTTTTAGAGTTACTGCCCCTGATTTATTAAAAAATCCACGCCTACAGTTATTTCTCAGTAACTAGCTGCTAGAATTTGATGAAACTTGAATGTGATATGAACCAACATCCTGCAATGAACTTCTGAATAAATATGGTATAAAATCATTTACATTTATTATAACACTGTCTGATACATAATTATCCATGCATTTTAGCTCCACTTTAAGAAGAGTAAAGATATCTATTGTATTTGTGTCACTGTTGGTTTAAGAAGCAAAACCTAGTATTCACATTTTTCCTGTGTTATTTAAGAAATAACAAATGACACCCCTTTAGTTTTGTAATATTGATTATTAACCCTTTCACCGCATAAATACTCTGTTGAAAATAGTGCAGTTCCAGATAAGACACAGCTTTTAAAGGTGGCGTCTTATCTTGGACTGCACTATTTTGCAATAATTGATGTTCCAAAGTAAGCAGTTTCGGAAAATACAGTTTTATTTAATCGTCCCTCTGATTTATTTCGTTAAAATATTTTATCATAAAGTAATCCCAGTCGATATTTTATAATTTGGCGCGGAACGGGATAAACCAGTGTCATAACTTTATTCTTTCCCCTTGATCTTGTGCGAAGAAGTTGAAATTTAAAGGTCAATTGCACATTAAACATAAAGACCTTCATGCACAAAACAAGCCATCAATTACAAACAAGCCATCGTTGGCGGGGGATATCTTTTCACTGAAAATGCTTGTTTATACCACAAACTGAAGGGAGCGACGAATAATATAAATATAAACAATTTTATTATGTATGTGTGTTTTATTTGCAGATGTTACAGAACAAGGCCGGAAGCATTATCAACATGTCCTCAGTGTGTTCTAGCATAAAAGGTAAGAGAAGTATTCGTAACTTAGATATGAGCCATCCCGCGAAAAAACAACATTGTTGACGCGCCGTAAAGTATCGATTCGGATCAGATTAAGCTTGCCACGCCGGTTAACCCGGACAGACACTTTTCGCCTACTGTGGATTTTCTGTTTCCGGAATCATTACTCTATACCTCTATCCCCCTGAGACGTAATGTATCTAAATCGATACATTACGCAGAGGCCATTATGTTGATTTTCTCACGGAATGGCTCATATATTCTTTCAACGTGATGAACCATTTTAGATTCTTTCAATATTTAACCATTTACCAGATATGATGTTCTTCGAGTCACCAGCTTTGATATTGTATGAAGAAGATGTGACTGACATCAATCTGGAAATATTGGAAACATTGTGATGCAGAGATGAAACCAAGTTGGGAAAAGGAAGTCAAGAGTAGAAAAAGACATGTATAGTTTCCAACGTCTGTATATATGATTAAACTATTTGCCATGATAAATATATTTCTGATAATGGTAAAACGATTATCATGTAAACGGCTTTATAATATTATTAGAACTATCACCTTGTTCTTAATGTGTTTTACCCATGAATCCGGCTGACAGCAATCTAGTTTCAATTTTTTTTTTATTCATTCACACAGATACTTTGAGTTTCGTATTAATGTCTCAATAACCACACATATAGTGAATTGACAATGCTTTGGTTAGGTGTATCGACCATGACTGTTTGGATGGTATTTTACGTCAACATTTTAACGTTATATAACGGCGATTCCTGGGTAAGTAATCAGTACACCTGGTTGGTGCATGTATCCTGAGACCAACGTGTCAGTCGTTATGCTGACCCAATACTCCTGAACGCCAAGGAGCAAAAGCCATTACTACCATTCTTTCTTAACAACTTGGGGACCCAACCGGGGATCGAACCCACGATCGAGGTGAACGTGTGAGTGCGAGTGGAGTTCGAGGCTTGAGATGTTTAATTGCTTGCATAAGTGTTAATATGTCAGATGGCTACAGTGGATTTGTATAAGATTGGCGATCACCTAGTAGGTTTGTCATTAATTTTCTAGGGGCGCCTAACGTGCGTATATGGGGCTAACCTGACGTATGTCGATCAAGGGTAGATGGATTGGGGGCTACCTGCGTATGTCCAGGCAAGTTGTGTATTCTTGGTGTTTTAACCCTTTCTGCAGCAGACGGCTTTTTGAAAACATAGTGATCAAAAAATAAATTGCACAAAACGAGCAATTTCTCCTTTTGCCACAATGTTTTCCAATTTTAGTCATAGGTTATCCATTAAATTATAGAGATTTTCTATTTTTTGACAAAATATGCTCAAAGTCGTCTGCTGCAGAATTATAGTATGAGGGAAAGGGTTAAGGCCGTTTTTAGTCGTAGACTGGATGTGTCACGACATTTCTTCGGTATATTTAACTTTTTCCCACGCCTCTAGAGCAGACGACTTTTGGTAAACATTGTCGAAAAGAATGGATTTGCTCACAATGAGAAATATCTCATTTTGCCACATTGTTTTAATAGTATTCAATGATCATACTTTCATAAACATATATTTTCCATGTTTTCGTTCATGTATTTTCAAAGTCGTCTCCTGCAGTTTTGTTTCATGTTGTAAAAGGTAGTTTTAAAAAAAGTTCTGACTATCGTAAGTTCACCAGAGCGCTGGTTTTCAGTCAAATGGCAATCCTGCATTCTCCGCTAGGAGGTAGTACTCTTAGTATTTAACAACCTACTTTGTTTACGTGTATTTGTAGTGATGGACGCGACATCACTGCAAGATGGTTATGCTTAACTTGTTCTGACATGTCTCAACAATTAGGCAAATAATGGCATACTCCACTTATATTTGTAAAATATCAGACCCGACTTGGTCCAAACGCGAACGCTCTACCACGTCGCAATATCTGTTAGCTCTATAGAAAGGCAGTATAAGTGTATAATGTTTTCAAAATTCGTTTGCTGCAGATGCGTCAACATGCGTATGTAGGCGGGAAAGGGTTAAAACAATTTTTGTTAAAAATGAAATTTTCGTACGAAACTATCAGCGATTCCAAGTCTTCACAATGTCTTACTAGGAACGTTTTGTTACAAATTACAAAACCATTTTAAAACGTTTCTTTTTATTGATAAACATACATGTTTTACCGAAGATAATAATAAAGGTCATGCAGCCGAAACATATTTTATTTCCCTTAAAATCGTACTACATGCAGCCGTAAAAGCGGCGAAGATATTGCAGGTTAATTTCTTATCGTGTGACACATTTGTGCGTGAGCACCAACTTTTGACGGGTCATCTTTATTAACAGGTACAGTGGACACGCCATCTTTAAGGATTAGAATCGACGAAAACCCGGACCTGGTCCACGCCCAGAAAGACTTTGAAGCAAGAGTGAGGATTGGGCGCTTCTGTACGGCGGATGAGGTGGCCAACTTAGTTCTGTATCTAGCATCTGTCGAGGTTTGTATTCATTCTAATACATTTTCAATGTTTATCCGTACCTTTCTAACATTTATCCGTACC
This sequence comes from Serripes groenlandicus, assembly GCA_031761405.1. Classification (NCBI taxonomy): domain Eukaryota; kingdom Metazoa; phylum Mollusca; class Bivalvia; order Cardiida; family Cardiidae; genus Serripes; species Serripes groenlandicus. Next base: position 197,186,067 of record JASEVX010000001.1, read on the forward strand.
TTTTCAACGTTTATCCGTAAATTTACAGCGTTTATCCGTACCTTTCTAACGTTTATCCGTACCTTTTCAACGTTTATCTGAACATTTTCCACGATATATACATGCGGCATTTGAGACATTTTTTTTATATCATCAAACGCCTTTTCATAACATAGATAAAAAGGAAAACTACTTAAAACAATTGGTGTATTCAGGTTTACCTTCGAATCCACAAATCAAATAACAATCTTTATCCCTTTCCCACTTGCAGACGCATTTCGAAAACATTGTGACAAAAAGTGAAATTGCTTATACAGAGCAATGTCGACTTTTGCCACAATCTGTTCAACTCTATTTAAATTTTTAATAAACAAAATATTAATTATACTTCAATTTGTTGATAAAATCCACATTTTGGTCTAGCTATTTTCAAAGTTGCTGCAGATTTGTTGTATTCAAAAAAGGGTTGACAATCAACATTTCTGTATACCCTTGTAGTTCAATATGGGTAGAAGACCACCTCGGTGGTGTAATGGTAGGTTCTCGCAAGCGGGTGGTTGCGGGTTGTTTAATCCCGTGTCTTGTCATACCAAAGAATAGAGATAATGCCACATTGGAATAGACGGTACCTCAGTGGTACCATCCAACACTGATAGTTATCAGGAGTGTCGGGTTAGCATAACCACTGACTCAACTAGTGTCAGTATACATGAACAAGCAGTACGGGTAACTAAACCTAGGAAATGCCGGGATATAAGTGAAACATTGTAAAAGCGGCGTTATAAATACCATACAATTTACATGAAAACGGACAGTGAGTTCTTTGTTGAGACCAAGCTTATGCAACCAACATCCAATTTCGTCTGTTATGGCTCATTTGTAATAAAATCTTGTTTTCATTCTAAAACCAACACAACTGTTTTAAATTCCAGTCTACGTATTTGACAGGCCAAACGTTCGTTATAGATGGAGGGTGGAGTGTTTAATTTGGAGGCGGAGACTTAACAACTATCACCAAGCAGCAGTCATAAAGAATGTGTGTGTGTGTGGGCAGGTGTGAATACAGTAAAACACAAATTGGACATAATAATCAGCATTAACAGATAATCAAAGAAACAAAGAAAAATATCTCGCTTCTTGCTTTTAATCCAAATCCTAATTTGCGGCATCAGAAAATATAACTACCACCGTGTCAGGCGAACATGTAGTCTTGTTGTGTCTCAATTTTTTTATGTGTGTTACAATACTTTGGTATACAATGTAAATGACAATGAAGGCTATGAACATGCTTATTAGTTTGTTCACTGTTTCCATGTACAGGACAACATCTATTTATCTGACGCGGCTTAAAAATGATACTTTATTTTGTTATTTGCGTTCATGTTTTAACCCTTTCCCATATACAACAAATCTGCAGGGAAACATGTGGACAAAAATATAAAAGATCCCTATAAATGAGGGTATATTTACTGCAAAATGTTGAAAACATTAAGGCAATTTCTTCTTTTGTCACAATGTTTTCAAAAGTCGTCGGCTGCAGAGGCCCCAGAAAGCGTCTATATGTGGGAAAGGGTTTATTATGTGTTGTCCCTGTGCTAATTAGCGTTAGCGTACATGTAAGGACCATTGTCAGGCGATTTTGGAAATGCAAAGGACAACTCACCATTGGCTTGCGAATAATACATAGTAATATCAGGGTCCAATTCCACCAACCTCACTTAGCGCTAGGTAACTCTTAACCCTTTCCCACATATGGCAAATCTGCAGCGGACGACTTTGAAAACATTGTGACAAAAACCTGAAAAGTCCCCTTGTTGAAAAAAGTTGAAAACATTGTGGCAAATAGTAAAATTGCTAATTATGAGCAATTTCACCGTTGGCCACAATGTTTTCATAAGTCGTCTGTTGCTTTTGTGTCAAAATGGGTCTGCAGGTGGGAAAGGGTTAAATACTTAAAAGCATATTTCATAAATTTCTGTTTCCCTAATAAAAATGCCAAAAGATATAATTTCTTACCAAATAATGTTAGGTCAGCATGGTAACTATATATGTCAACTTAGTCATTTACTTAGATACATTCCATCATTAATATGGCGAAATATGCTTTTAAGAACTACTTAGCGCTAAGTAAGGTTGGGAGAATTGGACCCAACTTACACAAAGTGGTTTTTTACGTATCAGTAACATGACCAAGAAAGTTTAGTTTTCAAGGAGAATAAAAGATATTTAAGTGAAAAAACAAAAACTACCGAGAAAGAATAAAGTATTAAGCATTCACATCATCATTTGAGCCGTTCCACGAGATAACCAACAGTATGGCCTCTGCGTAATGTATCGACCGAGATAAGCCTGCGCAGTCCTCGCAGGCTAATCCGGAGCAAAACATTCCGTCTCAGGGGGATAGATGTATAGAGTAATGATTCTTGAAACAGAAATTCCACAGGATGCAAACAGAGTCTGTCCGGGTTAGCATGCGCAGGCTGATCTGGTTATATACTTCACGCAGAGTCCACAATGATGGTTTTCTCGCAGGACGGCTCATTTCTTATTTCAATGTTGAGTACCCTTTCCCCGATATAGATTGATTGATTGTTTGGTACTTTACACCGCTTTAAGCAATGTTTTTAGTTATATCAAGGCGTTTCCTGGGTTAGTTACCAGTACTACTGGTCCATTTATCCTGACACCAGCTAGTCAGTCGTAATGCTACCTTCGCAACCCTGAGCGCCAAGGAGGGCAGCCATTACTACCATTTTCAAAGTCTTTGGTATGACTCGGCCTGGGATCGACCCTGCGACCTCCTGCTAAAGAGGCGGACGCTCTACCACTACACCACCGAGGTGGCATTTACACGATACAGACCAGAGCAGCAGACAACATTTGAAACACATTGTGAAATAGAAGAACAATTAAAATCGTTGAGAAGAGATCTCCGCCAAAAGTGTGACAGCTTTTGACCCAACTTGACTCGGATTTTAATCAGATGACGATATCGAGGGCTTGGCGTGAAACGGTTGTAATTAAAGACCTATTTTGAAAACCTTGGTTTAGGGGCAATTTTGACTCTTTTGTTAACAATGCAAATTTAGGTGCCAGAAAGAGCAATGGCACCTAAATTTCCATTGTTTACCAAGAACAATTAATTAACGCTTATAAAGACTTTATGGCGAGGTGATTAACTTTAGTAAAAACAATACTAATTTTAGTTACAACCGTTTCACGCCAAGCCCTCGATATACGTTCTGATGAACTTTCATGTAGATTGAAGAACCCACACTGGTTTTCCAAACTTTTGACCTTGTGACCTAGTTTTTGAACCCATATGACCCAGTGTTAAACTTGTAAATACATTTAATGGAGACTTCTCAGACTAACACTTTCATGAAATATTGAATGAAAACTGTAGCCTCTGGAGTGTTCAAAGGGGGCTTGATATAAATGATTTACAGTACATAAGCAATATAAGTTCAAGGTGACAATGGAGCTTGGCCTGTAGCATTTACCTATGGTAGTAAACTTTTCAATAAAGTTTAAATCAAATCCCTCCAATTATGCCTAAATATATATATATCAATTCTCAAACCAAGCAATTTCTGGTTTAAAAGAGTTCATGCTATAGTCTTATACGAGATCTAATTCAGTTGTTTAAGATTTGTGTCGAAAAACTGCTCCAAGAATCTTCCTGTGCTATGGCATGTTGTTTTGGATAACCGCCATCTATGAGAGGTTTATCTAAAACGACAGCAAACAATTTGTTATCATTAACCTTTTAATTAACATTGTATCATTAAAGTTGAAAACATCGATGCTGCTATTGCGTCAAAATGCGTCTGCAGGGGGAAAAGGGTTAATGAGATTGCAATCCATGTTGTATGCATTACATGATTAATCTCCCATGTTAATCCTTTCCCTTATATAGACGCATTCTGACGCGTTTGCAGCAGACGACTTTTTGAAAACATTGTGGCATAATAAGCAATTTTTTCTTTAGCCACAATGTTTTCAACTCTTTTTAATAATTTAACCCTTATTTATGGATATTTTTCATGTTTTTGGCAATATAATTTCGAAGTCATCTGCTGCAGATTTGTTGTATGTGACTGCTTTTTCATATAGATTGTTAGCTCAACTGACTGCTTTTTCATATAGATTGTTAGCTCAACTGACTGCTTTTTCATATAGATTGTTAGCTCAACTGACTGCTTTTTCATATAGATTGTTAGCTCAACTGACTGCTTTTGCACATAGATTTTTAGCTCAACTGACTGCTTTTGCACATAGATTGTTAGCTCAACTGATTGCTTTTTTTATATAGTTTGTTAGCTCAACTGACTGCTTTTGCACATAAATTGTTAGCTCAACTGACAGCTTTTGCACATAGATTGTTAGCTCAAATGATTGCTTTTCCATATAGATTGTTAGCTCAAATGACTGCTTTTCTATATAGATTGTTAGCTCAACTGACTGCTTTTGCACATATATTGTTAGCTCAATGGACTGCTTTTGCCCATAAATTGTAAGCTCAAATGACGCTTTTCTTATTGCATTTTTCATGGCTTACTCACATCTGTTCTTCGCACATTCTTCTCAGGTTATTGACTATTTTTCCACATAAAATAATAATCATTTCCCTCATACGACAATTCTGCAGCAGACGACATTGAACATATCTTGTCAACAAATAGAAAATCTCTATAATTGAATGTTAGATAACCTATGACTAAAAGGTGAAAACATTGTTTCAAAAGGAGAAATTGCTCGTTTTGAGCAATTTCTTCTTTTGTCACTATTTTTTCAAAAAGCCGTCTGCTGCAGAGGCGTCAGAAATCGTCTATATGAGGGAAAGGGTTAAAAGGCCATTGGTAGAAGACGAAGGGCTTGTAACAATGGAACTTGACACACTACATAGAAGTGATTCATATATGCCTACATGTACTTCCAATACAGGCGATACAATGAGTCCAACATTAAGGCTAAACCAGTCACATTACCATTTCCCACATACAACACATTTTCAGCAGACGACTTTGAAAACACACAAAATTATTTTTGGGAAACTCCTTTTAAATGAAAGTACAGTAGTTGAATTGAGTTGAAAACATGGTGACAAATGGAGAAATTGCTCATTTTGAGCGATTTCTTCTTTTGTCGCCATGTTTTCAAAAGGCCGTCTGCTGCAGAGGCGTCAGAAAGCGTCTACATGAGGGATAGGATTCACAACTAAAGTTTGAAACCTCTTAAGTCTGTTTCTTAAAATATTTTAACACTTCCCAAATGTAGATGCATTCTGACACATCTGCAGCAGACAACTATTGAAAACATTGAGGCAAAAGAAGAATTTACTCATAATTTCCACAAGGTTTTCAACTCTATTCAGCTATTAAGCTTTTATTTATGAAGATTTTCCAAATTTTTGCGGAGATGTTTTTGAAGTCAACTGCTGCATGTTTATTGTATGTGGGAAAGGTTAAGTTTTAAACCACCTTAATTAAATTGTCTGTTTCTGAGAATATCCTCACCTTTTTCAACATGAAGACGCATTTTGACACAATTGCAGCAAATGACTTTGTGAAAACTTTATTGCATAAGGTGAATGTGCTAATATTGAGGAATTTCTCCATTTGTCACATCTTTTTTCTTTATTGTAAGCAATAATAACAATTACATTTATAGAGATTTTCATATTTTTTCCTTGATATTTTTAGTCTTTTGCTGCAGATTTGAAGTATATTGGAAAGATTCAAATTGTAGGAGAAAATTATTAAGTTGTCTGCAATATATAGAGGCAGATAGATCTTGAATGATGACAGAAAAGAGTCAGATCTCTTACCCTTTTTCATCTTTTGGAAAAACTCCCCTTGGATGTTCTATCAGTATCCAATGGAGCATCATTAACATTGACAGAAGCTTTGTTTGATCTATTAATATATTGCAAAAGTTGCTTCACCAACTACCTGATAGTAACTATTATCTTATTGCACTTTTCAAACTTATGAATTATAATTAAAATCAACAAATTAAAAAAACAATTGAGAAAATTGAACAAGTTAAATAGGTTATGATGCCCATACATTTATATACTGTAATGATCAGCCATCCAATGAGAACATCAACATTGTGGACTTTGCGTAAAGTATCGACTAGGAATCAGACTAAGCATGCCGCGCAGGCTAACCCGGACAGACACTTTTTGCCTCCTGTGGATTTTCTGTTTCAGGAATCATTACTCTTTACCTCTATCCCCCCGAGACGGAGTGTGTCAACCGGGGATTAGCCTGCGCGGATTGCACAGGCTGATCTGGATCAATAATACGGCTGACCTTTCTATTCGGTCCCGTTCCATAAATTTAAAAATATCTGAGGAGTCATTCCTGCATTTGCGCAATATTTTATCACCGAACGTTGCTCCGTACGAAATGACGTTGGCGTTTTAACGATTGCACCTGTTGAAGGGTAGTAATCACCAACCTGCAATTCCATACTCGTTATAACGGATATGACGTCAAAACTTTCAGGAAGTATTACATGTCTTAAATCATGATGCTAACGCGCTAGATTTTGTTCATTAAAATGTATGATTTCAAACTGCTCCGTACCACGTAAACTGCATTATTGAATTTAAATGCAAAAAGCATTTATATCAAATAAATACTTGTAAGTTTTTCTTTACATGACTATAACACATCATGTTTTAATATTTCCAAGTATTAATATGATTTGATAAATAATGCGTATTTTATGAGAACAGTCCGGGAACTTTATGACTGACCCACGTATATATATATATATATATATACATACATATACACATACTAATTTCAATATGAAATTAATTATATCAAGAAAGAAAGTGGGACTGTTAACGCCTGTCTAATAAGGATGCTTTTTATTTTCAAATAGAGAGTTTTCTCATCTCAAAAGCCTTGAGGCAAAATGACGCCAGATTAAAAAATATATATATATTTCTGTTCTATGTATAGAACTGTAGTTCTATGAACTTGTACATACTTGGACGTTGTGCGTAATAGCGCGGTATGAGTTGTTTTCTTAATGTTTCATAGAACGGACAAACTAATACAAAATGGAACTAATCCTCCAAATCATTTAAATTAAATAAGGTACAAATTCTTTGATTCCTTTCAATGTTTTCATGACGACCAGTTTCAATTCTTAATTTATGGGATGTCAACCTTAGCTTACATGTAGATATAATGTTTCTATACTTTGAAAAGTTAAAATGTCCAAATAGCTGGACCGTTCAAATATTATTTTAAACCCTAAAAAGTGAAAGTGATGAGTAATATTTGATATTTTCTTGCCATGTACAAATGTATATATATCCCTTAATCTTTGCCGTAGCAGAGGTACAAATACATCAGTATTTACAGACTCTGAATACAACCAAATCTCGCGAAATCCTGCATTTTGCAGGATATCGCGAACTTTGGATGACCAGTTAACAATATATACATCCCTTTCTGCTAAAGATCTTTGATCCAATGTCAACGTTCTGAGGATACAATTATTTGACTTTTCCTGGTATAATTTTAGCCAGTACTTAACACTACGTATATATCTAGATATTTGTAGAGGATAATGTCCAAGTTCAGCGTATATAGCCAGATTCGAAGTGCTGGTTTTAACATTTAGTATCCATTTACAGAACTTTTTATGCACTAATTCCATTTTGACATTATGTTTTTCAACTCTATTCAATAATTTTATAATTTTTTCATTTGTAGAGATTTCCATAGTTTTGCTCTGATGTTTTCAAAGTAGTTTGCTGCAGATTTGTTGTATGAGGTAAATGGTTCAAAGGTTATTGGAAGCTCCCCCTCTTAAATAGTGAGCGGAGCCCCGGTAGCTAAGTCGCTAGCAATGCCGGAGCTCAGTCAATATCCTTTCCGACGTTTGACAACAATCTTTTCGACAAACATCATTTGGCTTCCACCAATTGTCAAGCAGTCATCAGATCTGTATACAAGGAAGTAAAATTAAGGTCTGTTTTTATATGAGAATGACTCTTTATGCCTGTAATGGACATATTGTATCATATTATTTTGTATTATGTGTTGTTATATGATATTGTATTGTATTGCATTGTATTATATTGTGTTATATTAAATTGTATTTCCTGTTAAGCGTGTATATATAAAGTGGTGATAAGGATATGATATTACGTTTGAACAACACCTCCGTCTATGACACATGTTACCTCTTGCGAATTTGTGTACTTGTAAATTGGTAAATGTGCTCCACTTGCTATGTCAATTGTAATGTTTATTTGTGTATTTTGTTTTTCTCAGAGGTCATATTGCCTATTGAATTTATATTTGAAATAAATTTCTTCATATCAAATAGTCTTTGGTGACCCATTGTAAATCATCAATTATATAGCCATTGGTTGACGCAAGCTGACCCATTGTAAATCATCAATTAAATAGCCATTGGTTGACACAAGCTGACCCTGTTGCAAACTTGTGGTAATTTTCATAACATTTCCCATTAGAATTGACCTATTTTGGATTAATTTCGCAGAAATCTAGTATTTCAATGCAACTATCTACCAAAGTGATTAAGTCAATGATAATACAGGATCAAAGATGGATATGCTCCCATTTCCCAAGACAATGTTGTGATACCGAAAATGTTCTCATTTTCCCTGCCTTATATCTGATACCGAATTGAAGACGCGAACTGTTCCCATTTCCCCTGACAATTTTCTGATACAGAATCAAAAGACATCAAAATGTTCTCATGTCCCTTCACAAGGTTTCAATACGGAATCGAAGACGACAAATGTAAACATTTCTCCTTTTAAAATTCTGATACAGGATCAAATACGTTAAAGCATCTCCTTTCCTCATTTACCCTTACAAGTTTTTAGCTCACCTAAGCACGAAGTGCAAGGTGAGCTTTTGTGATCACTCACCGTCCGTCTGCGTCGTCGGCGTCTGTTAACAATTTCCTACAAATGACTTCTCCTACTAAACCAACTTACAGATTTCAAAATAACTTCACAGGAATGGTCCTTAGGTAGTCCTCTTTCAAAGTTGTTCAAAGACATTCATTCCAAGTAGAACTTTGGTTGCTGCGGCATCAGAAAAGGGGAAAATTGCCGAATCTTAAAAAATCTTCTTGTCCAAAAGTACTGGCCCGATTTGAAAATTATTTTGCACAAATGTTCCTTGGGGTACCCTCTACCAAGATTGTTCAAATATTTCCGATCCGTTAAAAAACATGGCCGCCATGGGACGGAGCTTATTTTCCTTATATGTGCATTGTTAAAACTTTAAAAATCTTCTTGTCCAAAAGTACTGGCCCGATTTGAAAATTAATTTGCACAAATGTTCCTTGGGACACTCTTTACCAAGAATGTTCAAATATTTCCAATCCGTTGAAAAACATGGCCGCCAGGGGGCGGAGCCTGTTTTCCTTATATGTGCATTGTTTAAACTTTGAAAAATCTTCTTGTCCAAAAGTACTGGGCCGATTTGAAAATAATTTTGCACAAATGTTCCTTGGTGCACCCTTTACCAAGATTGTTCAAATATCTTTGATCCGTTGAAAAACATGGCCGCCAGGGGGCGGAGCTTGTTTTCCTTATATGTGCATTGTTAAAACTTTAAAAATCTTCTTGTCCAAAAGTACTGGCCAAATTTGAAAATTATTTTGCTCAAATGTTCCTTAGAGCACCCTTTACCAAGAGTGTTCAAATATTTACGATCCGTTGAAAAGCATGGCCGCCAGGGGGCGGAGCTAGTTTTCCTTATATGTGCATGTTAAAACTTTAAAAATCTTGTTGTCCAAAAGTATTGGCCTAAAAAGAGTAAAAACTTTGAAAACTATTGAAGTTCTATTAAATCAGGTGAGCGATATAGGGCCAGCATGGCCCTCTTGTTTTTATTAAGAATCAGAGATGCAAAACGTTCCAATTAATCTTGACAAGGATGTGATACAGGATCAACGACACCAAATGTCCTTATTTCCCCGGACTAGTTTCTGATACAGAATCGTAGACGCAAAAAGGTTCCAATTTCTCTAGACAATGTTTTAATACAGAAATCTAAGACGCTAAATGTTCCCCCTGACTAGTTTTTAATACAGAATCGAAGACCCAAACGTTCAAATTGACCTTGACAAGGTTCTGGTACAGGATCGAATACCCAAACGTTCAAATTGACCTTGACAAGGTTCTGGTACAGGATCGAATACCCAAACGTTCAAATTGACCTTGACAAGGTTCTGGTACAGGATCGAATACCCAAACGTTCAAATTGACCTTGACAAGGTTCTGGTACAGGATCGAATACCCAAACGTTCAAATTTACCTTGACAAGGTTCTGGTACAGGATCGAATACCCAAACGTTCAAATTGACCTTGACAAGGTTCTGGTACAGGATCGAATACCCAAACGTTCAAATTTACCTTGACAAGGTTCTGGTACAGGATCGAATACCCAAACGTTTAAATTTACCTTGACAAGGTTCTGGTACAGGATCGAAGACATCGAAGTCCTCATTTCCGCTGACGATCACTAGGTTTTGATACATAATTGAAGACGCAAAACGTTCAAATTTACCTTGACATCTTATACATAATCTAAGGCGCAAAAGGGTCTCATTTCCTCATTTTCCCCGACTAGTTTATGATACAGAATCGAGGACGTAAAATTCCAATTTACCTTGACTCAGTTCTGATACAGAATGCTACCAGTTTTCCATAGATGATTCTGATACAGAATCGAAGACGACAACGGTTCTCATCGTGTTTGAGTGGAAATGATAATGGACGTCTACCTGCTCGCACATCCACGCAACAATCACATCTACTGTTTAATAACCGGTTTCAATCGTGTTTAAAACCTGATTAAATCAAAACTGTCTTTCCAGGCTTGAAGTAATCATAAACTTGGACTCTAGTGGGCTGTCTTCCCTTACCATCCCCTACAAAGTGATCCTCCAGTCGGAATTTGAATTCCTGTTTTCACTGGTAATCTAAACTATTAAAGGCATCCATTTTATGGGCCTGATGAACTGGCCGTCGTTATTGAACTTAAATATATGAGCCGTCCCGCGAGAAAACCAACAATGTGGACTCTGCGTAAAGTGTCGACCCTGATCAGCCTAAGCATGCCGTGCAGGCTAACCCGGACAGTCACGTTTCGCCTCCTGTGGATTTTCTGTTTCAGAAATCATTACTCTATACTTCTATCCCCCTGAGACGGAATGTGTCGGCCCGGATCAGTCTGCGCGGATAGCGCAGGCTGAATTGGTCGATACATTACGCAGATGCCATAATGTTGGTTTTCTTGCGGGAGAGCTCATATTGTATAACATGTATGGGAGAAAACCTAAAGTACCAAATTACTTTAAACCCCTCCTATATGAAAACATCTGAAAACTAAACGAAACACGTGATCAATCTCTATAAATGAAAAGACATTTTTGAATATCTTTTAACAAAATGATACATTTAGCACAGTGAGCTTGTTCAACTCTATCACATTGCTTAATCAAATAATGGTCATCAAAGCTAAACTGCTACATATGTATCAAAACGTATTTCTCCTTTTGCAACAACATTTATTCTGCAGATGTTCAAAAATTGCGTCGGTGTGTGAAACGGGATTTAATAATTACTCTAAATGCTTAACTCACGAAATTGAAAACGAATATTTCGATTAAAAATACATTTATAAGTCAAGAGTTAAAAATAATTATTTTTGTTAAGATATCATGCATTGTGTATTGTGTGACCTTTTCTCCGTGATTTAGTGCCTCAACGGTACCCCATCTGCCTCTGATCGTTATTTCAATCTGCTTTATAAATTGTGTTATAGCAAAAGTTCACTTTATCCAGAAAGGCTCATTTATACCAATAGAATGACTTGCAAAAAGGGATATACATGTATCGCACGCCTATATGTTAGAACGTGGATATACCATACGCCACTAACGTAAGTATAGTAAATATCTTTATGAACTATGCGCTCGGAAAATCAACAATAACGCCAGCGAAAATCGTGTTTATTCAGAACAGCCTGCACACCAAAAGAAATATTGAAGACTCAGGTTCAGATTGAATTAAATGTGGAAGTCGTTCTACATCTACATTTGAGGCAAATATTATCAATGGCGGATGTTCTTGCAGCAATTCTTATTGACAACGAGCATAAGTCCACCATGACCGAGGGTTGAAGGTGCAGGACTCAAGACGTGGCGTCCTAGGTTTGATCCCTGCAAATAAGCACATTTTCCCAATCTTGTCTTAAAAGGTAACCGCTGGAACACGATTACATGTTTGTTCGCCTCGATACAATAACAAGACTGTTGCAAATGGCCGAACATCTATAATATAAATGATTACCTCATTCAGATATAAAATAAAAAATCCCTTCTCATTCTGATGCATCTCAAAGCTGTCACTTAATTCATTTCCCTCCATCAGTGAAAAACACAAAGTGTTAAAAATATAAGCATTAAAAAATACATGCTTTTACCACTAATTAATTGTCCAAAAGTTGATAGCATGTTACTTCCATGTCTATCATCAAAGGTAAACTAGTTTGAACAACAGGGACACGAATGAATGAATGTATATTGTTTTATGGCGCATCGACAGCTAAGGTCATTTAGCGCGCAATTAAATTTAATTATTCATGATCCCTGGGTAAATAAACCAGTACTAGGCTAGAAAATGTGCCTTGCCCAAGGGCACTCCATTATGACCGTAGTGTCGCGACTGGGGATCGAACCCGAAAGGGACACGAGGGCACTAAATTGTTAACCTGAGTAATATTAGAACTTAATGTGGTCAAGGGAAATGAGCATTGACCCTTGATGGCCATGATTTTCAACAGGCTAGATTAATTTGAACAGTATTGGAAAAGCGTCACTCGAGGATCAATTATGACATTATATTCAAATTGGGTTATTTGGATTTGTTTTGTTAAAAGTTTAAACGTGATACGCATATGTTGGAAACAAGTAACTTCAACATGCGGGATGTTTTGCAACCTAACGGCATTTGAACAGTTTTGGCAGAAGCTCACCAATGGAACATTTATGTCAATTGTTTTAAAGCAGGGCAGCACCTTTGGACAAGGAGTTTTTTTCACTATATACAAAATAGAAAAAAATAACCGCGCAACCTGATTGCCATGTTTTATAACGGTTCGAATTAATCCGAAAAAATATAGTTGGAAGAGGGTCAACAAAGGAACTTTTGGGTCAACCTATTATCAAATAACATAAGTACTTTTGGACCAGAAGATTTTCAAAAGTTCCAAATATGAAACATATTGTTAGCTCCTGTGAACTATTTATGCAATAAACCGTACCTATTTGAACAATTTGAAAGAGGATTACCCAAGAATCAATCTTAATCACAATGTAAACATTTCTTTTGAGAGTATTTGTTATTTAAAAAATAATTGATGGCGGAAGGACAGCGAGGCAATGGGCATAATGCAATGCACGCTAATAGCTCATCATTAGCACGATGTGCTTTAGGTGACATAAACAAATAAGTAGCGAGTCAAGATTAAAAATGTAAGATCCACAGTCTAGATATCAAATAGTAATTTAAAAAATAAATAAAGTGTACTAGTACCTCCATATTTGATTTTTAGATTTGATAAGGGGTAATTATTGATAAATATTTGAGTGATAACAAGTTAACAGCATTTACTAAGTCTCGAAATTCAAGACAACTTGGCTTGTTCGTAAAGAATCATTTAGGAAAAAGCACCATGGAGGTCTTATATCGCTCATCTGTTTTTATAAAACTTCAATAAATGTCAAATACTTAGGTTGAACTATGAGGTACTGCAGTTGACAATGATACAAATTGCCTAATACATTAATTATGAAGTTATGGTTTGATATAGTTTTGTTCTGCTGAGTTACATTAGCTATAGGTACGAGTACAATATATTTACAATACAAAACATGTGTCCCAGGATTTGAGGCATTTAGTTTAGGAGGAGTAGTGCTTACAAGAAATGTGGAGGTATGTGCACAAGAGTCCCTCGCAGGTAACCTGTAAGTTGAATTATCTCCCCTTGGAAGAATCTGAGGCGTATGATATTCCTTCATGCATATCTACATATGATGTGTAACCTTCGTGTAAAGTTTGAACCAAATCCATTAAGCCGTTTAGAAGGAGTCCCTCGCAGGTAACCTCTAAGTTAAATTATCTCCCCTTGGAAGAATCCGAGGCGTATGATCTTCCTTCATGCATATCTACATATGATGTGTATCCTTCATGTAAAGTTTGAACCAAATCCATTGAGCCGTTTAGGAGGAGTAGTGCTTACAAGAAATGTGGAGGTATGTGCACAGGATGTCCCTCGCAGGTAACCTCTAAGTTGAATTATCTCCCCTTGGAAGAATCCGAGCCGTATGATCTTCCTTCATGCATATCTACATATGATGTGTAACCTTCATGTAAAGTTTGAACCAAATCCATTGAGCCGTTTAGGAGGAGTAGTGCTTACAAGAAATGTGGACATACGGACAGACAGACAGACGGACAGACAGGGTGATTCCTATATGCCCCCCCCCCCCCCCCCCAAACTTTGTTTGCGGGGGGTATAACAATTGAGTACCAACAAAAAAGGGTTAGAATGAGTAATAACAGCGCTATTGTTCGGCAAATTCTTAAATGAGCGGTGGTCTAGTGAAATTAACATTAGCGTATTTATTACACATGTGGCAAAAGCCATTCCCCCGTTTCTATCATAAAGGATCTTAATATATAGATATACTGCTCCAGAGAAGTTTTTTTAAACCTCCTATGACTTATTCGCTAATAATTGAGAGCCAAGTCAGACGTTTTTGCAGAGTCCCGCTTATGTTTATCATGATAAACATGTTGTATTGACCTGACACTAAAAGAAACACAGTATTGCTGCTTTTTTATCAGGGTTGTTGTCACCAGCATAACGTTTCAGACGCCTAAACTTGGTAAAATATCTTCAGGAATGGGAACTTCGTCGTAAGCGATGCTGTCATCGTGCTCTTCATTATCATCCCAACAAACACCGCATACATCACATATCCTGGAAGAAGACAATAAACAATTCAAAGTAAGTCAGAGGTCACTTCAAATGTCATAAGTTCAAACAGTTTGGATCATTTGTCTTTGTCCATATTTATTATAGCAGACAATATAAGGTCAATGTTAAGGTCATAATATCAAACGCTTTTGAAACAATTTGTGGGAGTCTCATGAGAACAATTATGGTTCTAAACAATTTGTGGGAGTCTCAGGAGAACAATTATGATCATAAACAAGTTGTGGGAGTCTCAGGAGAACAATTATGATCATAAACAAGTTGTGGGAGTCTCAGGAGAACAATTATGATCATAAACAAGTTGTGGGAGTCTCAGGAGAACAATTATGATCATAAACAAGTTGTGGGAGTCTCAGGAGAACAATTATGATCATAAACAAGTTGTGGGAGACTCAGGAGAACAATTATGACCCTAAACAATTTATGGGAGACTCAGGAGAACAATTATGACCCTAAACATTGTGTGTGAGTATATGGAGAACAATTATGGCCCTAAACAATTTGTGGGAATCTCAGGAGAACATGTATGACCCTAAACTATTTGTGGGAGTCTCAGGAGAACAATTATGACCCTAAACATTGTGTGTGAGTCTATGGAGAACAATTATGGCCCTAAACAATTTGTGGGAATCTCAGGAGAACAATGTATGACCCTAAACAATGTGTGGTAGTCTCAAGAGAACATTTATGACCCTTAACAATTTGTGGGAGTCTCATGACAAAAATTATGACCCTTAACAATTTGTGGGAGTCTCATGACAACAATTATGACCCTAAACAATTTGTTGGAGTCTCTGGAGAACAATTATGACCCTAAACAATTTGTGCGAGTCTCAGGAGAACGATTATAACCCTTAACAATTTGTGCGAGTCTCAGGAGAACAATTATAACCCTAAACAATTTGTGGGTCTCAGGAGAACAATTATGACCATAAACAATTTGTGGGAGTCTCAAGAGAACAATTATGACCCTTAACAATTTGTTGGAGACTCAGGTGAACAATTATGACCCTAAACAATTGGTGGGTCTCAGGAGAACAATTATGATCCAAACAATGTGTGGGTCTCAGGAGAACAATTATGACCCTAAACAATTAATTTGTGCGAGCCTCAGGAGAACAATTATGACCCTAAACATTGTGTGCGAGTTTCAGGAGAACAATGAAGACCCTTAACAATTTGTGGGAGTCTCAGGAGAACAAGTATGACCCTAAACAATGTGTGGGAGACTCAAGAGAACAATTATGACCCTAAACAATGTGTGGGAGTCTCATGGGAACGAGTATGACCCTAAATAATGTGTGTGAGTCTCAGAAGAATATATATGATCCTCAAAAATTTGTGGTAGTCTCAGGAGAACAATTATGACCCTAAACAATGTGTAGGAGTCTCGGATGAACAAGTATGACCCTAAACAATGTATGGGGATCTCAGGAGAGCAATTATGACCCTAAATAATTAGTGGGAGTCTCAGGAGATCAAGTATGATCCTAAACAATTTGTTGGAGTCTGATGAGAACGATTATGACCCTAAACAATATGTGGGAGTCTCGGAAGAACAATTATGACCCTAAACAATTTGTGGGAGTCTCCAGACGAACACCAAAATTTACCCGACAAACACCAACATTTTCCAGACGAACACACACTCCCACCAGACCTACACCAAATATTACCAGGCGAAAACCAGAAAACATCCCAACCAGACCAACGCCAGTGCCAGTACCAAACCTACATCAAAACTTACAAGACGAACACCAACATATACCAGACAAACACCAAAATATACCAGACAAAACAAACACCAAAATATACCAGACAAACAACAAAAGTATACCAGACAAACACAAAAATATACCAGACAAACATGGAAATATACCAGACAAACACCAATATATACCAGACAAACATGGAAATATACCAGACAAACACCAATATATACCAGACAAACATGGAAATATACCAGACAAACAGCAATTAGTAGGTGGCGGTCTCGATCGTCCTAATAATATTATGTTTATGAAAACAGACAGAGTTATTACACTCGTCGTTTTCTTAATTTTTTAACAATCATATAGACGCTTTCCGACTCCTCTGCAGCAGACGCCTATTTATAAACATAGTGACAAAAGAATAAATTGCACAAAACGTGCAATTTCTCCTTTTGCCACAATGTTTTCCACTTTTAGTCATAGGTTATCCCAGAGACATATATATATTTCTCAGGTTATCCATTCAATTATAAAGATTTTCTATTTGTTGGCAAAACATGTTCAATGTCGTCTGCTGCAGAATTGTCGTATGAGGTAAAGGGTTAATACTTACCGAACTAAAAACATCAGAGAAATATATCGAAGAATATATATCAAACGGCATTTGAAAAATATTGTGGAAAAGGGAGAAGTCACCTATTGAAAGCATTGACTTGTTTAAGTTAATTGAGATTTTCCAATTTTTTGTTCAGTTTTATCACGGCGGACATCTTACCGATCTATGTCTTATATGGCTTTTTCGCAAACATATGTTCCTCCCATATACCAAGGACGTAGATAAGGCCCTCTTACTTTTTTTCTACATTCATGCATATACGTATAAATACCATCATACATACACACGGAATGGCGCTAGTCAGAATGAATTTGTCGATCGCAGTAAAGACATATTTGTCCCAGTCTGATATCGATCTCTCTACCCCAGTCTTTGCGAAATGCATCATTCTTTCAGTCCTAATTTCCATGGAATGGTCCTAAGTTGTTAAACAAAGACATGAAAAATGAATTTAGTCAAAAGATTCTGTGAAATATGCTTCCCTTGACATGTGTCCGAGTCTGGATTCGATCTCTCTTCCCCTCTCGACATAAGTCCGAGTCTTGATTCGAACTCGCTACCACTTGGTTAACGGGTTCTCGTGATTAACAGCCCCATGGACAATGAATTCGCGTTTTATTTTATAAATACGAATAAGAGTATAGTTATCGATTTTCAAACATTGTTCTAAAAACGTTTTTGGGATGTTTGTTATCCATATATGTTCATTTTGATTTAGGTACACTGTTTCAAAGCAAGACAAATAAAAATGTGGAAGCAAAAGGGTCACGAATGGCATTGTGGACGAAAGGCCAATCGTACTGACCTCTGACCCCAGGTAGACAAAACAAAGATGGCGTCGTTTTGACGATTTTATTGAAAACCAATAAGTTTGAAAGGTAGTTAGTTCTAAATCGCGTTATGATATATATTTGTATTTTCGTCTATTTGGTAGAATAGTAACAGTTGTATATAATTATCGTATACACTATTTATAGATTTTCACAGGTAAGAAGTAATGGGGATTTTCTGAGCGTACTTTTAAATGACACTTGGTAGATTATTTTTTGGGGTTGGGTATCAAACTGGGAGGAATAAACACTACAAAGAGTCTAAGAGACACAATTTATTCGCTTAAATCTGTTGACGGTTATATATTTGATTTATATTTCTAAGTGTAATGAAAGTATTCTAATCTACTCCCTAGTAAATGCAGAAATCCCTCTTAATAAGTCTTATGTCTTTGTTAAATCCTTTCACATCTGCAGCAAATACCTTTGAAAATATGGAAATATGTCAATGAAAGTGGAATTATAGTATAGGATTGAATACATATTGACACAAGTAGATACCCCTCATTATAAATTGGAAATTTCTCCTTTTACAACAATGTTTTCAAAATAGTCTTTTGCAGATGCATCCGAAAATTTCTAAAGATGAAATTTAAAAATAATGAAAAAAAAAAATGTGTTCTGTTACTGTAGAGTGGCCAGGCCTGATAACAATTTCAGAGGCACACACGAATCTCTGAGAACAATAACATTACTTTCGATTATACACACCATTAATTTAGAAATTTAAAATACTGCATAGTGATTATGTAGTCTCAATATATCGCCGTCACATATTGAATTGTAACAGGATGCGAACAGTCAAAATAAAAAATCGCATTCCTAGTACAGAAACCTGGACTAAGTGATTATGGTATTTTTTGTTAACCCTTTTCTCCATATAGATGCTTTCTGATGCCTCTGCAGCAGATGGCTTTTTAAAAACATAGTGACAAAAGGAGCAATATCTCCCTTTGCCACAATGTTTTCCACTTTAAGTCATAGGTTATCCATTCAATTATAGAGATTTTCTAATTTGTTTACACAAAATACGTTCAAAGTTGTCTGCTGCAGAATTGTCGTATGAGGAAAATCTGATAGTGTATACAATAGAATGGGGTCTAAACAATTCTACCTTGTTGTCGAGAAATGGCTGTAAGATCTGTGCATCAAGGAAATGGTTTGTGAACAAAATGACTAATTAGTCAGTCTCAAACTTATGAAATTGTCTAAATACTCTTTAAGTTTATCTTACAACCTATTACTCATTTTTGTTTATTTTGTTATTTTCAGATATGATCTTATTCTGTAGAAGCTTGTTTATGTAAGTGACAGAGCAGACCTGTTTCTAGGTTCACAATGGGGTCGGGCCAGGGTAATCAAAAAGGACCTGTGTACCGATTTGTTAGATATGTGTTCATCAGCTTCAACATCCTAGTTTGGGTAAGTACAATTGTACGTAGGTTTGAGGCCTAGTTCAGTAGTTGTACTGGTCTATCTCAGCCAGTGGTCAAAATTGAGATTTGAGACAGCTCATTTTTCTTGAATCTGTAAAGGAAAGGGCCCGGGATGAAATGAATGGACTCAAATTATTTTTCTAATTGTTATGTTATATACCTTGAGACCTTGATGTTAGGTGATCATTTTTTAAGCATAAGCCTGCGTTGCTACAAACTGAGCAACCATCCATAAGAAAATTTTACGTCGTTGTAAAAAAGTTGCATACCTTCTGTCATTCTATTTTTTCAGTTACTCGGGTTTGGAGTTTTGACAGTTGGTGTTTGGATGCATGTGAATCAAGCCCTGTATTCCAACTTGCTGCCAAACTCATCATTTCTTGGAGCCACAGTGCTGGTCATTTGTATTGGTGCCATAACATTGATTGTTGGATTTTGTGGGTGTTGCGGAGCAATATTGGAATCTCAGTGCATGCTTATCACAGTAAGTTGTTTTCTTTTGTGGCACATGCCTTCAAATAGTTCTTTGAACAATTCAGCTCGTTATCGCTTCCCACCCAGGGGTGGCGAAATCCATTGTCCGTATTGCCCAGCTTGTCCCAGAGCATGTACGGACAAGTGAAATTTTGTAGGGATTTACTATATAAATATTATACGGACAAGTGCAAAATAGCATTTTGAAAAAACGGACAAGTAAGTCAAAATCATATTTCGCCACCCCTGCCACCTAGACGCATCTATAGCAGAAGACTTTTGAAAACATCTTGACAAAAGGAGAAATTGCTCGAAACAAGCAATTTCTCCTCTTGCCACATTGTTTTCCACTTTTTTCAGTTTGAGTAGACATTTTCATTGTCGTCTGGCTGCAGATTTGCTGCATGTGGGTTAATGCCTGTATTAGTGCCTGATGATAACCTTTTGTTTACATATTCTCAAATTCATGAATATGCACATTAGAAAAAAATGCTGATTTTAGACAATAATCAAGAAATTCTGACCTAGCAGGTTCAAAGTGTTTTACAGTATAAAACCTCATCAATATTAACCCTTTCCCTCGTACAAAATTCTGCAGCAGACGACTTTGAACGTAATTTGACAAAAAGTAGAAAATCTCTATAATTAAATGGATAACCTATGACTAAAAGTGGAAAATATTGTGACAAAAGGAGAAATTGCTCGTTTTGAGCAATTTCTTCTTTTGTCACTATGTTTTCAAAAAGCCGTCTGCTGCAGAGGCGTCAGAAAGCATTTATATGAGGGAAAGGTTAAACATATTCAGGATCAGCAGACAGGTTTTTGAAACATTGTGGCATATGGAAAAAAATGCTCAAAATGAGAAATTTGTTCTTTTACCATAATGTTAATTACTCTTTTCAATAACAACATTCGTCATAGATACTCGTCATAATGTTCACCTAGTTTCTTTTCAAAGTGTGCTGCAGATTTTGTTGACGTGGGAAATGGTTAAGTCATGAAAACTGTTCAGCAGCATTTTAAGAATAGTATGGATTCATAGCATATAAATAGATGCACAGTATAACAGGAAAAATGATTGCTAAGATATTATCAATTTTCATTGGTTTCCTTTAGCTCAAATATTGTTTATCTTTGTTCAACTATGAAACAATATTCAGCAAACAATTTCAGATATGAGCAATCTCACAGAGAAAACTAACATTGTGGACTCGGCGTAAAGTATCGACCCGGATCAGCCTAAGCATGCTGCACAGGCTAACTCGACAGAAACTTTTCGTCTCCTGTGGAGGCTGATCTGGGTCGAAACATTACGCAGTGGCCGGCATACTGTTGGTCTTCTCGAGGGACGGCTCAAATATCTTTTCAAACTTATGGAACATCGTTATAAATGAAAGTCGATCTACAATTAATGATTTAGAATATAATTTAAAATATTGTGGAGAAAGGATAAATTGCTCATCATGAGCAATTATACCTTACATACATATCATTAATCTGTAGCTTTGAAAATATCTAAGCAACCATAGAAAAAAACTTAACAAATAATTTTATCAATGAATTGAGCTGAAAACATTGTGGCAAATTGTTCTTTATAATAAAAGCAATTTTTTCCCTGTTGCTTCAATGATTGCAAGAGTCTTCTGCAAATGCATCAATATTTTTGTTTGTATGTGACGAAAGTATAAGATTAAATAAGGGTTTGCTCTGATTCTTCCAGAATTTGTTGTCTTGTTTCTGAAAGAGATGTAACATAGATCTATACCTGTAATTAAGTCACTGCCTTATAGTGATCATGTTACTGTTAGTAGTCATACATGCTTTTCTGTTTATTTCTATTTTCAGTATTTTTCATTAGTTTTGATCATATTTTCCCTAGAAGTCTCAGCTACAGCTGTATGTTTGGCTTATAAACAAGAGGTGAGTGAACTGATTTTAGTTAAACTTATATTAAACCTTTTAACTAATGGTTTATTCAAATGTTTCAAAATTGAATATTAATCTCAATTTCCTTCTTGGTTATTTAAAGGGTTCTGCTTCTAAATAACGGTTTAACCCATTCCCACTTGCAGAGGCATTTTGATGCATCAGCAGTAGGCTATATTTGAATACATTGTTTACTAATTCTTTTTCTGCAGATTTTTTGTATGTGGGAAACGTATAATTCAGTTAAACCATTTCTCAAATACAACAAATCTGTAGTAGAATGCTTTGTAAACGTTTCACCACGAATATCTCATTTGCCCTCAGCCTTGATGGTGTAGTTGTAAGAAAACTTGAGACCGGGTTCAATACTAGGTTCTGGTTTTGGTCTATCTCATTGGCTCTCAGCCTTGGAGGTGAAGTTGTTAGAGCATCTGCCCAGCAGAGAACCGGAGACCGGGTTCAATTCAATGTTCAATGTCCTCTCTCATTAGCTCTCGGCCTTGGAGGAGAAGTTTTAAGAGCATCTGCCCAGAGAACCTGAGACCGGGTTCAGTTCTAGGTTCTGGTTTTGGCCTATCTCATTGGCTATAAGGTTTGTGGGCATAGCATTACAACTGATGCTTTGGTATCAGAATATTTTATAACTGAAAATCTATTGAAAGCGGTGTAAAACACCATTGAAAAAAAAACATACTGGAAGGAAAAAAACCAAACAAACCTTAGGATTGTAGGCATAGACGTAGGTCTGTTCGCTAATGTCAGGACACGTCATTCAAGCAAAAAAGTGAAATACCTATTTACAAATTTCAGGTGGAGAATTACCTACATGATGAGGTTTTGTTAAGTATAAACAGGGACTATCAACCAGAACTGTCGACATCTCAGGATGGTGGTGTGGTGGCTGTGATAGACAGTATACAGCAAGACGTAAATCTTTAATTATTCCTTTCCCAGACCCACATACCACAGATACCTAGATAAGGAAGAGAAATGGTCTTTTTGGATCAAGACAACGAATACCACTTTTTACTCATTTGTCCATTATACGATGTCATACGGAAGCAATATCTACTGCCAACAACTAATAAATTTAATGAACTTCTGACCTGTAAAAATTGCTCTGTTATTAGAAAGTTAGCGATGTTTTTATGCTACGCAATGACTAAAAGAAATAATATGTTGTCGGGCAAAATCTATCTAGTAATATAAATAAACCTTAATTAATAAGCGAAAATGTACTTTTATGCGACTTTTTAAGCTGTTCGTTATCTAGGTATTCTTTCTTCTTGACTATTTATGTAGGACGCATTGCTAACTTTACCATTATACATCGTTTTTCCTATAAATATTGCATGCTTATATTTGTATTTACATTTATTTATTGGAAATTGTAAATGTTTGCAAACAAATCATATGTTTTAAACTTTTAATGCATTATCATTTTTTGTAAGCTGTCATGTTTGTCATGTCAATATGTAAATATGTATGTAAATATGGTGTATACGGGCTTGAGGCCTTAATACTTTACCAATAAACTTTGAACTTTGGATGGTACCACTGAGGTACCACCTATCATAGTGTGGCAATTGGACAAGCATACATCAATAAGCTTCCGGATTTCAAACAAAAATACATAGTAAATTCAGGAACATGACTCCAAAATATATTTCCATAAGAGTACCCATTAAAGTAAACATTGGTCAAGATATCTGAATTTTGGATAAATAATGTTGAAAATTGGCAGCTTTAGTGGAAAATTTAAAAAATTACAATTTTATGAAAGTGCTTGTCTGAGTTTTCAGATAATTGCACAGAAATCTTGCTTTAATGACCCTCTACTTAATTTGTTCAAGCCATAATGATTGGTTACACAAATCATAGCAACCAGGTGTCTTCACAAAAGGAGTAAAATTAACTTTTAGTCACAAATTACAACTCCTAGAATTCCATGCTTTAAAACGATAATACTCTGTTACTTAGGGTTGTTGGGTTAGCATTGTGACGGGGATGCATTTGTGTCAGATTAAAGAATACAGGTAGTACTGGTAATTTAGTTTAGCGGTGTTTGACAAAATTCTAATAAATAAATACGTTTTTTCTTGTTATATTTTAACAGTTAAAATGTTGTGGTATAGACAATGAGACAGATTGGTACGATATAGAGGCGTGGCCAAACAAACACAGTGTGCCAGTGTCCTGTTGTGTTGATCCTACAGATGGATGCGGAGAGGAAAACAGTGGAATGGCCACATATTCACAGGTATCTAATGTATTCACTTGTATATTCTGTTATCAGATATCGTATTTTTTTAGTCGTCTGTTTCAAAAACGTTGCAAAACAAAATTGTTACATCTGGATAATTTCAAATGCTATTTTGATAGAGAGTTGAAAATATTGTGGGAAAAGGAAATTGTGCTTTTTTATATCTTTATGAGCAATTTCTTATCTTTCTACTGTAACAACATCGAATATCATGTTTCCAGGGAATAGGTTTAATCAAATCATATAAGTGTTGAAATATTTATTTCTATTTGATTCTGGGGTTTATAGTTCTTGCCCTGTTCCTCTAAATGAAAATGGAAGTAGTGGCTTTCTCCTCCTTCAGGTTTGCGACATTACATCCGACTCACTGGTATTCTGCTTAAACCTTTCCCTCATATAACGCTTTCGGACGCCTCTGCAGCAGATGGCTTTTTGAAAACATAGTGACAAAAGAAGAAATTGCACAAAACGTGCAATTTCTCCTTTTGCCACAATGTTTTCCACTTTTAGTCATAGGTTATCTAATCAATTATGGAAATTTTCTATGTTTTGACAAAATACGTTCAAAGTCGTCTGCTGCAGAATTGTCGTATGAGGGAAAGGGTTAATGGACAAGCAGAACTGCAAACTTACCCTTGATAGGCTGTGATATAATTGAAAATATGTTCAGAGCAGCATTTCTCGCCAAACAAACCAAACAATTTGTGTGTGGCAAAAACTTGACTACAATTTAGACATGTCAGAGATAGGGCTTTTGTATTAGGCATGTGTATGCTATGGGATTTGTTTTGATCTTTCGACTTGCTGCCATGTATCATTTGGATGTTACAAATACATTTAGGTTTAAAATATAATGTTTATTTCAGGGTTGTTTAAAAGAAATCAAATATTGGTTGATGAGACATATGTACACACTGGGTATCCTGGCTTTAGTTATAGCTGTTATACAGGTAAGTTATAAACCCATGACCCTTTATGACATCTTTGGATTCTTGATTTGATATGTTTTAAAAAAAAAAGAAGATATGGTAAATCTTGAAAAACAGTCTTGCAGTTAGCCAAGCTTTGAAGCAGAGCAGAAAAATATCATTGAGAATTGAGACGTTGCTTATTGTGAACAATGTATTCTTTTTCCATCATGATTTAAAAAAAAATAGTGATATAAAAGACCTTTACTATTATATTTGGATAGAGCTTATTAACCTTTTCCACTTGCAGACAGAGTTTAAGTGTTTGCAAAGAGTGTAGGATAATACCCATCTGGGATATTTACCCCTTAGCCTTGATATTTTATAAAGTTGTCATTAAATAGCATATTCGTGGAATTGATTCTTTCTTAATTTGGATATTTAAAAATATGTCTTTCAGCAAATCCAGACAAACAACTAGTTAAATTAACTTTGATTTGAATTAGTATAACGGATCAGTTGGATGTGATTTGTATAATCTTAATTTGAAACATTTATACACAATAAGAAATTCAATTACATAACCAAGGTTTTATGAAATAATTCAAATATAATTAAATACGGCTATAACAATAAATGAATCTATATTAATATCACCGAGGGGATATTATCAATTTTTCACTTAGGGGAGAGGGGGTATTATCCACATTTCACTTTTGGGGAAAGGGTATTTTACACTTTTCACTAAGGGGGAAGGGTTTTTTATCCCAGGGGTGAGGGGGGGGGGTGGGTATTATCCACATTCCACTTATCCATACCCCGTCAGCCGCAGACAACTAATGAGAACATTGTGTGGTAATAGGAGAAATGGCTCATAATGAGAAACTTCTCATTTTTGTCACAACGTTTTCAACTCTATTCAATTTATATACTTTCATTAACACAGATTTTCCATGTTTTTGCTAAAATGTTTTTAAAGCTGTCTACTGGGGATTTGTTGTATTTGGGAAAGGGTTAAATTGTAACTTAAGTTAAGTATTAAAATAAGAAAAGATCTTTATCTTGAACATGTGATATTAAACAGAGATTGCTATGATGATATAAAGAGAGAACAATACCAACATTCTATTTTCTATTAAATACATAAAACTTCTCAAAATATTATTTAATCAACCCTTTCCAATATATAGATGTTTTCTGACGCCTTTGCATCAGACAACTTTTGAAAACACTGTGGCAAAAAGTAAAAGTTCTCCTTTTGCTACTATGTTTTTATCACCATTCAATAATTATTCTTTTATTTAGAGACATTTTCCATATTTTTGACTAAATATTTCCAAAGTCATCTGCCACAGATTTGTTGTATGTGGGAAAGAGTTAACACTTATCCTGCTTTACGTATCATTGTTAGTAGAGTTTTAAGCCTTTCCAACATACAACAAATCTACAGCAGTCGACCGATGAAAACATCCATGCATAATTATAGCAAATCTCTTATCAATAAAAGTATAATTATTGAATAGAGTTGAAATATTGTTACAAGCAATTTCTACTGAACCTTTTCCCTCATATGTCGATTCTGCAGCAGCCGACTGTGGAAAATCTCTATAATTGAATGGATAACCTATGACTAAAAAGTGGAAAACATTGTGGCAAAAGGAGAAATTGCTCAACAAGCAATTTCTTCTTTTGTCACTATGTTTTCAAAAAGCCGTCTGCTGCAGAGGCATCAGAAAGCATCTTTATGAGGGAAAGGGTTAAGCTACAATTATGAACACTGTAGACAAAGAAATGCCTGAACTTAAGTGCTTCTCACTCATCAATATTTAGTTAAGTCCACAGATCTGTAAGAAATATAAGCGGTGATAGTTTCGGTTGTATGAATTCAGCAGTCATGGGTTTACCAGTGTCCGACAAATTTCAGAATTGTTTGGTAGCCCACTGGGCTACCAGATTTGGAAGCTGGTAGCCCGAAATATCGCGGAAGCCAATGAGTGTTTTATGATTATTTTTGTTTTCTACTTCTGTACAAACATAATATTAAGAGCACACCATGTACATGATTTAAGGGTAATGACCATTTCAAATAACATGACTGTGTTGCAAAAGACCTGAAGTGCAGCATTCAGTTAAAAAAAAATGAAATTTGGAAAAAAGACTTTTTGGTAGAGCTTAACAGAAAGGAGAAAATTGGTACTAAAGATTTTCAAGATTACTTTTCACTAGGTTATTTGAAATATTCTGCATAAAATGTATGTATTTTATCCATATTTACAAAAGATTTAAAAGCTAGTGACAGAAATGTTTAAACTTGAGACCAAAAAATCAAATGATGTAGTATAAACTCTTTAAATTGGAGGTCACCGATTTAGGTCCCTCACCGAAACAGGGCATACGATACGAGTCAGTTTTACAAAGAACGCCATATTAAATAAGATTCAATTTTATTAACCAAATGTCAAATTTATCAGGTTCAATGAAGTTATTAACCCTTTCCCTCATATAGACGCTCTCTGACGTCTCTGCAGCAGACAGCTTTTTGAAAACATAGTGACAACAGAAGAAATTGATCAAAACAAGCAATATCTCCTTTTACCACAATGTTTTCCACTTAGTCATAGGTTATCCATTATATTTTTTATTTTTTGACAAAATATGTTCAAAGTCGTCTGCTGCAGAATTGTTGTATGAGGGAAAGGGTTAAATCATAAAATATTGTCAAAAACAATGACGCGAATAATACCGTAACACATGTAACACGTTAAATTTGTTTCATGTGTTACGGTATTATTCACAACATAGCCGCCATTTTGATAATTGCGCAATGTTAATCATGGTTCCCTGCTGAGAATTTGAAATCGGTAAACAGCGTTGAATGTAAACATCGGGGTCCACTCTTGATCGGGGTCATCGGGTCGTTAACGTCATTGACCCAATTTCTCATTTCTTCCAATGAAATCGCAATTATTAAGTCATATGATTTTTTTCCCGCCGGTTATGCTAATTAATTTTGGTAAACAAAGCCGTGATTGGGCATTTATTATTCATTATAGATTTCATCCCAAACATTTTCTTTGACATATCGCATACTATGTCGATTATGAAGGCGTTTCATATTTGATTAACGACAAGATAAGATCTAGAAGTGGTCGTATTGTATTGTCTTTAATATTTGGATCGAATTTATTTTATTAACTTCTGCATGGTGACAATTTTCTTCTCCGTCTTTCTGAACCGGTCTGCACCAGTTTGCAAACATCGCATACCGAAAGTAGAAATATTGATCAAAATACGTTTAAGGGAATATTTGAATTTCATAGGTTATTCGCAATCATTCATGGATTAACACCAGGGAACAATGGTCACTAATGATTGGACCGCCGTAATGGGTATATATATCACGTTAATTGACTATTACTGAAGCGATTCGGTTGGCTGAAACCACTCGATCTGACAGGTTGGTAACTCCGCCTACTGATATTGATTTGTTTATGGTCACAGCGAGTGGTTTTCGCATGTAACATACAGTCACTGTTTATACACGACATGTGTGTAAGTAATTAAGCCGGGCTACCAGACACGGGAATAAACAGTAGCCCGCCGGGCTTTCATTTGAAAATGACAGTAGCCCGGGCAATTATTGTGGTAGCCCGCGGGCTCCGGGCAATGGATTTGTCGGACACTGGTTTACCCTTTCCCACAGACACCTTCCGATGCCTTTGCAGTAAAGTCTTCTGAAAACATTGTGGCAAAAGGGGAAATTACTCCTAATGTTTTCAGCTCTATTCAATAAATGTTCTTTCCTTTATAGAGAGTTTCCATACTTTTGACTAAATGCCTATGCATTAAAAGATTTGAAGTCTTCTGAAAACATTGTGGCAAAAGGGGAAATTACTCCTAATGTTTTCAGCTTTATTCAATAAATGTTCTTTCCTTTATAGAGAGTTTCAATACTTTTGACTAAAAGTCTTCTGCTGTAGACTTGTTGTAGATATGGGAGTGTGTTTACCCTTTCCCACATATAGACGCTTTTCTACGCCTCTGCAGAAGACACCTTTTTGAAAACATTGTGACAAAAGAAGAAATTGCTCAAAACGAGCAATATCTCCTTTTGCCACAATATTTTCAACTCTATTCAATATATTTAAACTTTCATTCATAGAGAGTTATCATATTTTTACCAAGAATTGAAGATGCTTTCGAAGATGTCTGCTGCAAGTTTGTTGTATGTGGTAAAGGGTTAACCCATTACTTCACACAGACGACATTTGACGCCTGCTGTTGCAGACGACTTTGAAAGCATTGTAATAAAAGGGGAAGTTGCTCAAAATGAGCAATTTCACCTTTTATTGCAATATTTTCAACTCTTTATCAATATCATTTTTTCTGTTTTCTAGATTGGTGAAATTTTTCGTCTGATAATTGTAAAGCAGACAACCTTTGAAAAGTCATGTGAAGTAACGGGTTAAGATCGGTTTGTGACTATTTTATTTCAGATTTTAGCAATGTCTGGGACGATGGGCCTATATTGTTGTCTGAGAAAGAACAAGGACATTTTATGACACAGAGCCTCCCCTGTGTACAGACCAGTGTTAAGTGTGGACCAAAGACAAACTTGCCTCTGAGAATCAAAAGAAATGTTTAGGAATAGGAAATGTAGAACCAGACCTCAACTACTGCAGTAGCCAATACTCCAATAGATCTGATTACTGCCTATTAAAGGTCGCCTCAGATTGACCTTTATATCATCCAATCAAATTGTCACCTTCAAATTTGTTAGGTATCAACAGGGGAGAAAACTTGTATGAATAAAAGAGATAGATTAGAGAAGCGTAGATGGTATAGCGTTTGTTGTATCATGCACTTTCATTTGATAGAAAAGCTGCTCATGATTATTTTAATCTTAAGCGTCAGTTCAAGATGACCTTTTATGCACTGCCATCAGATCCAATATAAACCCAAACCAAAGTATTTTGGTCTGATTTTAATGAGATTTGGGTCATGTCACATGGAAACCACCCTTGGGATATATTGGCAAACAAATAAAGTTCAAATCAGCCTTGGTCTCAGTGGGAAGTCTGTTTGGAATCTTCCCTGCTGGCCATGTATTCCTACACTGGTTCTTGAACTCCTTGTAAAATGGTTTTGATAAAAAGCTACTTTTTACCCTATCCCACAAACAACAATTGTACAGCAGAAGAAACTATAGCAACTCTCTATACATGAAATTGAATACATTGTGGCTATAGGAGAAATTGCTCATTATGACCCAATTTCATATTTTGCCACAATGTTTCTAAAGTCGTCGGCTCTATGAGGCATCAGAAAGTGTGGGAAAGGGTTTTTTAATTGAATACAATGTAATCTTGGTTGCGTTTAATTTGAAAATCTCTGAAGTTGGTTTAGTGTTACTTGAATCATGTATTAGTCTGTCTCATGTACAGTGAAATAAATGGTGATATCTGGTGTCAAAAGATATGAGCAATTTCTCCTTTGGTCGCAATGTTTTCAAAATGAGTCTGCAGTAAGGCAAGTGTTAATGTATATCACTGTGAGGTTACAATTTCCTCAGGAACCATTCATTTTATACCCGAGGCTGTGCTAAATCTTTCTCAAGGCAGGATTTCATAGATTGTCAAGTTATCACCATGTAGTCTCGGATACAACTATCATATTTTACATGTATATGTTTGAATAATAGTATTAACAATTTGTCATATACTAATTCAACCATTAATTGAAGAGGCTGGTTACCAAGAATCCAGTTTCTTTGTAACTAACTCTACTTAACCCTTTCCCTCATACGACAATTCTGCAGCAGACAACTTTGAACGTATTTTGTCAAAACATAGAAAATCTCAATAATTGAATGGATAACCTATGACAAAAAGTGGAAAACATTGTGGCAAAAGGAGAAATTGCACGTTTTGTGCAATTTCTTCTTTTGTCACTATGTTTTCAAAAAGCTGTCTGCTGCAGAGGCGTCAGAAAGCGTCTATATGAGGGAAAGGGTTAATAGTTAATAACCCTTTCCTACTTAACAACACATCTGCAGCAGAAGACTTTAGAATTATTTATGCAAAACTACAGAAGATCTCTATAATTGAAAGTATTATTATTGAATATAGTTGAAAACAGCACGGCATATGGAGAAATCGCTATTGATGTTTTCAAAAGATATCTGCTGAAGATGCATGCAAATATGTTAGCAGGTGGGAAAGTGTTTAAAGTAATTAAGTGAAGAGACTGGTTTTTAAGCCTCTAGGTTTTCTGTTATTCTTATAAGACTTCGAGAATTACTAAAGCACATAAATACTGATGGTAAAGTGAAAATTACATTTTGGTCTATGTACATAGGGATAATCATGTAGACGTGTAGGTCTAGCTTACATGTAGTGCTTAATTGTGTTATTGCTGCGTTAGGAAAAGGAGCTTTATATGTTATTTACTACATTTAGGGAAGTATTTTTCATGTAACCAGGACATTTTCTCTAGAAAGTCAAGAGTCTGTTGGTATTTCTTATCAGAGATTAGAAAGGCTGACATTCTTCTTTTCGAAATCTAGATGAGGGTGGAGTTCTTTTAACTTTTCCCCCACAATATTCACTTATATTAACCCTTTCCCTCATACGACAATTCTGCAGCAGACGACTTTGAACGTATTTTGTCAAAACATAGAAAATCTCCATAATTGAATGGATAACCTTGGACTAAAAGTGGAAAACATTGTGGCAAAAGGAGGAATTGCACGTTTTGTGCAATTTCTTCTTTTGTCACTATGTTTTCAAAAAGCTGTCTGCTGCAGAGGCATACGAAAGCGTTTATATGAGGGAAAGGGTTAACAAAACTATGGGAATCAGGGTCAGTGTTTGGCATTTTCAAACTTTCTTTCAATAGGTCCTTCATTTGCTTCTTGGCCTTTCTCACATGCTTTCTGACGCCTCGTCATCAGACGAATTTTCAAAACATTGTGGCAAAAAGAGAGGAAAAAAGGTTAAGAAAACAATGGGTCATACAATGTAAAAGTAATTTTTTTGTTCACATTTCAATGAGTCCTGATAAAATTAGATGAGACTGGGACTTGTGATGGGCCACAAACTGAACACTGGTAGGTATTCAAAAGAGTTGTCCAAGTAAGACTATACATCTGAGTACCCACTGCATAGAGTTGAAGTGTCAATTACAGATTTAAGAATGTGAAGTACTTATCCTACTTGGAGTTTTGTTCTTTGTACAAGATGGGGTCCTAAGTGTTTGTATAGAGGTTTTAGTAAGCTTTAATTAATAGCCATTTACCGGTCATGAATTTTAAATGAAGTCTGCTTCAAACACATTTTTGGAGAAGCATTGAACATTTAGACGAATATCAGTTTGAATATAAATAGTAGATCTAATTATATGTAACACTTGTGAGAAAAGGAGAAATTGCCAATTATGAAAAATTTCTTCTTTTCTCACTATGTTTTTCAAATGTGTTCTGCATCCTGAAGAGGCTTGAACAATTATTTTAAAATGACAGCAATTTCTTATGATGAGCACATTTTCCTCTTCTCACAATGTTATTCAAAAAGGTGCCAAATATCGTCTGTATAAGGAAAAGCGTAAATAAAAAAAAACCATATGGTTTAGCTTGACTATTCGAAGAATAAGGGGAGCTATTGTAGTCACTCTGGCTTCGGCGTCGTCATTGGTTAAAGTTTTTGTGCAAGCTAGCATTTACCCTTATAACTTACATACGCCTAGGCCAATGATCCTCAAACTTGGTATGGACATACTTCATAGCAAGTTGGTGATGCCTACACAGTTTGGTCAAGTTCACTGTAACTTTCTATATAGAAACAGTTCATGGTTAAAGTGTTTGTGCAAGCTAGCATTTACCCTTATAACTAACATACGCCTAGGCCTATGGTCTTTAAACTTTGTATGGACATTCTTCATAGCAAGTTGGTGATGCCTATAAACTTTGGAGTCAGTAGGTCAAAGGTCAAGGTCACTGACCTTTTATATGGAAACAGTTCATGGTTAAAGTTTTTATGCAAGGTAGCATTTACCCTTATAACTAACATACACTTAGGCCTGTGATCTTCAAGTTGGTTTTGCATAGAGAGTTTTGGAGTTACTAGGTCAAAGGTCAAGGTCACTGTGACCTTTCTGTAAAGAAACAGTTAATGGTTAAAGTTTTTGTGAAAGCTAGCATTTACCCTTATAACTTATATACGCCTAGGCCTATGATCTTCAAACTTGGTATGGGCATACATCATAGCAAGTTGGTGATGCCTAGAGAGTTTGGAGTCAATAGGTCAAAGGTCAATTTCACTGTGACCTTCAATACAGAAACATTCCTTGCTTTAAAACTACTGATTGCTTAGGCCTATGACCCTGAAACTTAGGTTTGGTAATGGTCATGATCAGCACTTGACTCAAATAGGTCATGGGATCATAAGGTCAAAGGTCAAGGTCACTTTGACCTTTAACGAAAAACACACTATTTTTTTGCAATAACTTTGAACTAGTTGTATATGGTGCAAATTGTTGCCCTATGGTTAAAGGTTTGCGTGCAACTACATTTCGAGTCCATATCTTAGTAAATACTTGATGCGTTCCATTGAAACGTTATATAGTTAAAAACATCTTGAAATTGACAAATTTACCGTTCACGCTCCGTTCCATTCCGTTCCACTCCGCTCACGTTCCAATCCGCTCTCAAAGCGTTCACTCATTCATAACATTGTGATTGCTTTTTTCCGTTCCGTTCAGATTGAGCGCTTTTTTACGCTCACTCGAAACGCCTTTTTTCGATCAAAATCTGTTCAACGATTTGATTGGCTTAAATTAATTTCGTTTCGTTTATATTTTTTTTTACTTAACCCTAAATATTAACAAACGATCTAGAGTTTTTTCAGGACAGTCGTTAGTAGCATATCGTATTACGAAAATGATCATGTTAATAATATTTGTTACATTCTAATTCAATCGGATACTTGAGTGTCTTATAAAACAAAAGTTTAGTATATAAATATGACTTTTAATAAAATAGTTTTGTAAAATAATTATCGGATAGTTGTTGCAACCGTTCAATGAGCGAATGATTGGATTTTTGCAATCATTATGATTGTTTCGTTCAGAGCCCAAAATTCCGTTCCGCTCATAAAGCGTTCCAACTTCGTTCCAATCACTCTCACACTCCAATCACGTTCCGCTCCGATTGTCAATTTCATGATGTTCTTAACTGTACAACCCTTCCCAACCATCACACCTATGAAAATAATCAAGTTAAATAACTCTATCCTGCATATAATGCAAATTATCAAGACATTGTGGTTAATGTTTAGCATGCAACTACATTAGAGTCCATTATCTCAGTAATCAAATAAGCGTTGGAATAGTCGAGCATGCTGTCCTCCGACAGCTCTTGTTATAATTAGTGTTTAGAGACATTTTTATTGCAATTTATTTATTATGCTAGCTTTCTAAATATGCGAGAATATAGTTTGTGATCGTTATATTAAGATGTGTTATGTTAATTTTATTTTTATATAGCAACTCTAAACAAAAAATATTGTAAGATTCCTTCATATTCAGCATTAATTATTATGCAGTAGGCCAGTCAATTAATTACTTGTTGAAAACTAAATGATTGACAATCATGATTAGTTTATATTTTATAAATGTTATAGGACACAATGCATCTAATATAAGTTGGAAAGTCTGGTAGTTCTAACTCTTTTATTCTTTTATAAAATTTAAGCTTTCTCTTCCTTTTTTAGATTCATCTTTAGCTCACCAGAGCACGAAGTGCTCAAGGTGAGTTTTTGTGATCACATTTTGTCCGTCGTTCGTTGTCAACATTTGCTTGTTAACACTCTAGAGGCTACATTTTGCATCCAATCTTCATGAAAGTTTATCAGTACATACATCTCCATAAAATCTAGGCCAAGAACGAAACTGGGTCATGTGGAGTCACAAACTATGTCACTAAATCAATTTAAATGAAAATCTTGTATACACTCTGGAAGACGCATTTAAAACATGAACATGTTGAACATTTTTAAGAATATTTGTCTTAGTGATATCTAGGCCAAGTTCGAATAGTCAAAAACTTAGTCACAATGCCAAATTGAAGGAAAATCTTGTTAACACTCTGGATTTTGTCAGAAAGTTTGTTTTAATGATGTCTATGCCAAGTTTGAATATGGGTCATGTGGGGATCAAAAACAAGGGCACAAGGTCAGATTGAAGGAAAATCTTGTAACACTCTGGAAGGTGCATTTTAGGCTTGAGCATGTTGAAACTTTGTCAGAATGTTTGTCTTGATGATATCTAGGCATAATTTCATTTACAGTTGTGTTGAGAAGTATTAACACTTCTTTGTAACAAACCGTTAAAAATCAATAAGCTTTGTCAGAAAAGCTTCCAGTTAACAAACATTGCCGCCAGGCAAAAACCTCATATTGCCATAAGTGCTGAAAGAGTTAAGTCTTAAATAGCCCATTCTCAGGTGAGCGATCCAGGGCCTCATGGCCCTCTTATTTTTGCATGTACAAATCATTTTGAAATTCAATTGATCTTTGATTTTCACTTTTTGGAATTTGTTAATTCAGTTATTTATTTGACATTTCTGAGTTTTATACATATCTTATCAAAGGGAAACTGCTGTCTTTTAAGGTTTCTAATAACACAATTAATTTCTAACCTTTTTTTCATGCATCTGTAACAGACGACTTTTAAAAAAAAAACATCAAAAGAAATATTGCTCATAATGATCAATTTCTTCTTCTTGCGAAAATGTTTCAACTCTTCAAAACCTGTAAATTTAATATGCAGAGATTTTCCATAATTTCGCATAGATTTTTTCAAGGTTGTCTGTTTCAGATTTGTTCTATGTACAAAAAGGGATACTATCGCAGATCTGGATTTTATTTTTCGTCTACAAAAATCATTATTTTTTATGTTTTTATATCACCAAGGTTGTCCTTAGACTAAAATCATGACACTATAATATAACATTTCGTACATGTACATCATTGTGTTGCTGAGCAACAATTATTTCGTATTATGTCTTACATATCTTGTAATTAGTTCTACATATATATACTTGAAAAAAGGAATAAAGGAAATATTTTTACGGAGAAGTTAATCTAACTTGGGTTCTGTTGTTGATCTTCTTTCAATTATAATATGAAGTCTATGAGTTTCTCCTCAAGGCCAAGTTACGCTAAATACATCCATTACCATGCTGATCTAGTTCTTAAAAAACCTTTGTTTGTGTAGAAATGAGTGTATATACCCTCACCAGAATACATTGAAAATATGCCATTAAGTTTAAATTCATTGTAAATATGTATTGGATGCACTGGAAATGTTTTATTTGATCTGTTGAGTATGTTAACCTTGTTTGAAAGTGAAAGTATAGTACATGTAAACCAGTTTCGTCCCAGCCCTTATTCGTCCAAAATGACGGTAACCATCTTCATGTAGTGAATTTCTTTTTGCATAATACATGACCCTCCCTCATTTTCTTTGGATTATATTAAAGCTAAGAGTTAACTTTTATCAATGGAGTAGATTGTTTTACCTGTAAAATGCTTAGAAAGTGTAACAATTGAGTGTTGAGACCGGTCGATTTACATAGAAACAAAGAAGGAATTCATTTGCCGTATTGAGACCTGAACTTCAAGTGAAGGTGTTGCCTTTGCAGGTTGACACTTACAGAACACATAGATTATATGTATGACCATGCATCTGGCTTTCGTTTTGTGAATTATTGACAGGTGACATATTTGTGAATTCGAGCACTAGTTGTTTCCATCAAATATTGGTTAACCCTTTCTCTCATACGACAATTCTGCAACAGACGACTTTGAACGTATTTCGTCAACACATAGAAAATCTCCATAATTGAATGGATAACCTATGACAAAAAGTGGAAAACATTGTGGCAAAAGGAGAAATTGCACGTTTTGTGCAATTTCTACTTTTGCCACTGTGTTTTCAAAAAGCCGTCTGCTGCAGAGGCCTTAGAAAGCGTCTATATCGGGGAAAGGGTTAATGGAAACAAAGAAAGAATTCATTTGGTGTATTGTGACCTGAACTTCAAGTGAAGGTGTTGCCTTTGCAGGGTGACACTTACAGATCACATAGATTATATGTATGACCATGCATCTGGCTTTCGTTTTGTGAATTATTGACAGGTGACATATTTGTTGATTCGAGCACTTGTGGTTTCCAACAAATATTGGTTTATTTAACCCTTTCCTACCCTCACACGTCTACGATATGAGTTTATTCCCCTACTTGTGTTTTTATAAAAAAAAATGATTATTCGAGCACAGCGAAAATAAATGCGCCATTCTTCTTTTACCAATGTATGTTGTATCTCAGCCAGTCGCTTGGAACGACACATGTGTAAAGAAGCCCCGGACATTTTTAGTATAAATTGACCACCGTGATATAACTGAATAATTGTTTTCAACGGTGTTAATCTACACATAACCAATTGTAACCTAGCCCTAACGGGCAGACGCTCTACCTCTTCACCAACAAAGGGCTACTTTAGTTTGAACCTACGACCTCACTATCTCGACGTGGATCCCACGGGTAGCATGCGGCCCTACTGCATCTTACAATATTGGTTCTTAATGCATCTGCCTACAGTGAATACTTACGTGAGCATGTGTACCCACGCAGTCTCACCAGAATATTAATGCATACCTACATATACCTTATGACAAAAAGATGGAAGTGTAGCCACACTAGTTCTATGCCAATATGTATGTGAAAGATGTTAAAGCGAGATGCCACTAAGACCCCCAAAATTACCAGACGTGGCTACTTTTCAATTCTCGTTCAAGGATTGCGAGACCTCTGGCTGGAATAACAAGTTCGACAAAGTGCAGGATTTCACGGTACAAGATGGAATGGTCCTAAAGGCTGTTAGCTCTCTCTACGAGGCGGGTATTAAATAATATTTATAAGTTTCTTGATATCTTGACTTCCTTTGTTTCCTTAAACAATTAACGATTTGACACTTTTGCAACTGACGTCTTTTGATAGCGTTATGGCAAAAAGGATAAAATCTTCATAATAGGTATTTTTTTTCATTTTTTTCGATTATGTGTTGAATTATTTCTAATAACAACTGATTCATTTATAGCGATTTTTTAGCTCTACTGGCCAAAGGCCAGAAGGGCTTATGTCGTGGCGATTTGTCCGTCGTCCGTGCGTCCGTCCGTCCGTCTGTCCGTAAACAATTTCTTGTTAACACGATACAGTCTTCACTTTTGATTGTATCTCAACTAAACTTATACAGTAGTTAGATCCGCCCATGCATGACTGGATTATGGCCCTTGAAATGGTCAAAATTGCTATGAAAGAGCTTGTTAACACGATACAGTCTTCTTTTTGTATTGTATCTCAACCAAACTTATACAGTAGTTAGATATCCATGAGAGCTCGGTTCCTTTCGAAAACCAGCCAGATCCGCCCATGCATGACTGGATTATCGCTCTTGAAATGGTCAAAATTGCTATAAAAGAGCTTGTTAACACGATACAGTCTTCACTTTTAATTGTATCTCAACCAAACTTATACAGTAGTTAGATATCCATGAGAGCTCGGTTCCTTTCGAAAACCAGCCATATCCGCCCATGCATGACTGGATTATGGCCCTTGAAATGGTCAAAATTGCTATAAAAGAGCTTGTGTACACGATACAGTCTTCACTTTTAATTGTATCTCAACCAAACTTATACAGTAGTTAGATATCCATGAGAGCTCTGTTCCTTTCGAAAACCAGCCAGATCCGCCCATGCATGACTGGATTATCGCTCTTGAAATGGTCAAAATTGCTATAAAAGAGCTTGTTAACACGATACAGTCTTCACTTTTGATTGTATCTCAACCAAACTTATACAGTAGTTAGATATCCATGAGAGCTCGGTTCCTTTCGAAAACCAGCCATATCCGCCCATGCATGACTGGATTATGGCCCTTGAAATGGTCAAAATTGCTATAAAAGAGCTTGTGTACACGATACAGTCTTCACTTTTAATTGTATCTCAACCAAACTTATACAGTAGTTAGATATCCATGAGAACTCGGTTCCTTTCGTAAACCAGCCAGATCCGCCCATGCATGACTGGATTATGGCCCTTGAAATGGTCAAAATTGCTATAAAAGAGCTTGTTAACACGATACAGTCTTCACTTTGGATTGTATCTCAACCAAACTTATACAGTAGTTAGATATCCATGAGAGCTCAGTTCCTTTCGTAAACCAGCCAGATCCGCCCATGCAAGACTGGATTATGGCCCTTGAAATTGTCCAAATTGCTATAATTGAGCATGTGAACACAATAGAGGCTCCATTTACTATCTGATCTTCACCAAACTTAGATAGTAGTTAAATATTGATGAGAGCTTGGTTCCTTTTGAAAATCAGCCAGATCCGCCCATGCAAGACTGGATTATGATCCATGAAATTGTAAAAATTGCTATAATACAGCTTGTGAACACAAAAGAGCCTCCATTTACTATCCGATCTTCACCATACATACATGCACTGGATTGAAAATGACCAAAGAACCATACCAGTAGAGCATAGGCCCTCATGGGCCTCTTGTTTTATTTTATTCTAAGATTTTTTCAAATTCGTCTTCTGTAGATATGTTTTACATGGGAAAGGGTTAAACCAGATAAAAATCGAACCTCTACTCAGGAAGATATTGATTTAGATGTCTTTATTTGACATCGATTGCATAGCATGCTTTCAGCTTATAATAACCAAGTCGCTGCCAAAAGCAAATAAAGGTTTTTGCAAAATATGCAGATTCAGGTGTGAGAGCCCGTAACGAGCTGTCTCTTCTGAAATCAGCATTGTTTGCCACTTAGACATTATATTTTACCAAACTTCCTGCGATGATTCCCCGTTATCTAAGCCGACTTCTGACTGTATGTCGACATACCTACCACTAAACGTGCTGTGGATTCAGCCGTCACAAATCTGTCACGCAGATGGCGTTGACGGATGTAATTTTCCTGCCGTACTGACGTTACACGCGGTCTACCTGAACGTGGCCTATCGAAAAACGTTCCCGTGACTCCGACACGTCGAATGAGACGCACTATTTTCGAACGAGAGACGTTTAACCCTTTCCCTCATACGACAATTCTGCAGCAGACGACTTCGAACATATTTTGTCAAATAATGGAAAATCTCTATAATTGAATGGATAACCTATGACGAAAGGTGGAAAACATTGTGACAAAAGGAGAAATTGCACGTTTTGTGCAATTTCTTCTTTTGGCACTATGTTTTCAAAAAGCCGTCTGCTGCAGAGGCGTCAGAAAGCGTCTATATGAGGTAAAGGGTTAAACGTCTAGCGACTTGGTCTTGCGTTCTCCCACATTCAATCATGGCCAAAACTCTTTTCGGAATTTAGCTTCGCCATTATCAGAAACTGGATCATTGTCAGAAAATGTCTGAAAATATGGTTGTGAGTCGACTTACACATGTAACAGTGTAAACTTCAATCGATAACACCACATGGTTGACACGCACGGCCTGCACGAGCAATTCGTGAGCAGTTACACGAATGTAACAATGGGCTGAATAAAATCGTACGAGTTTAGGTATATCGGTCATATCGGTCAGAGTACATATATACATTTCTTACATTGCAACTCAAATTTAAACTTTAAAAGAAAATTAACGCCAACTTTCGATGAGGCGTTTCTTTATCTCGTCAGCATACTTATCTTGACACATATACATCAGTCGTAATGCTATCAGCGAAACATTGGGCGCCAAGAAGGGAAGCTATTACTACGCTTGTTAACGTATCTGAACGGGGATCGAACACGGATCTCCCTCCCCCGAGGCGGACGCTCTAACCACTACGTCTCAACGATGGCCATTCATGTCACCCAATATATCAGGGTATTTACTGGATTAACTACCGATTATACGGGTATTGTTTATCAGTGATACATCAGTCGTAATGTTATCAGCGCAGTCATTCGTGCTAAGGTTGGAAATAATTACTAATATTTGGTACGACCCGACCGGGGATTTAACTCTTATAAGTCACGGAGAATATTCAAATACATGCGATGAGTGCGCTATGTTGAGCAGTAGCACACTTATCTAAATTAACTAGTACTAAGAAATCTACTCTTTGATAACATATGCTCCTTCTCTTGAGCTAAATAGACAACATACACAATCAAGTTTTGTTTCAGTTATGTCAGCAGGGTCCAATTCCACCAACATTACAACACCACCAACATCCACCAACATTACTTAGTGCTAAGTAATACTTAAATACTTAAAGGCATAATTCATGATTTTTGCTTCCCTAATATTTTGTAATACATGAATTGTGAAATAAATTTAAGTATATGACTAAATGGACATAAATAGTTACCTCGCTGACAAATAATTATTTTTAAGAAAAGAAATTGTTTGCCATTTTTATAAGGGAAACAAAAATCATGAAATTTGCGTTTAAGTAAGCACTAAGTAA
Organism: Serripes groenlandicus; assembly: GCA_031761405.1. Lineage (NCBI taxonomy): Eukaryota > Metazoa > Mollusca > Bivalvia > Cardiida > Cardiidae > Serripes > Serripes groenlandicus. The sequence goes on from JASEVX010000001.1 coordinate 197,227,813, forward strand.
TGTTAGTGGAATTGGACCCAGACTCATCAAGGGTGACACTATAATAGGGGGGACTTGTTTAAACTCGATGTAAGCGGCTCTCAGCGGAAACCAATCGTTATGCATTTGGGAGCTATGTAAATCCAGATAATTAAGCGCACCAGCGCAGTCTGATATTGCTCTGCGCTGTTCGCAAATGAGTCATAGAATGTTTCCAGAACAGTCTCCAATCGGGCCCTTAGCGCTGGCAGTCTTTTTCTGAATGAGTAATAATTATGTTAATAGTTTTTGATGGAGCACCGCTGACCTTTAGACAAGGTTTTGCTGACTAACCGGGTGTTACATAGAGAAATGTCGTTGTCTATGTTTAGTTATATACCAACTTGTGTTGGAGTTTGGCAGTTCTCGGAATCGAAACCCGATCCCTGAATATTGTTTTAATCTATTATTTATTTCAGATGAGGTTAATAAATTCGAACAGGACTTCGTATGGTCTTGCCCCGGAAATAGTTACGTACAGGGCATGCGCAGTCACCATGACAATACCAAAAAGGACAGGGTGCATTTAAATGTAAGCTAGTGATACTTTGAATATGTACTGTTCGCAGGTGAAAGAAAATTAAAAATTGCCAAAATCGGCGAATAACAAAGTTCCAGGTCTGTATGCACCTATGTGCAGAATAATCAGGACATACACACTGTCCGCTTATAGGCATACTGGTAGCCTCCGGTCTAAAACATGTTAGTCCAGAACAATTTAATCGCAACTGCCATTAGTTTAAACATATTTATTTTACATCGATAATATTAATCACGATCGATGTCTTCCTGGAGACATAAACAGTTCTCGCTTGCCCGCTCATCACGAGATTCGAACCCGGGACATTTAGTACGAGAGGCCGATGCTCTACCACTGCACCACCGTCTTCCACTGTCATTGATAACAAGACCTTTGATCATTTATTCTTAGAAACGACTACTCCAAAAAAGTTCAATACGTTTTGAAAGACTAGATTGATGATATCATTTGCAGGCACCAACCGTAGTACATTTTAGCAGACGGTAAAGACTATGGTCAGATTGCGAAAGCGCAACCTCTCCCGAGTCTTCGCTGTACGCAGGCGAAAATTCAAGATTACCAGACCGGGCTCAATTTTGTACTACATGATGTTGATTATGTTTCCAGATATTGCTATAGGAGATTGCGTTATTAGAAATTGGACGAATCTATTCGATTATGATCAGAAATACAGATTACCAGATGATACAGTTATGAAAGGGGTTATTTCACAATTCGCAAACGAACAAAAGTGAGTAAAATTAAATAACTCGATCCAAATATTCTTGGTATATCTAAAACAAAACAAGCAAATTATAACGATTCAGAAGACTTTTGACGCTTGTGGCGCAGACGAATTTTAAAAAAAGAAAATTGTGAGAAAATAAATGAATTGCTCAAAATGAACTGTACATTGTATCTCCTTTTCGTATATCAAATCATACTTTGGATTATCATAGATATTAAAATGATTATTTACATATTTTTCACACAATGTTTGCTCCGTAACCTATTATATTTCCCTTTTTTCAATATTTTATAGGAATTATATGCAGATGTGTACACAGCAGACGATTCTTAAATACGAGGGGTGTTCAAAAAGAGGAAAAGGGCTCTTATATCTTTATTATGGCAGTTATGTTGCTTGAACTTTATATACATAGTGTTTGATTAAATTATAATTTGATCACATAATGTAATATTCATTTCTCACGTGCATATAGAGTAATCGTAACCACAGTAACGTCACTAAGAATTATTTCCAGATGTGTACAAAGCCGACGATTCTAAAATACGAGGGGTGTTCAAAAAGCGGAAAATGGCTCTTATATCTTTATTATGGCAGTTATGTTGCTTGAACTTTATAGACATAGTGTTTGATTCAATTCAAACACGTGCATATAGAGTAATCGTAACCACAGTAACGTCACTGAACAAATACCGGGCCATCACGTTTCCACGTTGACGTATAAAAGAGAAGGAGGTAATTTCAAACATTCTCGTTTTCAGTGATCGAGTATACAGATACGAGTATTGCCGGGCTATAAGAGCGAATTCTGACGTCGTTACTATTGTTGGTTAACCCTTTCCCTCATATGACAATTCTGTAGCAGACGACTTTGAACGTATTTTGTCAAAACATAGAAAATCTCCATAATTGAATGGATAACCTATGACGAAAAGTGGAAAACATTGTGGCAAAAGGAGAAATTGCACGTTTTGTGCAATTTCTTCTTTTGTCACTATGTTTTCAAAAAGCCGTCTGCTGCAGAGGCGTCCGAAACCGTCTATATGAGGGAAAGGGTTAAATCAGGGACGTAAATAAGATAGATAAGCAACTCCACCTGTACACTTGTTATCTGGTTAAAATATCACATAGAGAAATAAAATTGTCCAAATGTTCACATTTTGTAGCAAATAAAACTTTGAAGTCACATTTAGCACATATACAAAACATACATATTCTGAAAGCTTAAAATTGCAACTAAAGTTAGAAATACATTGAACAATTGGAATTTCTTAGTATTTTGAATAATGACTGGTTTAAAATACACAGGTATTGTGATTTCTGAATTTTATTAATTATGTTCCAAAAATTGATAGCCTAACATTAATCATAAGGATAAAATATTATCAAAAATAGCAGTGTATTAAAATAGTTTTATCTATTGCAACAGAATATTGTTTAAACTTCCAGAAAATATCTTTGTTATTTTCATATCTTCAATAGTTTTTGAGTTTTACTTGCTACAAATGTTGGGACGGGAGATATGTTAGTATACAATTTAGTTACGTATCCCTCTTATCTACGTTCCTGGTTAAATGATATAAGTTATTAATACATGAAGCAAAAGTATAAGGACGATATTCCAATTGGGTGTGTTAGTTATTATGCTTTAATTGTAATCCTATCAATGAACTATTGGAATTATTACTATGGAAGTGTAGACTACTGGTATCCGCCCTTTGCACATTATTAACTAAATCAGTCACTATCGATCGGAAACCAGACCAAGTTTAATGGAACCATAACGGACCTAGTCATAGGTTATCCATCCATAGAGATTTTCTATTTTTTTGACAAAATATGTTCTACGTCGTCTGCTGCAGAATTGTCGTATGAGGGAAAGGGTTAAAGAATGAGTATACATTATCCGCATTGTCCTCATTAAAATTCCAGATTAAGAGTCCGGTAACTGCATCTTACCAGGTCTCGAACCGCGATAGCTCAGTCAGAAATGACGAGGGTTCGCGAGCTCGACCAAACGACTCGTTAATTCCTTCTTTCCAACGAGTTTTCCCGACTGAGCTAAAGCATCCTCGGTACCCAGGCTATTTATAAAATATATGTAATATATATTGTATGAATAGCCTGGTTACCGAGGATGAGCTAACGCGGCTTGCCTAAGTGTACCAAAATAGACCCAGAGGTCGACCGACTCTTACATTAGTCCCTACATATAACGAAGAACAAACTGAAAACTAAATAAACCGCCTCCGTGCTTTTAGTGGTAAAGCGTCCCCCTCGGGTCATACCAAATACTTTAAAAATGGTAGTAATGGCTGTCCTCCTTGGCGCTCAGGGCTTCAAGGTTAAGCATTACGACTGACTGGCTGTAGTCAGGATAAATTGACCAGTATCACTTGTTGAAAGAGGCGTAAAACACCAAACAATCAATCAATTAAAAATAAATACAACAGTAAACGTCTTATGACCGTTTCATTTGGAACTCCTCGGGTAATTCCGTAAGCATTCATCACCGAGATATTCCGAATGATGACCGTTTATTGAACGTCATCTAAATCTAATCACGTGACGTTTTTCATGAGTAATATGACGTAAATAACGTAAATAACGTCGTTACTACATGATGACGTCATAACTGAACATCGCGTCGATCAGACATGACATGAATACGCGAAAGGAAAATCAGAAAAACAATTTACGTGAAAACATGCGGCTGATCAGCGTCGGGTCGCAGGCTGGTATATTTGATACACGCCTGGTATCCGGGTTCATTGTGGACATACTAGAGAAACTTCACGAAATTCACCAGACATATACGTCATGCACGGAAGACCTGGAAAAGGGACGGCACAACCTGAACGAGTCGGAGCAGACGATGACGACGCTGCAGACGACACTCGGAACATTCAACGACACGGTGGACAGTCTCGGTGTTCATCTCCTTCTGGAGAATTCCACGATCGCCAATAAACATATCACAGTGGAAAGGTTGCGAAGAGACGTAGGTAAGGCCATCTTACAGTGTTCATTATTTTTAAGAATTGGATATATATACTGTATATACATTTGTTTAAATATGTTTAGAATGCTTATGTGCAAATGTATTCTTTAATCAATGTTTATTGTTGACGGCCACAGGGGAGATAACTGATGTTGTAATTGAATCGTTATCTTTTTGATGTGTTTTTATCATCTTCGATTTTGGAGTCCGCCGTGGCCGAGTGGTTAGTGTCGGGTATTTGGAACAGGGCGGTCCGGGTTAGATTCCCAGTTACGTCTCAACGGGGATGGTGGACTGGTGTGCTCTTCGTAAAGTCACATTACTTAGGCTAGTACTGGTTTACTTACCAATGGATCATAAATAAGTGAACAAAAAACAAAAAACACCTTCGATGAAAAAAAGTAGGCTAGAATGCACTTTAGCAGATCTCTATACAGTTTTTGATGGCCGCCAGTTTTCATTTTTCATTTGGCAGTACATCAAAGAAGCCAAGCGGTGATTAAGCGGGTTTTTAATGTTATTGGGTTTTATTTGTTTCTGTTTATTTTGATGTGGGTGGGTTAATTTCTTTTTTGGGGGGGGGGGGGGGGGGGGGGGGGGGGGGCGACTGCAGCAGATCCCATATTAAACGAAATTATGCTTATGAAATCGTCATTTCATTCTTACCCAGTGATAAACCCTTCCCCTAATGCAAATGCTTGCGAATTTAAACAATACCCACATCGTGGCCACAATGGCCATAATGTTTTCAACTCTTTCCAATAATAATTATTCTTTCATTTATAGAGGATTTAAAACTATAATGAATGTGGGAAAGGATGAGTTTGAAATACAATTTTCGAAGTGCAGTTGTTCGATCAATTAAATTCTAAACTATACCAAAGAATGTGACTAATTTTTCACGACCAATCTCTTTTCTTCATTACACTTTCGACAAAGTCAATTCAGTGGTACATGTGTGATGCTAGGCGGTGCTGATTAAGCTCAGTATGTTGTAATGTGCAACCTGATCAAGTTTATTGAAGCCCTCCGCGAGTTAGTATCGAACGTTGTACTTGTGCGCAGTGTTAGAGCGTCGGTCTTTCGTACCGTAAATCCCGAGTTCAAATCCCGTAATGAGCGAATTCGGAAAATGCTGCCTTTGGGCAGGAATGTACACTTCAGTTCAAAATTTCTTCTGTGGGATCTCTCGGGGGGGGGGGGGGGGGGGGGGGGGACGGCACGAGTACTGGTAGCAGACACCTAGCATGATTGCTATAAACTGCAAGCTTCTTTCGCAATAGCTGTAAAATAAATGAGTTCAAACTAATGCTTAATGTCTGGTTTTCGAGCCCGATTCGAGCCCGATTCTATTCATGATAACGACTTGTAGAAATCTAAACGTGTTTTTATTTCAGCTGTAAAGAGAGCCCATGTTGCAGAGTTGAATAGGAACATGGCGTGTCCGAAAGAACTAAGATGGCGAGAACAACAACTGTACAATTTGAAAGACGATCGAGGTTTGTTCATTATACCACATTATCAATACATAAATCACAGAACTATTTACCTCCCAATGATGCCATTTTGATAAGTTAGAGATCTGATCGAATAAAATATCATAAAAATGAATAACAAGAATTTGATGTATTTAGAAACAAGAAATATCTTTAAAAAAGATAAACGGCGATAATAATCAAAACAATCAGTAATTTTCCATGAATTATAACATTTGTGAAATAATCTATGTGTTTACCAAAGGCTAATCGGCCATCTCCATCCAGCTTCAGTTTCTATAAATAGATTATCAAGGCTGAGAATACGCCACGTGACTGGAGATTACGCGAGACTCCCAAGAGGTGTATAAGTTAAATAACTGAAAACTTATCATGTTTCAAAAATAATTAACATTTTGTTAGTAAATATTATATTTCATAGGTTTTCACTGATTTTTTTCACTGAAGTTTATTTCTTAAGGAAAACAATTAAAACTTAGTATGCAGAACATTTCATTTTAAAACTTCATCTTATTAGTGCCTCTCTAAGGATCACCAACTTAACTTTGAACCAATCAAAACGTTTCATTTCCTTTATTTCTTCGACATTATTCATTAAATAAAACATTTAATTGGTCTACAAAATAGATCATTTGTTTAACATCTAGGTCAAAACTGAGGTTAAACAGCTATCGCCGAAAAACAAAAATCTTGAATGTATTTTATGAATAACTATAATCTGTACTTACCTTCCACCGTTTCATTATTGGCTCAGGCATACGTCAATAATGATGACGCCCTTTGGATATGGTGTAGTAAGAAAATTAATATAGAGACGACCTCTTTGTGGACCAACCCACAGGTGTCTGTCTCGTTTATATTCTAAAAATAGCATTTGACTATATATTGTCAATATATTAGTCAAATGCTATTTTTAGATTTTAAACGAGACTAGCACCCGTGGACCAAACTGATTAACCCTTCGAATTCCGAAAATAGTTTGCTTCCTTATTTTTGTGTTTATTTCAAGCATCAAGTTGTATTGGTACGCTGTAGACCTGTACACAGCTCAATTGTATATTTGCTAATTTACTATATAACATATGCAGTAGCGATATAAAAGGGGAGGGTGAGATGAACATTATAATCGCTATTGTTGGTTCAAGCCTTACATACTAATTTACTATAGCACTCCGAGCACGAGACTAGTATAACTATTATAAGTATAATTTGTTGCAGTGTTTCCCAAATTCCATATTGCTTTGATTTCTTTAAAAACTACAGTTTTGACCTTTTTATTTGAAGTGAAATCCGACATATTATTATTATCATATTTGGAAATAATCTTGAGACCTTTTTTTTTTTTTTAATATACATGTATATAGAGGTTATTTCGTGAGTGGTTTTTTTTAAAAAATATTATCACTTTTAGTTAACGAGTTTCTTAAAAGTGATAATAAATAAACACGAATGAGATATTCTATGTATCACATAAAGTGATTTATGAGGCGTATTTCGACAAAAGGTATTAACCGGTTTTGGCGCTAATGTGACTAACGTTATAACGTCAAACCGCTGACGTGACGTGATTTTCATAGTTTGGTTTCCGCGTTGTAACACAAACTTGACCGTAAATACAGGAATCCAAAGTAGTAGTGTCATATGATATTTGTGTAGTGTCATATGATGTTTGTGTAGTGTCATATGATATTTATGTAATGGCATTTTGACACTCCCAGAGAGGGCTTAATGTGATAAATATATATAAGAATACTGTGACATGCATACTTTGATGAGTCCGTATGGTAAACATGTCATGTTTAATATAAGCCAAATGATCCTTCTTGATCTTTGGCATATAGCTTAAAGGCGTACATTGTAAGCCGTCATGAAATAATACTATGAATTATTAAATTCGAAAAAGCCTGTGCAAGTCATACGTGAGCAGTGTATATATTGACCAGACTGTGCGGATGCACAGGCATATCTGCGTTGTAACACAAACTTGAGCGTAAATACAGGAATCCAAAGTAGTAGTGTCATATGATATTTGTGTAGTGTCATATGATATTTGTGTAGTGTCATATGATATTTATGTAATGGCATTTTGACACTCCCAGAGAGGGCTTAATGTGATAAATATATATAAGAATACTGTGACATGCATACTTTGATGAGTCCGTATGGTAAACATGTCATGTTTAATATAAGCCAAATGATCCTTCTTGATCTTTGGCATATAGCTTAAAGGCGTACATTGTAAGCCGTCATGAAATAATACTATGAATTATTAAATTCGAAAAAGCCTGTGCAAGTCATACGTGAGCAGTGTATATATTGACCAGACTGTGCGGATGCACAGGCATATCTGGATCTACACTGCTCACTAAATCTAACGTGTATTGTGTCCAACTATTTTCAGCCAAACTCGAACTGCAGTTAGCTAAGGTGAACAGCGACATCGATTCCTTGTATGAAGACATGTACACGGCTCAGGAGAGGCTTTATGGAATCAAGGTACTTTGGACGCTTTCATTAACATTTTCACACATACATGCCCATTTTTGGTGCATCAAGGTACTTTGGACGCTTTCATTAACATTCTCCCACATACAGGGCCATTTTGGCGCATCTGCAGCAGACGACTTTTTGAAAACAGTTTGGCAAAAGGAGAAATTGCTCAAAACAATCAATTTCTCGACTTGCAAAAATGCTTTCAACTTAATTAAATAATCATACTTTTATTTATAGACATTTTTCTATATTTCGAGGAAATATTTCCGAAGTTTGTTGTAAATGGGAAAGGGTAAACATTTCTACTGTTTATATGTTCATCGTTATCGTTTATCAGCCTCTAAAATGCATCTTGGCTGGGACATACATAATTTCCTACAATTTACACAAACAACGATACCAATGGTATTTCAACGAGCTAGTAGAACATATCGAGGGCTTGGCGTGAAACGGTTGTAACTAAAATTGGTAATGTTTTACCAAGGTTAATCACCTCGCCATGAAGTCTTTATAAGCGTTAAATCATTTTTCTTGGTAAACAATGGAAATTTAGGTGCCATTGATCGTTCTGAGAAATGGCACCTAAATTTGCATTGTTTACAAAAGGGTCAAAATTGCCCCTAAACCAGGGTTTTCAAAATAGGTTTTTAGTTACAACCGTTTCACGCCAAGCCCTCGATATACAAGTCTTGTTGAAAGAGGAGCAAGTTGTCAACAATGTTCCAGTCACAGCATGGCGGTCAGAATCACCTACCCATGTATGTCTGGTTTTCTCAAACTATTAATCCACACAACATATTATCCAAGCAAATGACTTCTTTTCCACATACACACACACACTTAGTCCAATGGTGGATGACGAGAGACGCTTGTCGCAATGACTTTTGTCGGAGAGAATATAAGCCAAGTCGGGATTCGAACTCACAACCTCTTGATTGACAGACATCGTCCCTACCCATTAAGTAACAGGGGATTGGCTCAGTTGTGTGGAGCACTGAGGGGAATAAAAGCCAGAATACACATAGGTGAACTGATCATCGTGATACGACTGAAATACTGTGGGAATTAGAATTTTTTTTTTGTTTTTTTCTATTTTGAATAATAAACATCGATTTTTTTGGTATATTTTATGTTAATTGTAATTAATTGTAATTAATTATATGATTTTTTTTAATGAATATATTACTATGATGTGTAGTTTGACTAGAAACTATGTAGTTTACGTCAATAAAGTATTTGTATATTGTCTATATTGCCTAAAACAATCAATCATTTAACTAAATTAAACCTCTTTTCGAGCAAAGTATAATTTATAAATAATCGAAGAACGGATATCCAATTTTCTTTTGAGAATTCGTATTTATGGATTATCTCCCTCAGATGGTTTATGTTGAAACTTATTTATCTTACATCGAATGCTTAAATGCTTAAATTAAACACGCTCGATGTCTGCTAATCGCAGAACTCGCATCGTTAAAACATTGATTGATTGATTGGGGTTTAATGCCGTTTTCAACAGTTCTTTAGTCATACCACGGCGACCAGTTTACCTACTCATGCGTGTCCTGGTTTTCCCACTCCAGTACACCACACAACATACTTTCCAAGCCAATGGCTACTTTTCCACAAAGACTGTTAAACAGCCCATTGGTGAAAGACGAAAGACGCAGGTCACAGTGACTTTTGTCAAACGTCGGAAAGAATGTTGGCCGAGCTGGGATTCGAACTCACAACCCCTGGATTGACAGCCCGCGTCGCTACCGACTGAGCTACCGGGGCTCGGCTGGAAGAAAAAAACAAAGTTATAACCTGCTCATCACGGGATTCGAACCCGGTACCTCTGGTACTAAATGTTGACGCTCTATCTCTGCGGCACTAGACGGTTCTGTCACTTTTCTATTGTAAAAACTTAAACTATTGCGCACCTCTCTAACTTTTTTCTAGGATCTCCGAGAGAATCGTCGATCCGATCAGATCTCTTTGATGGAAAGTTTAAAGGAAAAGTGTAACAACATGAATACCAAGAAACCACAGCTCCTAGCAATAACAGCGCCAGGTAGGGTTTATTAACCCTTTCCCGCATACGAAAATTCTGCAGCAGACGACTTTGAACATATTCTGTCAAAAAATAGAAAATCTCTATAATTGAATGGATAACCTATGGCTAAAAGTGGTAAACATTGTGGCAAAAGGAGAAATTGCTCGTTTTGAGCAATTTCTTCTTTTGTCACTATGTTTTCAAAAAGCCGTCTACTGCAGTGGCGTCAGAAAGCGTCTATATGATGACGACGGGTTCATTGCGTTTCTCAGCAATTTCTCTGTCAATGCACGGCGGCCAGTTCACATACACATATGATCCGTCCCGCGAGAAAACCAACAATATGGCCTCTGCGTAATGTATCGACCCAGATCAGCCGTTACATTCGGTCTCAGGGGGATATAGGTAAAGAGTAATGATTGCTGAAACAGAAAATCCAAAGTAGGCGAGAAGTGTCTGTCCGGGTTAGCCTGCGCGGCATGCTTAGGTTGATCCTGGTCGATACTTTACGCAGAGTCCACAATGTTGGTTTTCTCGTGGAACGGCTCATGAGTGTTCTAGCTTGCTTACACTAGTTATCTATACAGCAGTATTTCTGAGCAGCAGGCTGCTTTTCCACATAGACTGTTAGCCTATTGGAGGAAAACGAATGACGCGTGTCGCATTGATTTTGTGTCAAACGTCGAATAAAATGTTGGCCGAGCTGAGGTTTGAACTGACAACCCTGGAATGAAAGCCCGCGTGGATACTGATTTACAGTGTTTGTAGATTTACAGTGTTTGTAACAGCCTAAGTGTTTGTGACAAGTAATGGTTTAGATCAGCCCATGTATCCACCATGCTACCCCTTCTAAGATAAATAAGATTTTTTCCTGCACACGAAGCGGGATGTGTTTTAAGAGCACTTTGTTTACATTCACTGATATCGGTGAACTTTATTTAAAACCCTTCCCCTCATACGACAATTCTGCAGAAGACGACTTTGAACATATTTTGTCAAAAAATAGAAAATCTCTATAATTGAATAGATAACCTATGACTAAAAGTGGAAAACATTGTGGCAAAAGGAGAAATTGCTCGTTTTGAGCATTTTCTTCTTTTTTCACTATGTTTTCAAAAAGCCGTCCGCTGAAGAGGCGTCAGATAGCGTTTATATGAGGGAAAGGGTTAATATCGAAATTAACACGTTCCCTAACACTTATTCGCCGTTAGTAACAAATTGGTGCTTGAAGAAGAGAATAATTTACGTTTTGTCATACTTCACTAGACACTTTCACTGGCCATTTATCAGTTTAGCCTTCCTCTACCTAATGTGGTAAATGTATAGAGCCTTTTCGTAGAACTACATTTTTTTGACAGTCTAACCATTTGCCACATGCAGACGCAATTAGATGCATCTGCAGCAGACGACTTTTTAAAACATTGTGCTCATAAATTAACAATTGCTCCGTTTGTCACAATGGTTTCAACTTTATTCAATAATTATATTTTCGTTTATAGTTGGTTTCTATATCTTTTCCTGTATGTTTTCAAAGTCATCTGCTGCAGATTGTATGTATCTGGGAAAGGGCTAAACTTTAGAAATGGAACTCTTGTGAAGTTTAAAAAACCCTTGTAACAATATTGAAAGTATTTACCACAGATAAACCACTCTCTAAAATAGCAATTATTGTCTAAGTGCATTGTATATTGTAGATGCAATCATTGACATGCGCGATATATACGTGTCACCGACCCAGTTTAACCAGCTACAGGCGGACATAGACATACTGAAACACAAGGTAAGACAATAAGTGCGGTGCTCTGCCAAAACCAACCTTAACGTAATTATTATACATATGTAACAGAATAGAACAGAACAGACTTTAACGCATATGGTTCATCGTCAAAATATTTATAATATACATGTGCATACAAAAAATCTTGACAGCAAGTTAAACAAAATACTAAGGTGAATGAAAGTTGCACTTCCCTAGAAGGCGGAAATAATGTTTAAAATGAGATGAATATATTGAAATATGCAAAATTTGGATAAAAAATGTATTGATATGCTTCTTGACACGTTAAGCACTTAAGATAAATATGAAAAAGAACAATAACAATTAACAACTGATCATTTTACTACATTAACCCTTTCCCTCATATAGACGCTTTCTGACGCCTCTGCAGCAGACGGTTTTTTGAAAACATAGTGACAAAAGAAGAAATTGCACAAAACGTGCAATTTCTCCTTTTGCCACAATGTTTTCTAGTTTTTGTCATTCAATTATAGAGATTTTCTATGTTTTGACAACAATATGTTCAAAGTCGTCTGCTGCAGAATTGCCGTATCAGGGAAAGGGTTAGGTATCCTTTTCTTTTGTAGTTAGCTTTAGTTTAGTATATTCGAATGGTATTCAATACTTTTATAGTTGAGGAGTTTAACATAGAAATGAGTTTGTACGTACAAGTATTATTACATATTTGTGGATGAACGGTGATATGGGAAAACCAACATTATCGTAATTATTACACACGGTGGTGCAATGGAAGAGCATCCGTCTCGGGTACCGCAGGTCACGGGTTCAATCCCCGTTCTGGTCATACCAAAGCCTTTAAATCGTAGTAATGGCTGTCCTTCTTGGCTCTCAGGGTTGCGGGGTTAGCATTACGACTGACTGGCTGGTGTCAGGATAAATGGACCAGTAGTACTGGTAACTTACACAGGAAAAGCCGTGATATAATTGAAACATTGTTGAAAGCGTCGTAAAACACCACACAAGAAATCAATCCAGGAAAACCAACCTAAACGTATTTGATAACACGTGTTGAAAAACACGTGCCACTGCATTCATTCTAAAGATCCAAATGCTTAACCCTTTCCCTCATACGACAATTCTGCAGCAGACGACTTTGAACGTATTTTGGTAAAACATAGAAAATCTCCATAATTGAATGGATAACCTATGACAAAAAGTGGAAAACATTGTGGTAAAAGGAGAAATTGCACGTTTTGTGCAATTTCTTCTTTTGTCATTATGTTTTCAAAAAGCCGTCTACTGCAGAGGCGTCAGAAAGCGTCTATATGAGGGAAAGGGTTAATAGAGCACGTGTGAGTGCACTTTGATAAAACGTTTTAATAGAATATTATTATTGTGTTGCATGATAGCCAAGTTTGATCATCAAGCTCGTCATAAATAAGTAGGAGATAGTTACATAAACCTAATATGATGATATTATAAAAGTGCAGCGTATCATTTAATGTGCAGAGTGCTATTTTATTGCATGATGTATTGACATGTGTGTTCGTTCAGTCTTATTTTATGAGAAGTACGTTATTTTGTCGCATGCTGTATTGAAACGTTTTCAATTAACGTCATATAAAATCTGCAGTTTATATTTACGATGATACTTTTGTTTGGAAAGAATAAGTGATTTGCTATTTTTTCGTATGATGTATTTAAACGTATCAAATAAAAGTTATATAAATATGCAGTTTAGATTAGAGGTGTGATGAGTCTATTTTGGTATTGCAATTTGTTGAGAAAACTTGAGATATTTTTTGGATATTTGATCGTGTAGCATATCAGTTTTTATGTGTAGTTTGTTATGTTGTTGCATGCTTTATTTGAAACATTTTTAATGAAAGTCATATAAATATATACATGTTATTTGTTTGCGATAAAACTTTTGTTTGGAAAATCTGAATTTATTAGTGCTATTTTGTAGCATGACATATTTGAAACGTTGCCAATGAAATCACATAAATATCTGCAGTTTATATTAGAGAAGAATACATTTTCGTAATACATTTGGTTAGAAAAATATTATTTTTGAGGAGAAAATCATCCAAGTGTAGATAAAGAACAACCTGATCCATTTTTATCCTTTAGTATTGTTGCGCTCTCAGATGTTGTAATCCTTAAGTATTGTTGTGCTGTCATATTCCGATCCTTAAGTATTGTTGTGCTGTCATATTATGATCATTTAGTATTGATGTGCTGTCATATTCTGATCCTTTAGTATTGCTGTGCTGTCAGATTCTGATCCTTTAGTATTAATGATTCTGGTCCTTTAGAATGGTTGTGCTATCATATTCTGGTCCTTTAGTATGGTTGCGCTATCATAATCTGGTCCTTTAGTATGGTTGCGCTATCATAGTCTGGTCCTTTAGTATGGTTGCGCTATCATAGTCTGGTCCTTTAGTATGGTTGCGCTAGCATAGTCTGGTCCTTTAGTATGGTTGCGCTATCATAGTCTGGTCCTTTAGTATGGTTGTGCTATCATAGTCTGATCCTTTAGTATGGTTGCGCTATCATAATCTGGTACTTTAGTATGGTTGCGCTATCATAGTCTGGTCCTTTAGTATGGTTGTGCTATCATATGCTGGTCCTTTAGTATGGTTGCGCTATCATAATCTGGTCCTTTAGTATGGTTGCGCTATCATAGTCTGGTCCTTTAGTATGGTTGTGCTATCATAGTCTGGTCCTTTAGTATGGTTGCGCTATCATAGTCTGGTCCTTTAGTATGGTTGCGCTATCATAGTCTGGTCCTTTAGTATGGTTGTGCTATCATATGCTGGTCCTTTAGTATAGTTGTGCTATCATATGCTGGTCCTTTAGTATAGTTGTGCTATCATAGTCTGGTCCTTTAGTATGGTTGTGCTATCATATTCTGGTCCTTTAGTATAGTTGCGCTATCATATTCTGGTCCTTTAGTATGGTAGTGCTATCATATTCTGGTCCTTTAGTATGGTTGCGCAATCATATTCTGGTCCTTTAGTATGGTTGTGCTATCATATTCTGGTCCTTTAGTATGGTTGCGCAATCATATTTTGGTCCTTTAGTATGGTTGCATTATCATATTATGGTCCTTTAGTATGGTCGCGCTATCATATTCTGGTCCTTTAGTATTGTTGCGCTATCATATTCTGGTCCTTTAGTATGGTTTCAGTATCATATTCTGGTCCTTCAGTCTGGTTGCTCTATTATATTCTGGTCCTTTAGTATGGTTTCGCTATCATATTCTGGTCCTTTAGTATGGTTGCGCTATTATATTCTGGTCCTTTAGTATGGTTGTGCTGTCATATTCTGATCCTTTAGTATGTTGTGCTGTCAGATTTTGATCCTTTAGTATGGTTGCACAGTCAAATGTTGATCATGTAGTATGGTTGCACAGTCAGATGTTGATCCTGTAGTATGGTTGCACTGTCAGATTTTGATTCCTTAGTATGGTTGCGCTGTCAGATTATGATTCCTTAGTATTTTTGCGCTGTCAGATTATGAATTCCTGAGTATGGTTGCGCTGTCAGATTATGATTCCTTAGTATGGTTATGCTGTCAGATTATGATTCCTTATTATGGTTGCGCTGTCAGATTATGATCCTTTAGTATGGTTGCGCTGTCAGATTATGATTTCTTAGTATGGTTGCGCTGTTAGATTATGATTCCTTAGTATAGTTGCGCTGTCAGATTATGATCCTTTAGTATGGTTGTGCTGTCAGATTTTCATCTTCACATGTTATAGGTCCGCAAAGTGTACCGATCACGTAATCATTTGTACTTTTCAACCGTAATAAATTATACAAAACATTACAGATAAATATGTCATTCGACGATCTTTTGCTGGGGCCTTTGTGTTTTTATGCCCTGACAAAACAGCTGACACATCATAGATTGCATCGCGCAAATTGCTATGTTCTTGTCTGGTGAATATTATTTTCATTATATAATAAAATGGAAAGTGCAAACAATAACATAAGCGGTGCTTTTTGAAAACAAACCTTTGAGTACTTATAACAATCCAAATAGCCAAATAGTCCGTGAAAACCCTGTGTTTGATTAGAAAACAGTGTATTACTCCACCAGAATGCATTGCATATGTGCCAACGAGTTTAAATTTATTGTAAATATATGTACATGATGAACTGGAACTGTTTGATTTTTATCATTTATGGTATGTTGACTTTGTCTGACAATGAAGATAGAGTCTGTGGTAGACAAGTGTTGGCCCAGCACGATTGTGTGCAAGATGACGGGGACCATCTTTGCGTAGTGATTTCTCTCTTGCTTAAAACATGACAGCCCTGTCCCATTTCTTTATTCGTTTATAGCTGAGAGGCTACTCTTTCCAATGATACAGGGTGTCATACCTCTAAAAATTGAAGAAAATTTGACGATTGAGGGTTAAAACACTTTGATTGACATGGAAACAAATATGGGATTGAATTGGTTATTATGACAAAAACGATCAAAATGCTTTCTAGTTTCAGAAGTCTCGTAAACCCCTCAGCGGCAAACTTCATCAATTTTCTAATAACTTCTTGTAGATCTTTCTTGAGCAAAATGGCGATAAGCGCATATCCTGATCAATGATGTAAATGTCATCAGGTGGATTTTAATTGAGCACGCGCCATAATATTATTGAAGAGAATTGTAAGACATTTGAGCTTTATCGGGCGAATATGAACTGTTTTGTAAACTTTAACAGTATAGATTCAGGCGATTTGCATGTTTTCTTGTTTATTTGAATTGCGTCTAACGCCGTTTACGACATTATTTTAGTAATATGGCGGCGTTTCCTGGCTAAATAACCAGTACTATCAGTATCACTAGTATTTGACCTGACACCGATACATAAATCGTAATGCTGTCCCCGCAACCCTGAGCGCCAAAAACAAAGAAGCCATTGCTACATATCTTAAAGTCATAGGTATGACCCGGCCTGGTATCGAACCCGGATCTCTCGTTCCAAAGGCGGACGCTCCAACAACTACACCAGGGAGAGGGCCAAGCAAATGCATAACCTTACCAGAGCATTTATTGACAGTCCCCTGTACCCGAGGTTAACGTGGTACAACGTCTGCCTCGGAGGCGGGAAATCGCGGGTTCGATCCGTGACCGGGGCATACCAAAAACTTTAAAAGTGTAATGGCTTAGCCTCCTTGGCGCTTAGGGTTGTGAGAGTAGCATTATGACCGACTCGTTGGGGTCATAGATGAACTATGACCATCATAGATGGATAGATGGACTGGTAGTTATGGTAACTTTCCAAGGAAACGGTGTGATATAATTGAGATTAGTGACGTCATTAGTGACGTCAAATACCCTACCAGCAAACATGCTTCATGCGATGCCGATACGGGTTTTCAATGAGAACCCCTTCTCGCCTGGTAAAGTTCAAGGTCATTAACCATTTCCCACAACATATCTACAGCAGATGACTTTAAAAAACATCTTGGCAAAGGTTGAATACATTGTGACTAGATGAAAAATATTGCTTATTGTAATCAATTTCAAATGTTGCTGAGTTGTTTTCATAAGTCGCCTGCTGTGTATATGCTTCAAAATGCGGCTCTGTCTAGGGATTCGATTCAAGACATACACAAAAAAAAGACAGAAACACGATGAACAAGAGATTTTACTGAAAGCTGATCAGGATCGAAACTGATTTACTTGAACAAAAAAAAACACTTCAACATAGGAGAGATATATAAACAAAATAGTTGACGTACAAGTCACTTAACTTATCTTGTCTCTCATTTTGTTGCAGCAAGTTCAAATAGACAGACATCTTCAAATGCAGTTAGAGGAACGAGAGTTTCTTCGATCGACGGCGGAAGAAATAAGTGAGAAAGTGTACGACATTGAACGTAAGGTCAGAAAGGAAACCGGCGATCACGAGTTCGAATCCCGTAAGACAGAGGAACCAAACTGGTACCAAGACCTTGGCAGTCCCAATGTCTGGTTTTCTTCACCAAAGTTAACCCATGACCAGCTGAAAATGTTAATAGAGAATCAGTCTAAAGAGCTCCGTTATAGGCATGCACTACCGGAAACGGAAATACCTGGTACTTCCGCTGAAAGTGATAATGATAATAAAATTATTGTTACTGATTTAAACGATTCACAGGTCTAATAAGTGCTAAATTTTAAAAATTAATGGTCTCTTATTTCAATTCAATTACATTGTATCAGTTCCAATTATTTTCTTGTATTTGTATGTATGTGTTTAACATTCGTTGACATTTTTGTTAATTTGTGTTCTTTATAAATAATGAATTTTACTTTTTGTTTATTTTAAATGTGTTACGCCTTACATCATTTAAAACGCGTCTACCGAAAGGTTAATGTTCCATTTGAGTGGTATAGTCCCGTCAGTCATTACGACGTTTCCTGCGTAAATCACTAGTACTGCTGGTAAACTAAGCCTGACACCAGCAAATCAACCAAAATGTTACTCTGAGCGCCATGTATGGAATCCACTTATATCATTTTTGTTTAAGTATTTGGTATAACCCGATCGGGATGGTGGACGTTAGATAGTTGTTGGGCTATCCTATCAGTACTGGTACCCGTCCCTCAAGGTTAACGCTGTAGTCTTTGGAATATTCTAGTAGTACTGGTACCCGCCCTCAATGTTAACGCTGTAGTCTTTGGAATATTCTAGTAGTACTGGTAACCTCCCTCGAGGTGGACGCTCAATACTTTGGACTAGTTTACTAGTACTGGTAAGTCATCCAGGGATTACGGATACGTGATTCACTACATTTATTCAATTGAAATACTCATAAAGTTGGCGTAAATCCAAAAATAAAAAGTAATAACTCCTTAGGCCTGAACAGGGGTTGCATCACTACCCCTTTCTCCCATGACGCGCATAATTAACTTACTAAATATGAACCATGTCTTGTGATGTGAGGTCATATTGACCCTGCATTAACGTGATCATATAAATGTTAATGTGGTCATATTGACATCATATAAATGTTAATATGTGGTCATATTGACCCTCCATTAAGGCGATCATATAAAGGTTAATTTAGTCATATTGACCCTCCATTAACGTGATCATATAAATGTCAATGGGGTCATATTGAGGCTCCATTAAAGCGATCATATAGATGTTAATGTGGTCATATTAACCCTCCATTAAGGCGATCATATAAAGGTTAATGTGGTCATATTGATCCTCCATTAAGGCGATCATATAAATGTTAATATGTGGTCATATTGACCCTCCATTAAGGCGATCATATAATTGTTAATTATCATCACTCTAATTGGGCTACAAGTCTAGTGTATATGTGGTCGTATTGACACTCCATTAAGGCGAACATTTTAAGGTAAATTGACGTAAAACTAATGGGGCTAAGTTCTCCATTAGTACAGATAATAAATATGTTGTCCTCAGAAGATTTTGAAGTAGTTGTCTTTTGCTTGTTGGTGTTTTTTCATGTCACATGATTCGTAATGCTATATCAGCAAGGTTGAACGCAACTGAGAGAAGCTAAAACTACCCGATCTCTCACTCCACAGAAAAAGAGACGACTTGTAAACATTCGTATGATATTGTAAATGGTTAAGAGACTGTCGTAGCTGTGTGAGACTAGAGCGTCTTCCTAGGGTGCGGGAGGTCGAGGGATTCGATCCCCGATCGGGTCATACCACATTTAAAAAAAAAGGTAATATTACCTTTCGTTCCTTGGCGCTAAGGGTTGTGGAGTTACAATTGACTCAGTGGTATCAGGATGAAAGGACCAGTAGGCCGTGTTACTGGTAACTTACCCAAAACATCCGTGATCAAAGCGAAACAATCTGAAAGCGGCGCAAAACACCATGCACAGAAAAAGAGGAAAAGGTGAAGGGTTGAGAAAGAAAGCTAAACAATTTGAGTATAAATACATTAGGTAATGGATCTACGTTTTTCATCAAACATGCCGAGAGCAAAAACGCACTTATCTATCTTTACATTTTGTAAACATTTACTTTATTTTGTATGCATTTATACGACGTTAAAATACAACGACCCTTGTAAGCAAACTTAATCGATTTTTGCAATTGTTTTGTCTCA
Organism: Serripes groenlandicus; assembly: GCA_031761405.1. NCBI lineage: Eukaryota > Metazoa > Mollusca > Bivalvia > Cardiida > Cardiidae > Serripes > Serripes groenlandicus. The sequence goes on from JASEVX010000001.1 coordinate 197,247,957, forward strand.
CTGCCGTAAGGCGGAAGAATAATGATTACATATGAGCCGCTTCTCGAGAATTCGGGTCTTAATGACTTTCCGTAAATCGTTCGTAAATAGGAAAATTGACGTAAAACTACTGGGGCTACAGTTCTAGTTTTTTGTCATAAGATAAATAAAGAACTAAATTACATGTAGACGGATATTGAAGGCTCTGGTGAGACATCGTGGGTGCACTAGTTCGCCCGAGTTTCCCCGGTATGCAGATGCATTAAGACCCCAAATCGCTAGACGCGATTTATATTATTGTAATGTAACGAAATTTCTCATCATACACTTGACTTATATAAGTTACATCAGTGAAAGGGCGGTCTTTATCCATCTAGGAATAGTGAACACTCCGATGAGTTTGTACATACACAAAGTCTCGTCAGAGTCTTCACGGTTCGCCTACGTTTTAAATACATACGAGCCGTTCCACAAGAAAACCAACATTATGGACTCTGCGTCATGTATCGTCCCAGATTAGCCTGCACTGTCTGCGCAGGCTAATCTTGGCCGACACATTCCGTTTCAGGGGGATAGAGGTATAAAATAATGATTCCTGAAACAGAAATTCCGGAAAAAGTGTCTGTACGGGTTAGCCAGCGCGGCATGCTTATGCTGATCTGGATCGATACTTTACGCAGAGTCCACAATGTTGGTTTTCTCGTGGAACGGCTCAATTATCGATGTAATTTCTTTTGAAAATTTTTCGGCATTTAATCCCATTGGTTTCAATCCAATAATGCTTTAGATGACGCCTTTACGGAGACGCCTTAAGACCCTTTTCGGCTGCTGCGGTTCAATTCGTACATTCTGCATCGTTTTTCAACACAATTCGGGTTGAACTGTTTTTGAATTAGCTAATGCCATGTCTTTAATCAAACAGGAATAAATAGATAGATTTCCAAAACAGTTAGAAGATTGATTTATAAGACATCTGTGCCTCTACAGAGGTCGCTGACGAAGGTCACTGACAAAAGCTTTTTCAGTCAAGGTTTTGCAATGTTAACACATACATGGGCAGGATTCCATTTCAAGTGTATTAACTCTGTCCAAAACACAATACAACTTTGAAACCATCTTGGAAAATATTGAAATCTCTAAAAAGGAAAGTATTATTATTAAACAAAGTTGAACACATATTGGCCAAATAATAAATTGATCATTGCTCTCCTTTGGTCACAATGTTTTTAAAAGTCGTCTGCTGCAAATAAAAAAAAGGTATTATCACTTCTTTACGCCATTTTGCTTCAAAGATACACTTAATAAAATCTTGTATTTGAAAAAATAATTCGTCTGCATGAGTTGATAAGACCATTGATAATCTTGTAAACATATGATCAGCTTTTTTACAAAATTGGAGAACTTTGTTTTGTAAAATCTGTAGGGGATGTGCTTGAAGCAAAATGTACGGGAGGTCGTTATTAAATATACAGTCATCCTTAGAAAAATAAACAACTTGAACGTCTAAAGTCTTTGCGCTAATACACTCGTCTTTTGACGCTATTGTGGCAAACGACTTCTGAAAAACATTGTGGGGGAAAAAGGATTAGTTGCTCAAGACAAGCATTGATCCGAAATGTTTTCTGTCCTTTTACAAATATACAAACTTGTTTTCAATTAAACAAATGTTTTCTGTCCTCGCATTGTGTCTGTTTCATAAAGCAGACGACTCTATATGGAGGGGTAAGCGGCTGTGTCGTCTCTGGGATGTTGATTTTGTAATTTGCAATTATGATTAGGAAGTTAAACCCTTTCCAACATTCAGACGCATTCTGATGCATCTTCAGCAGACGACTTCTGAAAACATTGTGGCAAAAGAAGAAATAACTCACCAGGATTCTATATGTATAGGTTTTTTGTTAACCCTTTCCCTCATACGACAATTCTGCAGCAGACGACTTTGAACATATGTTGTCAAAACATAGAAAATCTCCATAATTGAATGGATAACCTATGACAAAAAGTGGAAAACATTGTGGCAAAAGGAGAAATTGCACGTTTTGTGCAATTTCTTCTTTTGTTACTATGTTTTCAAAAAGCCGTCTGCTGCAGGGGCGTCAGAAAGCGTCTATATGAGGGAAAGGGTTAATTCATTAAAGAGATTTTCATTATTTTGTGTCAAGTTATTTTTTTAAAGCCGTGTGTTTCATATGTGTTGTATGTGGGAAATGGTTTTAAACATCAAAACGTGTGTGACTCATAAAGCCTAAATGTATTTTTAAAAAACCATGACTTACTCAGGTGTGAAACGTCAAAAGTGATGCGTGAACTTTTACATCTTTCTCATTATATATATATGAACCGCACGAGTTGGGGTCTAAACTCTTTTCCACACACAACAACAACTCTGCAGCAGATGACTTTAAATCCTTCCCACACAAGCAAAACATATACAGCAGACGACTTTAAACCTTTCCCGCACAAACAACAAATCTGCAGCAGACGACTTTGAAATATATACTTTATAAAGGTAAAAAATAGAATATCGCTATGAATGAAGATATGATTATTGAATAGAGTTGAACAAATTATGAGTATTTTCTTATTTTTCAAAAGAATAATCCAATGTCGTCTGCAGCAGATGAGTCAAAAAACGTCTATATAAGGGAAAATGTTAATGACCTTCCGCTTTAACACAATTTAAAGACATATGAGCCGTTCCATGAGCAACCCAACATTATGGTCTCTACGTAATGTATCGACCCAGATCAGCCTGTGCAGTCCGCGCATGCTAATCCGGGCCGACACATTTCGTCTTAGAGGGGATAGATGTATAGAGTAATGATTTCTGAAACAGAAACTCAAAAGGAGGCGAAAAGTGTCTGTCCGTGTTAGCCTGCGTGGCATGCTTAGACTGATCCGGATCGATACTTTACGCAGCGTCCACGATGTTGGATTTCTCATGGAACGGCTCATATGTATAACGTGTTACTATATGCTGACGGTGCAGTGTCTGGTGAGACTGTGTGGACCCCTGAATCTTTACTGTACGAAGATGCATTAAGACACCTAATCGTAAGACGCGGCTCTTACATTTATGGAATATTCATAAATTTAAAAAAAGTGAAATAATTACACTACTAAAGTCACACATAAACTTAACTACTGTTTATGATGGATTCCATATTTACTGTTATATACTACTGAATCTCCACTGTACGAAGATGCATTAAGACCCCCAAGTCTCTCTACACATCTCATATAATAGTTATAGAATATTCGTAACTTAAATTTTTTAATATTGACACTAAAATCACGCATAAAACAAGATACTGTTGTTGATGGATTCAGTCTGATATATTATTATGTATGTGAGTCAGGCGTTCAGGTATAACATTTATATTGACGTCTTATTCGACAAAATTAACACGACCGTCGGGCACAACTATTCTTATGTATGTGAGTCAGACGTACGGGTATTATATTTTTAATTTAATTTAGTGTAACGTGTTTTGGTGAAGTGACGTCGTGATGCTAATGTTGTCCTGACGTCGTGATGTTAATGATTACATGACGTCATTTCCTGTCAGTTATACTTATAGTATTGAAACAAAAACATACATGATATTACATTAAATTAAATTTAAGGTCCTGAAGAAGGCTGTCAGGCCGAACACTTAAAATTTGAGTTACTTTCAGTTTGTATATAACGTTCTGGTCTCCGTAAATTATGTTTAAGATTTTAGGAATATATTAATCATTGGTCTCCTTAAAATATGATTTTTATGTTAAAAACATAAAGTACACCAGAAAAAAATGCATTTCTTTATTACATGTTTTTAGGAAAACTTATGCCATATATACACTATCTGTCTACATATGTGTTAAAACTGTTAAAATCATAAGGATCGACCAAATAATAACAAATATACAAATGGTCTACTTAATACAGAAAAGCTTATGCGGTCTCCGTAATGCGAAGTATATATTGAGAGTATTTTTCATTAACCGAATCCCAATAATGATGAATATTATAAATAGATTTACGGGTCGTAATGACACGCGACTTTGACGTGATTAAAAGACATATTGATATAAAACTAATGAGACCATCTCGTTAAAACCCAACCTAAACTTCACCCACTCGTTAACAAATACAGAGAACGTCTGCTTTTAATAAGATCGCTAATGAGGGTACACTTCAAGGTATTCTAAGACGGTGCATGTATATTTATAACTTATGTAGGGACGCTGAATCTGACCCTGCGTTTGTGCACAAATAATGTCATATATATATGAGCCGTTCCACGAAAAAAAAACACATCATTATGGACTCTGCGTAAAGTATCGACCCGGATCAGCCTAAGTATGCCATGCAGGTTAACCTAGACAGACACTTTTCGACTCCTGTGGATTTTCTGTTTCATGAATCATTACTCTATACCTCTATCCCCCTGAGACGGAATGTGTCGGCCCGGATTAGCCTGAGCGGACCGCGAAGGCTGATCTGGCTCGATACATTACGCAGAGTTCATAATGTTGATTTTCTCGTGGAACGGCTCATATATATATATATATATATATACATAAGGGGTAGGTGTATTTTCATACTTCTAACTTTACACCCTTCATTCATTCCAACATCTGTGTTTTCATAAACAAAATTAGAATATTGTTGATAATATATCAGCCGCGTCTATCAATGTTGGGTCCTCTTAATGTCAAATGATAACTGAAGTTCATATTAACTGTGGGCTTTAGCTTCACATATGATTAAGCTAATAATAAAACAAACTATAGAATCACTATTTAACGCAGCTTTCAATTATTTGTCAGTAATATCACGCCGGCCAGTTCACATACCCATGTATTAATCTCAGCTCTCTCACATCAGAACACCACACAACAGCAACTGGAAATAATGTTTGCCGAGCTGAGGTTCCAACCCACTACACACCCCGAGTTGCAACCGACTGGGCTACCATGACCTGGTCAGGAGGTATAAACAATTGCAATCAATAAAGCAATTAAAAGTGGCAAGTAATAAGGTCCTTTTTCGTCTGTCTCGGATAACATTAAATAGAACATGACGGCGTCTGAGCATGGGTTTTTTTCTGGTATATTTTAAATAATATGATTAACGCCACAGGAATCCTTTCTTATCACACTTGTGGATAGTTTACCCTTTCACACATACAACACACTGTCCTGTAGCAGACGACATTAGAAACATCTTGGCATAAATATTGAAAGTCACCACCAATTGATTTATAATTAGTGATAAGAAATGAAAATATTGTGGCAAAAGGTAACAAATGCTCATTGTGAGCAAGGTTTGGTTTTCCCAAAACGTTTTGAAAAGTCGTCTGCTGTCGATGAGTACATATATACGCCAGAATGGGTCTGCGAGGGGAAATAAACGTTCGAAGGTTTTGGAAATATGTCCGAAATTTACCTCCACAGTTTGGACACGTGTTTAAACGGGATTGTGTAATTAAAGAAGAACAACATTGCGTTCAATGAAACATTTTAATACCTGCAGGTAACGGTTCGAGTCTGAAGTAAAAAGCTGTAATTTGATTGCTGGATTGGCTAACGTCTGCTCCCATAAACGTTTATTGAACGGAAGCTTGAGCTTTACTGGTCAAACAATCTCGAATGTCAGTTTTCTTGGGACGTGGCCTCGCGAATCTTTAGTTTTATAAAAATCTCAGATCCATCTACACACATTTCCTCGCCTCGTTCGTGTAGCAGTAGGTCGCGGGTTCGATCCTCGCCAGATCACACCAACGATTTTAAAACTGGCGGTAATAACTTTCCTTCCTTAGTGCTCAGGATCGTAGGGCTAGCATTACGACTGACTCGCTTGTCTCAATATAAAAGACCCAGTCATTCTGGTACGCCTTGATATAACTGAACAATTGTTGAAGACGGTGTAAAACATCATTCGGGCAAAACAAAAATTCATAGATTCCCAGTTGGATCCGATCCCCATTTAAAGAGCCGGTTATTGTATCCGTCGTTAGCATGCCGGGTCTGAGACCGATTGTTTCGGGTTCGAGCCTAACTCGAGACGGTCATGGTGGAGTGCCCTTGGACAAGGCACATTATTTAGACTAGTACTGTTGAGTTACCCAGGAACCATGGATAGGTATACTGTCGCTGTGATATAAATTAAATAGTGTTGAGAAACAAACAATAGTTTGTTTATTATCATATATTTTCATTTAACTCTTTCAGCGCCAAAGGCAATATTGAGGTTTTTGCAAACAATGCAGATACAGGCGAGTCAGCTCGTAACGAGCTGTCTCACCTGAAATCAGCATTGTTTGCCTTTCAGTTATAAAAAATATTCCAAAAGTCTTATAAGAAGAGAAATGGTGACGCCCGATTTTGAACATGGAAGAGTCTACTTTAAACAATTCGGCGCTGGAAGAGTTAAGCACTTTCTCTGAATGATAAGTACACTTTCCCGGGAATTTAGCATCATTTTTCATATTACATCGACGGCTCCCCGCTTAAATTTGCTGACAGTGGATGCTCTGGTTGGAATGTGCGTATCTAGATATACAGGTACGCAGGACTAGTTAATGTTTGCATAAGCAACAAAACCCTTTTTTGACGGGAGAGGATCAGATAAAGAAGAGAGATGGACAAACAAAATACAGGACAATACATACATAGCTGCATTATGATAATACAAAAACAGAGGAAATGGAAACTGTGATACAAAGTATCCCAGACAGACAGAAAGACAGACAGACGTGGTGGAAAGGCACTCATTCCGCTGATAAGACATATAATCGTTACACCCATTAATGTGTTTTAGACCTAAATCTTAAACGAAACCGTAAAATGCATTTGATTTAAAACTTTTATAAAATGAAATTAATTTGAAAGTTTAAAATAATTTAATTAAAATAGCATGATCTAATATTTCACTCCATTAAATCTTATATCAGTTTCGCCTTAACCCTTTTCCGGATACGAGCTTATACTTATAGACGCTGTTGAAGCAGATGTTTAGATTTTGAAAACACTGGTGGAAAAGAAGAAATTGCTCACGACGAGCAGCAATTGTTCCATTTCCAACATTAATCGGAACTCTGTATCAAGTGAAATTCTTCCTACATGTATTGCACGTTTTGCCTGTTTCCAAAGCAAAATGATTCGATATAAAAAAAATATATAACTTAAATATTATATCAGGAAAAAGTTTAAATTAGTATTTTGTTGTTGTTTTTTGTCAATGCTACCGTGCTTGGTATATACCGAGAAACACCCTATTCGACCAACAGCACTGGCTTTATCAATATCAGATTAAGAAATACAGTGAAGTCTGTATGTAATTCAGTACGGTTAGGACGAACTTGCTGATGTGCGTGTATCCTATCAGACTGTAATCTGCATTGTCGGACTTATATTCATGAATTATTCTGAAAATAATTTTAGAGGAAAATAACTCGTTAAACTTATTAAAAAGTAGAATCCAAAAAGAAAGATGGACTGGAATATCTGGTAGATATATATTATATATAATATATATAAAAGTTTGCTTGTATAATTATACTGAATGGTGTATATCTTAATAATTTTCAAATTACTCTTAATGTCGTATGTATCAGGGAATGGGAAAGGGAGGGAGGAGGGTTAAACCTTTCCGTCACGCCGATGAGTCTTCACGCGTTTGCAGAAGAGGACTTTTGAAAACATATTGCCAAAAGAAGAAAATGCTCATAATTAGATTAGCAACTATCTCGTTTTGCTACAATTTATAAAGATTTTCCATATTTTTGCCCAGATGGTTTCAATGTGGTTTGTGTGTGGTTTGTTGTACGTGGAAAAGGGGTGGGCTAATGAACCATGTAAACTCACAAATATAAGTACGCCCATCGTCACTCAAATCACGAACCATGTTGAGATATTCTCATTATATGGACTCGTCGTATTCGTGTGGAAAAAGTGAACTTACATCGTAGATCGCACAGAAATAACAACCCGTGACTCGCGCTCCTCTCAATCGAGCCGTGATAGGAAAGCGGGTTCATATGAGGGCTATCAGTCCAGGGGTCGTGGGATCCACAACTATAAGCACGCCCATCGTCGCTCAAGTCACGAACCATGTTGAGATATTCTCAGTGTATGGAATCGTCGGGTTCGTAAAGAAAAAGTGATTTGACATTGTAGATCGCACATAAATAACACGTGACTCGCGCTCCTCTTCATCGAGTGGGTCATGATGGGGGCTATCGGTCCAGGGGTCGTGCGATCAACAAATATAAAAACGCCCATCGTCGCTCAAGTCACGAACCATGTTGAGATATTAGCATTGTTTGGGATCGTCGGGTTCGTGTAGAAGAAGTGAACTGACATTGTAGATCGCACAGACATAACACGTGACATCTCTATCGAGCCGTGATAGGAAAGTGGATTCCGATGAGGGCTATCAGTCCAGGGGTCGTGGGTTCCATCCCACCATTACTCGGCCATTCATTCTTTCCGATATTGACAAATGTCATTGTGACAAGCGTCATTAGTCTTCCACCAATTGACATAATAGTCTGTATAGGAAGATTGGAAAGTTGCCGGGGGGAAATGTTATGTAGAATACTGGAACGCAAGAATGTCCTGAAAATATATGATATAATAAAACGGCATATGAGCCGTCCCGCGAGAAAAACCAACATTGTGGACTCTGCGTAAGGTATCGACCCGGATCAGCCTAAGTATGCCGCGCAAGATAACCCGGCCGGATAGACACTGTTCGCCTCTTGTGGATTTCCCATTTCAGGAATCATTAATCTTTACCTCTATTCCCCTGAGACGAAATGTGTCGGCCCGGCTGAGTCTGTGCGGACTGCGCAGGCTGATCTGCGTCGATATAAAACGCAGAGGCCATAATGTTGGCTTTCTCGCGGGACGGCTCTTTACTTACGAAGAATGCCGGAACGCAAGAAAGCCCGGAAAACATATGAAATAAAACGGAATATATCAATTGAAAACCAACCATATGATATTTGTGACATTTGTTGATAAAGATCTGCCTGTTCACCCATGATATTTGAACGAATTCAATTGGTTTATTACAGGATATGTGACTAATTGGAAAACAGAGCATGTTGAGATGAGTTCAGACCGCGCGGATGTGCAACATGACCTGTTGACCGTACAATACATTAGAATAGCTCATTTAATTGTTTAGACTGATTTTGGTGTACACGGCATACGTTAATGTTGTTTAAAATCGTTTATTAGTTTAAATTCGTCTAAAACGGCATACATAAATGTTTTTAATATTGTCGTACATAACTGCATACGTTGGTAAATGTTGTTAAAAGTCTCGTACATTGGGACCAAGGTTAAGGTGTAAGTGTCCTTGATAACTAAAATGAGTCTCCTTGTCGAAAAGTCTCGATGGTTATTTTTCAAATTGCGGAAATGAGAAACTATTTATACATTTGTAAATTGTTTTTAACCAGCCGGTATAATTGACGAAAACATGTACGCCCATTGTCGCCCATTTCATGCTTTATTTGACATATCTTTCGATAAATCATTAAAAAACAAATCGATTTACCAGTTTAGTTGTTAAAAGGGATTGATTGACACAATCTAAACAGAGTCTGGTAGTTTGGTGGGAAAATATCCATGTTATGCTTGTTTGTATGTATTTTTGTTTTAAATGGGTAAATAAATGTACACTTTAATCAATCATATGAAATGAAACTTTAAATTTCATGATTTTACATATTGTATTCCATACCTTTTTTAAAAATTGCAACGAGGTTTTCGTTTACACGAAGAAAATTAGCAGTCTGGTTTCTACTTGGCAATAAATACAACGTTTATTCGATTTCTAAGTTAAAACTTTTTTATTTGTCATATCATTAACTCATTTCTTATACAATTTCACTAGTTAGTCATTTATAATTTGTATAAACAGTTGTATGTATTGTCAGTAATGACATACTACCAGTTTCCCGTAATCTGTGGTATGATGATACAAACATGAACTAAAATAGGCAAATACATAAAATAAATCACACATGATGTAATTACATTTTACTTCATTTATTTTAATATAAAAACACAAGAAAACAAAATGGGACAGTTCATCTTATCCCTTTTCTACATACAGCAAATCTGCAGCAGACGGCTTTGAAAAGTCTACACAAACACCTTGAAAATCTCTATAATTTTAGATAAAATTACTGAAAAACATTGAAAAGATTGTGGCAAGAGGAACAATTTCTCCTTTTGTCACGATGTTTTCAAAAGTCGTCTGCTGCATATGCATCAACATGCGTCTATAGGTGGGAAAGAGTGGAGCCTCTACTGGACTGTTTAAGTGATACCCAACTAAATGTAGTTTAAAGTAGCAAATCATGGATTAATATTTACAATGTAGCTACACCTGCAATACTTTAAGACATGTATCTTCATATGGTCAGTGCCGCAGGAAAGCCAATCGTTGGGTTTCGTAACAAGTATACAGTCGAACCTTTGCTAAAGACCACTTTGGAATAGCAATTCCCTGTCTAAAACTACCGCAGTTTTAATTTCCCAATTAGTCATTTTCTGCATTTATGACCCTGCAAAAAAATCCAGGTCTTTATTTGTATTTTTTGCTATAAGCATATTGTTTGTTTAACGCAATAAAATATTTGTATTGTATTTAATTGTATTGTATATGCCGCTATGTATTGAACTGCGAGTAAGGCATGTTGGCACTTGTACTAAATAGCAGTACTTGGCCTTATCCACAAATACATACATCTATTAACACTTACCCCCACACAGCAAATATGCAGCAGACGACTTTGAAAACATATTGGCAAAAACATAAAAAATCTCCTTCAGAAAAGCTTTAATCATAACATAAAGTTGAAAACATAGTGGCAAAAGGTGAAATTGCTCATTATGAGCAATTTATCCTTTTGCCACAATGTTTTCAAAAGTCGTCTGCTGCAGAGACGTCAGAAAGCGTCTATAGGTGGGAAATGGTTAATACTAATTTGATTCTCGTTGTAAATCCGCCCTGGCAGAGTGGTTAGCGTTAGGCATATTGCACCGGGCGTCCCGAGTTCGATTCCCGAACGCGGTGGTCATGGTGAGCAAAGCATTTTTCCTAGTCTAGAACTGTTCAGAAAGGGATCGTAAATAAGTCTTCTATCGCCTTATTATACCAGGAACAATGTTGAAAACGGTGCAAAACCCTAATAAAACAAATTGATTCTCTGTACTTTATCGACTATAACTAGTTAACAAAACACATTTAGTAGTATCGTTTAAATGCAGTGTATATGCGATTGCCAAACTAACATATATATAAGTTACAGAGATATAGAATGAATAACACGGAGGTCTGGGTAATTGTCTTTGGCCTGGGGCTTTGGCCTGGGGCTTTAGCCCCTGGTCATAGTAGTAATACCATTTGTTTCGGAGTTGGCAGCATGCCAATTGCTGTTAACACCAAACAACGCATGAGTAACTGCGCGAGAAAAAAGAGTTCATCATGGATTCAACAAAACTGCATTTAAAAGGTTAGGATCTCCACCATAAATATCATTTTAATGTTGTTGGAACATCAGTGAAAAACTTAAGGCGTGAATATAAGTTTAAGAAATGCTATAGAAATTAATGCACTGAGAGGTCAAATATGGACGCTTGTTAACATTATTAACATTCGTGAAGAGGAACGGAAAAGAGAAAGAAGTCACGTGAAAAATACCGTGGCGAATTAACCGGGGGACGTAGGGCCCGTGCGTCGAAAAATGAATGGTAAACAAAGAAAAAGCGTGGCAATGTATTGGCGCATTTAGTGGGGGCCCATAGGGCCCATGCCCGACTCCCCCCAGCCCAAGAAAGAACTCACGTGAAATATACAGTGGCGGATTAACCGGGGGACCGTGCGAAAAGTCCAACCTTCCAGCAGCCCCCAAGCCGTCAGCACTGCAGTGCTTTTATTTAATAACTTGCTACACATATTTGAGAATTTTGTTATTACTTAGGGCTTTCCATGATAAGTTAAGGCAGCTCATTTGTTATGCTTAATTTTCGAGAAAAAAAAACCGAATATAAAATAAATAAATATATGAGATACATGTATATTATTAGTCGCCGGGCAGAAGCCCGCGACTTCTATTTTTAATAGGTTTTCGGAAATCACATGGGAGGGGGGATTATTATTAGAAAGAAACACATTTAGATGTCTTGAACATATTACAATTGTGTTTGTTTAAAAACACTAAGTAATGACACATCTAAAATGAAATAAATATTCCGATGTTTTAGGTATTTTCAGTTTCTTTATTTTGACTCGCATTTATGGTTTTTTGTTTTATTTACGAAGACAAAACAGTCCCTATTTGCTAGAATGAAAACTGTATTTTACACTATATACTACATGTAATCAAAAGGCGATAACTACAAACCTTTACGCCGCACAGTCTAATGTTGTTTTCATACGCGCACCTGCTGATGAAAATGACGTCGAATATTCTCCTTCTAATGGCAATTTTAACTTACTGAATGTTATTTTCATGTTCAAAGAGATGTCTTGATTTGTGAAGAAGGCATTTTATAATGTTTATCCATGTATATCTAAAATATGAACTGTTTCTAAGCTAAAACTGTTGTTCGCGTGACTGGCGAATACCAACTGCGTAGATCAATCTCCTTTGCAGAGAGCCGCTCTTTACACTCACTTACAAATAGTAAATCATATGCGATTTAAAATGTTTATTTGGTTCGAAACAAATGAAGAAAAGAACAAACCGAGATAAAACTGGTTTTAATAGAAAAATTACTTTGAACGAACACTCTCTGCCTATAAAGAGAGTTTCAAGAACGACACCTCTGCGAATAAGAAAGAATCGGGTCTTTCGTACAAAATTATTTCGTCCTTGACAATTTTAAATGAATTCCCTAAAGGCATATTGCTTCCGATCTGCATATTGTTATGCATCATTGACACAAGGGCGCTCATCATAATATAATTTTAAAACATGAGTAGTTTGTTATTTTCATTATGAAAAAGGAAGGAAAGAATTAAAATAAATTAACATGTTGTAGGGCTCAGTTTATGTTCGAAATTAAGTTTAAATTATACAACAATTTCAATGAGATTTAACTGTTTAGTTGATATTATATTATCATCTTGAGAAAAAGAGAAAACTCATGTCTTCAGCGATTTAACCCTTATCTCATTGTTTTAAAGTAGATTGCTGCAAAGGTGTCCACTGTTGACTTGAATAGAGGAAAGGTAAAATGACGTGCTATTGCATGCACATCCTAAATTGTCTGTTTTGTGGTTTTATTGAAAAATAATAAAATTCAAATTATTCTGACAAACATCTTGAAAAGTGTATGTGGAATTCACAAATCTTATAACTATTCCTTAATGAAAGCACTGCAACATACTAAGACTAATGATTGGCAAGATTACTCATTTCCATTACTATTTATTATCAATAATTAGTTGGTTGTGTGTATGGTCAACCTACTTTGGAATGGAGATTGATCATAAACAATGAAAGGCGTCAATTATCATTCACTTCGTTGACAAAACAATGCAAGTTATGATACATTTTCACTTGACCCCACCCCTGATGTTCCAATATGCCCCTCAGTTGATAACTGTTTATTCAACTACTATAATGTTAGTGTTATGCATAACTGCAGTATGGATTTCCGGCGACATTGATGCGTTGCATCAACTTTCTCTTGTTTCCTATAGTCGAAGCTTTTTAATGGACTTTATAAAGCACAACATCACCGAGCCAGTGTCCCCTGATGAATGGCTCAACAATGCGGGTAGCTCTGCCGTTAATACACTGCCAAATTAAATGAATTGCAAATGTAATAGATTGGGAATCTAAAATGTTATCTCACAATCGAGCCAATCAATTAACACGGGTAATGGCATTGTCCTTACAGTTGGCCCCGTTACAGATTGACCTAATTATGACAATACAGGACACCCTAATCAAGATTCGCATCTATAATGCGACCGCATCAATCGAAAAGGGGTCTTATAACGTATCCGTGTCCGTACCCGTAACCAATTTACAACAAAACTGCAGCAGAACATAAATATAACAATATGAAAAACTTATACAAATGCAAGTATGATTATTTAATAAAGTTGAAAACATTGTTGCAAATGGAGAAATTGCTCGTTTTGAGCAATTTCTCCTTTTGCCACAATGTTTTCAAAAGTTTTCTGCTGCAGAGACGTCAGATGGCGTCTATATGATGTACTGGTTTATCTTAACCAATTCCAACACTTAAGCGGACTTTGACGAATTTGCAGCAGAGGACTTTTGAAAACATTGTGAATTTGTGACAAAAAAGAAATTGCTTATTCCGTCTCAGGGGTATAGAGGTATATAGTAATGATTCCTGAAACCGAAAATCCACAGGATGCGAAAAGTGTCTGCCCCGATTATCCTGCGCGGCATGCTTATGCCGATCCGGGACGATTCCTTACGCAAAGTCCATAATGTTGGTTTTCTCGTGGAACGGCTCATATATATATATATATATATATATATATATATATATATATATATATAACACATATCGACTGTAAGATGACCTAGATATATTAAATACCTTTTGACATGAGTTAAAGATATTTAATCCGTTATCAAACCGCAGGAAATAGTATTTAAAGTTTCCGTATATCTTCACTATGTTAATGAGTAATACAATACTGAAGCCAGTGTTTGCTATTGAAAAAAAATTCGGGAAACGCTTGAATTTCATGGACATGTATACCCCCATATATTGTATTACGATGTAACTTTAAATGACGTTAAACTGGAAAGTCAATTAAACCCATATAGTCAAATGCGATGCATACATATTCCGACGTGTGCTACGTGCATAAGAGTTAAATGTTCCATGAATCCCCAATTCCAAGTTCTTACCATACTCTTAGTTTAAGCTTATTTATTTTACATCGATTATGAAACAAGCTTTCAGCTTATATTTAATCAAGCTCAAGTCTGCTTCCTGGAGACTTAACCAGTTCTCACGCCGTTTGTGTGGGAAAATCCTAAAGGCAGAATCCGCTCATCACTGGATTCGAACCCGGGACATTTGGTACGAGAGGCCGACGATCTACCTCTGCACCTCTGTTTACCATACTCTTACACGGGACCATTGGAATTGTTGCGAGAGTGTGCGTATGCACCGGATTGTCCATCTTCGTAAGCCAATGTTAACCCTTTCCCTCATATAGACGCTTTCTGACGCCTCTGCAGCGTTTTGAAAACATAGTGACAAAAGAAGAAATTGCTCAAAACGAGCAATTTCTCCTTTTGCCACAATGTTTTCCACTTTTAGTCATAGGTTATCCATTCAATTATAGAGATTTTCCATTTTTTAACAAAATATGTTCAAAGTCGTCTGCTGCAGAATTGTCGTATGCGGGAAAGGGTTGATGCGTACGATCATTACATTCTCATATATTTAATCGCCTCGATGGTGTAGTGGTTATATAGAACGTCCGTCTCGAGGATGGACATCCAGGTTTCGACACCCGGTTAGGTTATACTTAAAATAATCATAGTTGTGGCTTCCCCCATTGAAGCGCATGGTCGCTGGGACTAATTACAACTGATGCGCTGTTTTCAGGATAAGCTTACCAGAAGTACTGGTAATGAACACAGGACACATCGTGAAACGACTGATATACTGTTGCAAAGCGTCGACAAATTCCATTCAAAACAAACAAAGAAACATTCTAATACATACAAGAGCCGTTCAGCGAGAAAACTAACATTGTGGTCTTTGCGTAAAGTATCGACCCGGATCAGCCTAAAAGCATGCCGCGCAAGCTAACCCGGACAGACACTTTTCGCTTCGGTGTGGATTTTCGGTTTCAGGAATCATTACTTTATACCTCTATCCCACTGAGACGGAATGTGTCGACCCGGATTAGCCTGCGTGGTCTGCGCAAGCTGATTTGGGTCGATACATTACGCAGAGTCCATACTGTTGGTTTTCTCGCGGGCCGGCTCATATCACTGACTTACTGTTGAAAGTGTCGACAAATTCCATTCAAATAAACAAACAACCATTTTAATACCAACATATACTTCACAATCAAAGCGTGCTATTGATACATCGAATAAAGGTCACCATTGGACTGGTTGCGCTATTTTCTGGTGTTAGTCCACTGGTGAGGAAGCTACCTGGCTCGGTGTCGAAGATGGTAGAAACCTATGCGTCCGCACATGTTTGCACCTATTCTGTTACGTACATAATAGGGGAATGTAATGTACGAAGCACGCTTGACAGGCTAATCGGACGATGTTCGCACACATACCTCTCTATAGGATAGTATTCCTTTTTGCTACTGTCGTAACATTGAGTGAGTTACCATTTAATATTATTTAAATGTAATCACTGACCTAGATACCTGACGTTCAATCAACGCATATTTTAGTAGAGTTGTATACCAGGGGGGTCGTTTAATCAACAGTCGGGCTAAACTTTTTAATTGCGATCGTGTTGATACAACGATCTTAGGACCAAACTTACATCCAGATTCCTGCCGTTGCTGTTTGTTTGTTTGTTTGTTTGGGTCGTGGGAGGTCGACTGTTTGTCAATCACACTTTCCTTTAGCGACCCATTGGATGGCGACACATATGTTTGATAGACCGGGTTCCGTGATTGTATAAAAAGGCTTAAAAATATGCGAGAAAAAGCATAGAAATACAGTTATTGAAAAGAGACGAGAAGAGTGTTAGTCTAGCTGGGGTTCGAACTCACAGCCCAGTGAATTGAAGCCTGTTAAAGGAGATACTAGTGCATGGACATTTATAGTCTTAAGTACAAACCTCGTGCGGGAAAATGTACTCACCACGTCTGACTATATGTGGGTTTATTGACATCAATTTTCCTACATGTATACGTACTGTAGTTGTTGCGGTTTTACGCCGTTTTCAACATTATTTCAGTTATATCCCGGCGACAGTTCACAAATTCATGATCCCTGGGTAAACAAACCAGTTTTAAGCTAGGAAATGTGCCTTTGCCCGAAGTGCTCTCCATCATGACCAAAGCGCCACGACTGGGGATCAAACCCGGGACGCCCGGTTACAAATCCAAGAAGCTAACCACTCGGCCACGACAGACGCTTTGTGACGCATCGTCATCAGACGACATTTGAAAACATTGTGACAAAAGGAGAAATTGCTCATAATGAGCAATTTCTCATTTTGCCACAATGTTTTCAACATTTTTCAATAATTAAACTCTCCCTTCTATAGATCTTCCATAGTTTCGCAAAGATGTCTTCCACGTGTTATTGTATGTGGGTTAAGGTTAAAAGTTACATTCGTATACTCTACTAGAGCATCCTCGGTACCCAGGCTATTCATAAAGTATATGATACCCTGGGCAAATTGGCTAGCGGAACTTCGTAAAGCATGCACCACGATTTCCTCCGTTACTATACACTGTTATTTTCTTATCGCATGAGGTTTGTGTCATGCGGCCTATCAAGCGGCTGCATTTCACATCATATATAATTCATGAGTACGAGATCTTTACAGCCAATTTGCCCAGGGTATCATATATTTTATGAATAGCCTGGGTACCGAGGATGTACTATAGAGGCTACCGATATATCCATGTAATTCAAGCATCTCCCGGCCTCGTTTTAAAAAAACAAACGCTCGTTTATTTCATTACACATTATCATTGTGAAGTTTACAGAAACTTAAACCTGATATTTCCGGCTTTATAAGGGAGAACATATCTTAACCATTTCCCGTATACAGCAATTATGCAGCAGACGACTTTGAAAACATAGTAACACCAACCTGAAAAGATCTCCATAAAAGATAGCTTAATTATTCAATAAAATTGAAAACATTGTGGCCAAAGGAGAAATTGATCATCATGAGCAATTTCACCTTTGCCACAATGTTTTCAAAAGTCGTCTGCTGCTTTTGCGTCTAAATGTGTCTGAAGGTGGGAAAGGGTTAAACTTCTGTCAAACAGTTCCTTTAAGTTACGTGTTTCCAGTTTGATCTTAATCTCCATTGATTTCAAAACTTCTTAAGGTCGGTTTTCGTGTGACGTTAATCAAAGTATGTTACTTCGACATTTGGAGTGGGGAAAAGAAAATCAATTTTAAAATTGTATTGCGTTTTTAATAGTTGGTAAAAGCAAATCGTGCGAAATAATGATAAGATACAGCTAGTTAACCCTTTCTCTCATGTAGACGCTTTCTGACGCCTCTGCAGCAGACGGCTTTTTGAAAACATTGTGACAAATGAAGAAATTGCTCAAAACGAGCAATTTCTCCTTTTGCCACAATGTTTTTCCAGTTTTAGTCATAGGTTATCCATTTAATTATAGAGATTTTTCTATTTTTTGACAAAATATGTTCAAAAGTCGACTGCTGCAGAATTGTTGTATGAAGGAAAGGGTTGAAGAATGTATTGCCCATAACTAATATCATATAACACGCTATGTTACTTCGATATACTGATGCAGATTTGAGTTTGGTTTTAGTCCATTTCGCTGGGAAACAAATACTAACATGTTAACCATTAACCAAACAAAGATCAGTGCTCGTTGACACGTTTGCATACATACGGAAACTACTTAGAAAAAGTAGAAAATGCGTCTAATGAACATTTTCCTCCATTTGCCACAGTGTTTTCAACTTTATTTGGTAATCATTCTTGAGTTAACCCTTTCCGACATACAGACGTTTTACGGCGCCTTAGCAGCGGACGACGTTTGAAAACGTAATGAGCAATTTCTTTTTTTGCCTCACTATTTTCAACCTTTCGCAATTATTGCTCTTTCATCTAAAGGGAGTTTTATTATTTTTTACTGCATATTTTCTAAGTCGTCTGACTTTCTTTCCGACGATTGACAAAAGTCAATGCGACATGCGTCATTCGTCTTCCACCAATGGGCTAAGTCTATGTGGAAAACCTGCCAGTTGCTTGGGAAGATTGTTGTGTGGAGCACTGGTGTAAGAAAACCAGGAAATGCATGAGTAGGAGAACTGGCCTCCGTGATATAACGGAGAAATTGTTAAAAACGGCGTTAAACCCCAATCAATCAATCAATCAATCTAAGTCGTCTGCTGCAGATTTGGTGCATGTTTTCAACGTTGCCTGCAATAGTTTATTGCGCGTGTGAATTCGTCACATACGGACATATATTTCTTGTTGTTGAGACACGCAAAATATCTTGCGTTACACCAAATTACCAGATCATTCACTAAAATTACGAAAAGAGCAACGGATCGTGATCAATGGTAGGTTTAAAGTCCTATCAAATATTCACCTATTCACAGAACGGCGGATGCGTAACTAATGTTCATTATAGACCAGCGGGGTGGTATGGTAGGCCGCCGGCTCTGAAATGTTAATTGCTCAAAAACTTTAACCCTTTCACGCATGTAACATATTTTTAGAAGACGAATATGAGAATTATAATAAATTGGCAGAACAATGGAAACTTCTTATGAATAAAACTATAATTTGTGATCAGAGTTAAAATCAGTGTGGCAAAGGGATATATTGCTCATCATGAGCAATATATCCCTTTGTTACTATGATTTTAATAGTCATCCGCATGCGATGCGTCGTGAATATAACATAAAACACTTAAAAATCATTTCACATGAATGCTGTCCTTTTTACCTTATGATTAGAAACACAAAATGGTCTACTGGATGAAGTCACTCCAGTCCACTGCTTTTCAATACAGTGTTTCCCTGTCAGCCGAAAATGTATTTTTCGCATTCCACCATATAACCAGAACAGTCAGTTTTAGCAAATAGTCCACTGATGCACGTGCTTTTATTGACATTATATACAATCTACGAATATCAAGACATCTCTCTGAAACCTGAAATGGTGTTCAGTAATTGAGAGCTATCTATTGTAGAAAGAGATATTTGAAGTAATTCATTGCCAAAATCGTTATTAAACTTTAACGATAGGGTCTGGTTCCAGAGCAATCATTTTTAGCAAATATTCCAGAGATGCACGTGCTTTTATTGACATTATATACAATCTACGAATATCAAGACATCTCTCTGAAACCCGAAATGGTGTTCAGTAATGGAGAGCTACTGTAGAAAGAGATGTTTGAAGTTATTCATTAGCCGATATTGTAATTAGACTTTAACGATAGGGACTGTTTCCAGAGCAATAATTTTTAGCAATTATTCCATAGATGCATGTGCTTTCATTGACATTACATCAAGAAATCTCTCTGAACCCGAAATGATGTTCAGTAATGGAGAGCTACTGTAGAAAGAGATATTTGAAGTTATTCATTGCCGATATTGTAATAAGACTTTAACAAAAGGGACTGATTCCAAGGCTTGATTTCGATTAAGTGTCTTCGGAATTCGCCTACTATAGCAATTGGCTCAGACTAGCCGCTTGATTAAAAGCAGAACATATTGTATAAACTGTTCAACACGCAGTGCACTCGCGATAAATTCCACGAGTTTCCACGAGAACACTGTGAATAGATATCGTCATACAAAACATGATTTTTAGTATAGATAAATTTCACTTTTGCATGCATTATTAAAACAAGAAAACAAACATTTGAGCTCAGACAGGCGTGAAATGTCAACCTTATCACAAATGTAAAATTTAAAGAGGAGCACGATTATATTTCGATACACTCACTTACCTAACAGAGTCGTACTGCAACCATTATCTCACTTATACTGAAGAGATAATGCTTTTGATAACGCAACCATAACGAATTAGATTTTTAGTATAAATACATCATATCATATACAATAGAGGCAGATAAACAAATAATGCCGCCTTTAGGGGGTTGTTGTCAAATGTTATATATCTTATCTGGATGTTAACTGTTCGCAAATGTAATAGGACCATTTTTGCCTGACGCGACTCAGTGTTCGGTGTTTTCTTTTTTTTTTTTTTTTTGTGGCGAAGGTCGTTGAACTACGGAATATGCATTCAAATTCCTTAGTCAACAGAAATTCCTTTATGCTCGATTTCATCCGTTGTCTGCGCTGTTGAGTTGTTTATGATTATTTGCTGCTCACGAGAAATAATAATTATCAATGGGTGAATAAAAATAAATCAGTGAAAGCATATTGTAAACATTGAGTTAAAAGCAAACAGTGCTTCTTATTAGAGAAAGCCGAGCCCCGGTAGCTCAGTCGGTAGCGACGCGGGCTGTCAATCCAGGGGTTGTGAGTTCGAATCCAGCTCGGCCAACGTTCTTTCCGACGTTTGACAAAAGTCACTGTGACCTGCGTCATTCGTCTTTCACCAAAGGACTGTTTAACAGTCTATGTGGAAAAGTAGCCAGTTGCTTGGAAAGTATGTTGTGTGGTGTACTGGTGTGGGAAAACCAGGAAATGCATGAGTCGGTGAACTGGTCGCCGTGATATGACTGTAAAAATTGTTGAAATGGCGTTAAACCCCAATAAATCAATCAACTTATTAGAGGAACAATGTTGTTGAAAAATTGCTTCAACAACATGTAAATCTGGACCTTTGTAAATGTGCTAAGTGTACCAAAGACTGTCACACTATTATTATAATAATGTATGACGTTGTACATGTGCCGTTTTTCCATAACCCGTTCCCAAAACCAAGTATGAGTATGACATACAGAACGACATACAATGATGGTGTGGTTCCAACTAGCTGTACTCTCAAGGAAAGTGACGTTAAATCGTTTTAACTATTCCATGACCATCGTCCAATTTGAGCGTTTTCTTATTCCGCCATGTTTGAACTTTGGGTTCGCTGTGTAAATATGGTGGCTACCCAAAGCCTCAATTAGACAATACTTCACCTGCTGTAATGCAAACTAGATTGTCTTCCCTGAAAGGTACAGATAAGTATATTACCTGAAAGCTGCTAAGTTCTTACAAAGTATGTTGCCAGAAAGCTGCTAAGTGTTACAAAGTATGTTCCCAGAAAGTTAGTAAGTGCTTACAAATTATGTTACTAGAAAGCTGCTAAGTGCTTACAAAGTATGTTATCATAAAGTAAGCTAAGTGCTTACAAAGTATGTTACTAGAAAGCTGCTAAGTGCTTACAAAGTATTTTACCAGACAGCTGCTAAGTGCTTACAAAGTATGTTACCAGAAAGTTGCTAAGTGCTCACAAAGTATGTTACCATAAAGCAGTTAAGTGCTTACAAATTATGTTACCAGTAAGCTGCTAAGTGCTCACAAAGTATGTTACCAGAAAGCAGCTAAGTGCTTACAAAGTATGTTACCAGAAAGCAGCTAAGTGCTCACAAAGTATGTTACTAGAAAGCTGCTAAGTGCTTACAAAGTATTTAACCAGAAAGCTGTTAAGCGCTCACAACGTATGTTACCAGAAAGCAGCTAAGTGCTTACAAAGTATGTTACCAAAGAACTGCTAATTGCTTACAAAGTATGTTAACTGAAAGCTTCTAATGTTACAAAATATGTTACCAGAAAGCTGGTAAGTTCTTACAAAGTATGTTACCAGAAAGCTGCTAAGTGCTTACAAATTATGTTACCAGAAGGCAGCTAAGTGCTTACAAAGTATTAAAACATAAAGTACAAAGTATGTTAACTGAAAGCTTCTAATGTTACAAAATATGTTACCAGAAAGCTGGTAAGTGCTCACAAAGTATTTAACCAGACAGCTGCTAAGTGCTTACAAAGTATGTTACCAGAAAGTTGCTAAGTGCTTACAAAGTATGTTACCAGAAAGCAGCTAAGTGCTTACAAAGTATGTTACCAAAAATCTGCTAATTGCATACAAAGTATGTTACCAGAAAGCTGCTAATGTTACAAAGTATGTTACAAGAAGGCTGCTAAGTGCTTACAAAGTATGTTACCAGAAAGCTGCTAATGTTACAAAGTATCTTACCAGAAAGCTTCTTAGTGCTTACAAAGTATGTTACCAGAAAGCTACTAAGTGCTTACAAAGTATGTTACCAGAAAACTGCTAAGTGCTTACAAAGTATGTTACCAGAAAGCTGCTAAGTGCTTACAAAGTATGTTACCAGAAAGCTGCTAAGTGCTTACAAAGTATGTTGCCACAAAGCTGCTAAGTGCTCACAAAGTATGTTACCAGAAAGCTGCTAAGTGCTTACAAAGTATGTTACCTGAAAGTTGCTAAGTGCTTACAAAGTATGTTACCAGAAAGTTGCTAAGTGCTTACAAAGTATGTTACCAGAAAGTTGCTATGTGCTTACAAAGTATTTAAACAGAAAGTTGCTCACAAAGTATGTTACCAGAAAGCTGCTAAGTGCTTACAAAGTATGTTACCTGAAAGCAGCTAAGTGCTTACAAAGTATTTAAACAGAAAGTTGCCAAGTGCTTACAAAGTATGTTACCAGAAAGCTGCTAAATGCTCACAAAGTATGTTACCAGAAAACTGTTAAGTGCTCACAAAGTATTTTACCAGAAAACTGCTAAGTGCTTACAAAGTATGTTACCAGAAAGTTGCTAAGTGCTTACAAAGTATGTTACCAGAAAGCTGCTAAGTGCTTACAAAGTATGTTACCAGAAAGTTGCCATGTGCTTACAAAGTATTTAAACAGACAGTTGCTAAGTGCTTACAAAATATGTTACCAGAAAACTGCTAAGTGCTTACAAAGTATGTTACCAGAAAGCTGCTAAGTGCTTACAAAGTGTGTTACCAGAAAGCTTCTAAGTGCTTACAAAGTATGTTACCAGAAAGCTGCTAAGTGCTTACAAAGAATGTTTAACAGAAAGCTGCTAAGTGCTTACAAAGTAAGTTACCAGAAAAGTGCTACGCCTACAAAGTATGTTACCAGAAAACTGTTAAATGCTCACAAAGTATTTTGCCAGAAAACTGCTAAGTGCTTACAAAGTATGTTACCAGAAAGCTTCTAAGTGCTTACAAAGTATGTTACCAGAAAGCTGCTAAGTGCTTACAAAGAATGTTTAACAGAAAGCTGCTAAGTGCTTACAAAGTAAGTTACCAGAAAAGTGCTACGCCTACAAAGTATGTTACCAGAAAACTGTTAAATGCTCACAAAGTATTTTGCCAGAAAACTGCTAAGTGCTTACAAAGTATGTTACCAGAAAGTTGCTAAGTGCTTACAAAGTATTTAAACAGAAAGTTGCTAAGTGCTTACAAAGTATTTTACCAGAAAGCTGCTAAGTGCTTACAAAGTATGTTACCAGAAAGCTGCTAAG
Source organism: Serripes groenlandicus (assembly GCA_031761405.1). Lineage (NCBI taxonomy): Eukaryota > Metazoa > Mollusca > Bivalvia > Cardiida > Cardiidae > Serripes > Serripes groenlandicus. The sequence goes on from JASEVX010000001.1 coordinate 197,272,106, forward strand.
TGCTTACAAAGTATGTTACCAGAAAGCTTCTAAGTGCTTACAAAGTATGTTTAACAGAAAGCTGCTAAGTGCTTACAAAGTATGTTACCAGAAAAGTGCTACGTCTACAAAGTATGTTACCAGAAAATTGTTTAGTGCTCACAAAGTATGTTACCAGAAAACTGCTAAGTGCTTACAAAGTATGTTTCCAGAAAGTTGCTAAGTGCTTACAAAGTATGTTACCAGAAAGTTGCCAAGTGCTACAAAGTATGTTACCATAAAGCTGCTAAGTGCTTACAAAGTATGTTACCAGAAAGTTGCCAAGTGCTTACAAAGTATGTTACCAGAAGGCAGCTAAGTGCTTACAAAGTATGTTACCAGAAAGCAGCTAAGTGCTTACAAAGTATGTTATCAGAAAGCAGCTAAGTGCTTACAAAGTATATTACCAGAAAGCTGCTAAGTGCTTACAAAGTATGTTACCATAAAACTGCTAAGTACTTACAAAGTATTTTACCACAAAAGTGCTACGCCTACAAACCAGAACCACGCAGTTGATTATTAAAAAGATAGAGAGCTCGGGTTTTTCGGTGAGTTTTTGGACCTTCAATGCGTCCAAATATAAAAATAAGAAAAGACCAATTCATAACAATAATAGATCAGTCTTTGATACAGATTCAAATCCTCTATCAGATATGTCTGTTTGGGGTCTGTTTACACCTAATATGGCCAGGTTAGTGTATGATATCTTTAATCTCGTCGATTCTAACCACTGGGCTGGAAGAAACGGCACGCTTATGACATTTCAAAACAGTGGAAAACACTGACGTAGTCATAGATTGACGGTATCTCGTACCAAAGGTCTCTGGTTCGAATCACGTGATGGTGAGGTTCTGCCTTTTACTTTTTTCACAAAAAAGGCGCGAATACAGGCATCGAGCGTGAATAAGAGTTTGTTTTCGATCGATGTAAATTGAATAAATTTAAGCTTTAACAGTGAAGCTTGACATTCCATGTAAGTACGAATACGCTGTATAGAAGTCCATGTTGCTGTCACTCTGCTTTATTTCTGCAACTAGTATCACAATACCTGGTCCTGGTTTCGCGAAAACTACATTAGAAGATACTAAGCTGAGCGAGCATGTTACGAATTTCTTGCGCTACAGCGTAGCACCGCGACTGAGGATCAAACCTGGGACCCCCGGTTCCAATTCCCCGACGCTAACAATTCGGCCAAGGCAGATTCCTACAATGGTCAGCTGAGTTTACCCACTTAAGTAGTTACCCGAATACGGGTCCTGGAGCTTAAAGTAGTTACCTTAATCCTAGACCTGGAGCATAAAATACTTACTTGAATCCAGGGTTGAAGAATAAAAAAGTAACCTGAATCCGGGGTGAGCTTAAAATAGTTACCTTAATCCTAGACCTGGAGCATAAAATACTTACTTGAATCCAGGGTTGAAGAATAAAGAAGTAACCTGAATCCGGGGCCTGGAGCTTAAAGTAGTTACCTTAATCCTAGACCTGGAGCATAAAATACTGACTTGAATCCAGGGTTGAAGAATAAAGAAGTAACCTGAATCCGGGGCCTGGAGCTTAAAGTAGTTACCTTAATCCTAGACCTGGAGCATAAAATACTTACTTGAATCAAGGGTTGAAGAATAAAGAAGTAACCTGAATCCGGGGCCTGGAGCTTAAACTAGTTACCTTAATCCTAGACCTGGAGCATAAAATACTTACTTGAATCCAGGGTTGAAGAATATAGAAGTAACCTGAATCCGAGGCCTGGAGCTTAAAGTAGTTACCTTAATCCTAGACCTGGAGCATAAAATACTTACTTGAATCCAGGGTTGAAGAATAAAGAAGTAACCTGAATCCGGGGCCTGGAGCTTAAAGTAGTTACCTTAATCCTAGACCTGGAGCATAACATACTTACTTGAATCCAGGGTTGAAGAATAAAGAAGTAACCTGAATATCCGGGGCCTGGAGCTTAAAGTAGTTACCTTAATCCTAGACCTGGAGCATAAAATACTTACTTGAATCCAGGGTTGAAGAATAAAGAATTAAACTGAATCCGGGGCCTGGAGCTTAAAGTAGTTACCTTAATCCTAGACCTGGAGCATAAAATACTTACTTGAATCCAGGGTTGAAGAATAAAGAAGTAACCTGAATCCGGGGCCTGGAGCTTAAAGTAGTTACCTTAATCCTAGACCTGGAGCATAAAATACTTACTTGAATCCAGGGTTGAAGAATAAAGAAGTAACCTGAATCCGGGGCCTGGAGCTTAAAGTAGTTACCTTAATCCTAGACCTGGAGCATAAAATACTTACTTGAATCCAGGGTTGAAGAATAAAGAAGTAACCTGAATCCGAGGCCTGGAGCTTAAAGTAGTTACCTTAATCCGGGGCCTGGAGCATAAAATACTTACTTGAATCCAGGGTTGAAGAATAAAGAAGTAACCTGAATCCGAGGCCTGGAGCTTAAAGTAGTTACCTTAATCCGGGGCCTGGAGCGTAAAATACTTACTTGGATCCAGGGTTGAAGAATAAAGAAGTAACCTGAATCCGAGGCCTGGAGCTTAAAGTAGTTACCTGAATCCGAGGCCTGGAGCTTAAAGTAGTTACCTGAATCCTAGACCTGGAGTGTAAAGTAGTTACCTTAATTCTAGAGCTGGAGCGTAAATAGTTACCTTTATCCGGGGCAAGGAGCATAAAAATACTTACTTGAATCCAGGGTTGAAGAATAAAGAAGTAACCTGAATCCGGGGCCTAGAGCATAAAGTTGTTACCTGAATCCGTGGCTGGAGCATAAAGTAGTTACCTGAATCCTGGGCCTGGAACATAAAGTAGTTACCTGAATCCGGGGCCTGGAACATAAAGTAGTTCCCGGAATCCTGGGCCTGGAACATAAAGTAGTTACCTGAATCCTGGGCCTGGAACATAAAGTAGTTACCTGAATCCTGGGCCTGGAGCATAAAGTAGTTACCTGAATCCTGGGCCTGGAACATAAAGTAGTTACCTGAATCCGGGGCCTGGAACATAAAGTAGTGACCTGAATCCTGGGCCTGGAACATAAAGTAGTTACCTGAATCCTTGGCCTGGAGCATAAAGTAGTTACCTGAATCCTGGGCCTGGAGCATAAAGTAGTTACTTGAATCCGAGATCAGGAGCATAAAGAAGTTACCTGAATCCTGGGCCTGGAACATAAAGTAGTTACCTGAATCCTGGGCCTGGAGCATAAAGTAGTTACTTGAATCCGAGATCAGGAGCATAAAGTAGTTACCTGAATCCTGGGCCTGAGCATAAAGTAGTTACTTGAATCCGAGATCAGGAGCATAAAGTAGTTACCTGAATCCTGGGCCTGGAACATAAAGTAGTTACCTGAATCCTGGGCCTGGAACATAAAGTAGCTACCTGAATCCTGGGCCTGTAACATAAAGTAGTTACCTGAATCCTGGGCCTTGAGCATAAAGTAGTTACTTGAATCCGAGATCAGGAGCATAAAGTAGTTACCTGAATCCTGGGCCTGGAACATAAAGTAGTTACCTGAATCCTGGGCCTGGAGCATAAAGTAGTTACTTGAATCCGAGATCAGGAGCATAAAGTAGTTACCTGAATCCTGGGCCTGGAACATAAAGTAGTTACCTGAATCCTGGGCCTGGAACATAAAGTAGTTACTTGAATCCGAGATCAGGAGCATAAAGTAGTTACCTGAATCCTGGGCCTGTAACATAAAGTAGTTACCTGAATCCTGGGCCTGGAGCATAAAGTAGTTACTTGAATCCGAGATCAGGAGCATAAAGTAGTTACCTGAATCCTTGGCCTGGAACATAAAGTAGTTACCTGAATCCTGGGCATGGAACATAAAGTAGTTACCTCAATCCGGGGCCTGGAACATAAAGTAGTTACCTGAATCCTAGCCCTGGAGCTTAAATTATTTACCTGAATCTGGAAGCCTTGTGCATAAAGTAGTTACCTTAATCTTGGGCCTGAAGCATAAAGTAGTAACCTGAATCCGAGGTCTGGAGTATTAAGTAGTTACCTGAATCCGAGGAGCAGAAGGTTATTACCTGAATCCAAGGCCTGGAGCTTAACGTAGTTACCTGAATCCGGGTCCTGGAGCTTAAAGTCGGTACCAGCATATGAGGCCTGGAGCATAAAGTAGTTACATGAATCCGGGACCTAGAGCATAAAATAGTTAGCCGAATCCGAGGCCTGACGCATAAAATAGTTACCTGAAACCGAAGCCTAGAGCATAACGTATTTAGTTACTTGAATCCGAGGCCTGGAGCATAAGTAAGTTTCCTGAATCCGAGGCCTGGAGCATACAGTAGTTACCTGAATCCGAGGTCTGAAGCATAAAGTAGTTACCTAATTTGGGGCCTGGAGCATAAAGTAGTTACCTGAATCCGAGGTCTGAAGCATAAAGTAGTTACCTGAATCCTCGGCCTTGAGCATAAAGTATCTACCTGAATCCGGGGCCTGGAGTATAAAGTAGTTACCTGAATCCGAGATCTGGAACATAAAGTAGTAACCTGAATCCGCGGTCCTGCGCATAAAGTAGTTACCTGAATCGGAGGCCTGGAGCATAACGAAGTTACCTGAATCCGAGGCATATAGCATAAGGTAGTTAACTGATTATGAGGCCCTGGAGCATAAAGTAGTTACCTGAGTCCGAAGGCTAGAGTATAAGGTAGTCAGTTACCTGAATCCGAGGCCTGGAGCAGATGGTAGTTACCTGATTCCGAGGCCTGGAGCTTAAAGTAGTTACCTTAATTTTGATCCTGGAACTTAAGGTCGGTACCTGAATCCGAGTCCTAGAGCACAAGGTAGTTACCTGAATCCGAGACCTGGAGCTTAAAGTAGTTACCTGAATCCTCGGCCTTGAGCATAAAGTATCTACCTGAATCCGGGGCCTGGAGTATAAAGTAGTTACCTGAATCCGAGATCTGGAACATAAAGTAGTAACCTGAATCCGCGGTCCTGCGCATAAAGTAGTTACCTGAATCGGAGGCCTGGAGCATAACGAAGTTACCTGAATCCGAGGCATATAGCATAAGGTAGTTAACTGATTATGAGGCCCTGGAGCATAAAGTAGTTACCTGAATCCGAAGGCTAGAGTATAAGGTAGTCAGTTACCTGAATCCGAGGCCTGGAGCAGATGGTAGTTACCTGATTCCGAGGCCTGGAGCTTAAAGTAGTTACCTTAATCTTGATCCTGGAACTTAAGGTCGGTACCTGAATCCGAGTCCTAGAGCACAAGGTAGTTACCTGAATCCGAGACCTGGAGCTTAAAGTAGTTACCGGAATCCGAGGACTGGAGCTTAAAGTAGATATCTGAATCCGGGGCCTGAAGCTTCAAGTATTTACCTGAATCCGGGACCTGGAGCTTAAAGTAGTTACATAAATCCGAGACCTGGAGCATAAAGTAGTTACCTGCATCCGGGGCCTCGAGCATGAAGCAGTTACCTGAATCCGCTAAATTCGAGGCGTGAAGTATAAAGTACATGTAGTGACCTGAATCCTGGACCTGGAGCATATACAAGTTACCAGAATCGCGGGCCCGGAGCATAAAGCAGTTATCTGAATACGGGACTTGGAGCATAATGTAGTTACCTGAATTCGGGGCCTGGAGCATAAATTAGTTCCTGCTTTCGATTGAGTCACGTGTTTTGTCTTGTTATTTGGATACTTATTGCATCTGTCTACGTAAAATCGATGGTGTAGTGGTACGGAAGGTCGGGTCTTTCGATTCCTAGTCGGGTCACACCAAAGGCTTTAAAAATGGCTAACCCTCCGTGGCGCTCAGGATTGTCGGGTTAGCATTATGATTGACAGGCGGTTTCAGGATAAATGGGCCAATAGTTCTGGTGATTTACACAGAAAACGCCGTGATATAACTGACAAATTGTTGCAAGAGACGTTAAACACCAAACAATCAAACATCTGTGTACAGTGAAGACTAATGTGAGCCTGTGCATTCGCAATCTCACCATATCCTTCACCGTCTGCGTCAAAGTTATATGTTTAATTCCCGCAACTGAATTGGTATCACCAATTTGGTCTTGACAAAGTATTGAACATTTTAAGAGTAGTCTTTGCCAAGAATCAATTATCGAAGGTGGTGTTATCGATGGCAATTGGGATCAAATTATTCTTGGCTTACTTACATATGAGCCATTCCACGATAAAACAAACACTGTTGACTGCGTAATGGATCGTCCCGGATCAGCCTAAGCATGCCTAGCAGGCTAACCCGGACAGACACTTTTCGCCTACTGTGGATTTTCTGTTTCAGGAATCATTACTTTACACCTCTATCCACCTGAGACGGAATGTGTCGGCCCGGATTAGCCTGCGCAGGCTGATCTGGGTCGATACATTACGCAGATCCAATAATGTTGGTTTTATCGTGGAATGGCTCATATGTTGTTGACATAACAGAACTAAAGAGGCAACCAGCATGCTAGTAAGCGGACATCGCTATCATCGTGATCATGCTTCGCGGAAGTGCACACTGATCTGAATCTTTGCAAACGCTAACAGTTGACTTACGTCCGTAATTATAGAGCAACATTCAAATCCGTGCTTTAAAACGTGGGTAACTGACAGTTGTACTTTCGCTATAGTTTTCTAGATCCATAAGTGTCGGTTATTCCTTTTCACAATCAGGGGCATCTTTCGTTGTTAGGCCGCCTCCTTGGTGAAAACGTTATGGCATTCATCCCAAGAGCAGTAGATCATGGTTCGATCCCTAGTCGGGTTATACAAAATGCTTTAGAATTAATAGCTTCCCTGTTTGGCGCTGAAGGTTGTAGGGAAATATGTAGAATTACGACGGATGTGCTGGTATCAGGATAAACTTAGTTGCCGTGCTGATGTGCTGGTATCCGGATAAACTTAGTTGCAGTACTGATGTGCTGGTATCCGGATAAGCTTAGTTACAGTACTGATATCAGGATAAACTTAGTTGCAGTACTGATATCAGGATAAACATAGTTGCAGTACTGCTGTGCTGGTATAAGGATAAACTTTGTTGCAGTACTGATGTGCTGGTATCAGGATAAACTTAGTTGCAGTACTGATGTGCTGGTATCAGGATAAACTTAATTACAGTACTGATATAAGGATAAACTTAGTTGCAGTACTGATGTGCTGGTATCAGGATAAACTTAGTTGCAGTACTGATATCAGGATAAACTTAGTTGCAGTACTGATGTGCTGGTATCAGGATAAACTTAGTTGCTGTGCTGATGTGCTGGTATCCGGATAAACTTAGTTGCAGTACTGATGTGCTGGTATCCGGATAAGCTTAGTTACAGTACTGATATCAGGATAAACTTAGTTGCAGTACTGATGTGCTTGTATCAGGATAAACATAGTTGCAGTACTGCTGTGCTGGTATAAGGATAAACTTAGTTGCAGTACTGATGTGCTGGTATCAGGAGAAACTTAGTTGCAGTACTGATGTGCTGGTATCAGGATAAACTTAATTACAGTACTGATATAAGGATAAACTTAGTTGCAGTACTGATGTGCTGGTATCAGGATAAACTTAGTTGCAGTACTGATATCAGGATAAACTTAGTTGCAGTACTGATGTGCTGGTATCAGGATAAACTTAGTTGCAGTACTGCAGTGCTGGTATCCGGACCAACTTAGATGCAGTACTGATGTGCTGGTATCAGGATAAACTTAGTTGCAGTACTGATATAAGGATAAACTTAGTTGCAGTACTGATGTGCTGGTATAAGGATAAACTTAGTTGCAGTACTGATGTGCTGGTATCAGGATAAACTTAGTTGCAGTACTGATGTGCTGGTATCCGGATAAACTTAGTTGCAGTACTGATATCCGGATAAACTTTGTTGCAGTACTGATATCAGGATAAACTTAGTTGCAGTACTGATATAAGGATAAACTTAGTTGCAGTACTGATGTGCTGGTATCAGGATAAATATCAGTACTGCAACTAAGTTCATCCTGTTACCAGCACATTAGTACTGCAACTAAGTTCATCCTGATACCAGCACATCAGTACTGCAACTAAGTTTATCAGGATAAACTTAGTTGAGGTACTGGTAACTGGTATCAGGATAAGCTTAGCTACACAACTGGTAAATAACAGACTTAAATACTGTTGAAAGAGGCCTGAACGATAATACAGATTTTCCTTGATTGTCCTCAAACCCAGAGATGGTGGGTCCGAGATAGATCATTTGATTCGTGTTCAACATGTCCCTGGTTCATATCTCTTGAATTAGCGCACAAACTTCGGATTTATTCCAAACACCCTCATCCTCGAGGGTGTTGGGTATCCAGGAAGCAGACATCAAGTGAGAACAACCCTTTCCCACATATAATAAATAAATATAATAAAAGAGATTTTAGACTGCATCTGTATAGGAAAGGTTAATATTATTCGTACAACTTTCCTTCCAAACTGACTGCAGACGAATCAGTTTAAATTCGCCATAACGTTTTGAACACACAAACAGGCAAGATGGCTGCGTGGTTATATAGTAAGAAGCTCACAAACGTTTTAAGTTTAATTGCATAGATTTTTTATTATTCTCATTCTTTCTTATAAAATAGTCTATAATATATTCTTATAACATAAAAAGATACATTTGTGAACAGAGCTTAAAATAAGGGATGAAATGTTTCATCTTCGTTTAATTAACAAAATGGTTCAAAGTTATCATGCAAAAGAAGTGTAACAACATTGTGTTACAGCTGTTATGTTTGTATAAAGACAGCTCTACAGCAGACGACCTCTGAAAACACTGTGGTGGCAAAAGGACAAATTGCACATAATGAGAAATTTATGCTTTATCCACAATGTTTGCAACTTTATTAAATAATTGGTCTTTCATTCATAGAATTACCATAGTTTTGACTAAATGTTTTCGGAGTCGTCTGCTGCAGATTTGTTTTTATGCTGGAAAAGTGATAATGGTATTGTTTCACAACTGTGTGTACATTGCGCAGTGAATAATCCTGCAGGCAGGGCATTTGCATTAACCCTTTCCCACATATAGACGCTTTCTGACGCCTCTGCAGCAGACGGCTTTTTGAAAACATAGTGACAAAAGAAGAAATTGCACAAAATGTGCAATTTCTCCTTTTGCCACAATGTTTTCCACTTTTTGTCATAGATTTTCTATGTTTTGACAAAATACATTCAAAGTCGTCTGCTGCAGAATTGTCATATGAGGGAAAGGGTTAATTATTACACAGTCTCATTCATTATATAACCACATTTGGAAAAAAAACTAGAGGTGTATCCCCAAAAGTTCTGTGTCTATGCACATTTATGTAATGGTTTAACAAATACGCAATCAGACCCTAAAGTTACATCTGATATATATGCCCTAATACAGTTCACCCCTTTCCCTTTGACATACACAAACAAATCTGCAGCAGATGACTTTGTCTTTGAAAATACCTCGGCAAAAATATGGAAATCCCCATTACATGTATGAGAATTTAATTATTGGATAAAATTTAAAACAATGTGTCAAAAGGAGGAATTGCTCATTTTAAGTCATTTTACATTTTTCACAATGTTTTTCAAAAGTCATCTGCATGTGAGTAAAATGAGAAATTGCTTAAACTTCTCACTTATCAACTGAAGACGAAGGTATTAATTACTAATGTATCATGGAGGGTAGTAACAGCTTGTGTAATAGTTATTGTAACATGTATGCCGCTGTGTCTACTGGTTATATGTGGTTGAACAATAAAAAGTTCAACACAAGAAGATAATTTTGTCCCTTATTTTAAAGCCCGCTTTTGAGATTATAATATACATGTACATATACATATATATATGCAAAAAGTTGCAATAGTTTTTGAACAGGTAAATTAACATAACAATTAAACAAATACATTAACAACGAAGAAATTAAACAAACCTGAAATATATCAACAAAGATTACACGAGTTTAACAAAATATACATGAATTAACAGAAATTACATAAATCAACAAAAACAGAATGGGAAAAAAGGAATGCAGATCTTTTTCTTAATATTTGTGTTAAATTATTCATTTTGATCATTCAACTCTTTACCTAATAATAATGACTTTGATGCATCTGCTACATATATGACTCCACATAAAACATTCTGGGAAGAAATTGCTCATTTTAAGGATTTAATTCTTTTCTTTAACACTTTCCCACCTGCAGACGCATTTTGACACAATAGCAGCAGACAGACGACTTTTAAAAACATTGTGACCGAAGGAGAAATTGCTCATAATGAGCAATTTTACCTTTGGCCACGATGTTTTCAACTTTATTTAACAATTGAGCTATCTTTTATGGAGATTTTCATAGTTTTTGTCACTATGTTTTCAAAGTCGTCTGCTGCAGATTTGTTGCATGTGGGAAAAGGTAAAAGGTAAAAGGTAATGGTGTTGAGTCACATGCATCAGTAAAAGTGTTTATTGTCAGATTAATCCTGACAGACTACCTCATACTGTTTTTTAGAATGATCTTTATTAAAAAACATCTCTGGAAAAGGCAGTATAAATACTTGGACATCTATCTGCTAGTAATAACTATTTCGAAACAGAGTTGAAAACATTATTATAGGAAAATTGAGAAATTATTCATCATAAGCAGTTTCTCCTTTTCTATCAATATTTACAAAAGTTGTCTGCGCACCAAATGCATCGGAACACTGATGTGGTCTGTTTCAGAGGAAAGGATTGAACACAATTCACATATCAGAAAGTGATCGAATTTGCATGCTATAATGTATGCCTAATCATGGATGCATTCAGTGTTAGATTAGCATAAACAGTTGAAACCCTTTCCATCATACAGACACGTTTCTGATACATCTGAGGCAGACATCTTGTGAAAACATTGTGGCCAAAGGAGAAATTTATCACAATAAGCAATTTATGCTTAATTTCGCCATCATTTTTTCAACTCCTTTCAATAATTATAATCCATCAGATTTGTTTATTAGAGTTTCAAAATGTTCCCGCATATGTTTTGATTGACCTCGATCTGCAGTAGATTCATTCTAATTGGAAAAGTTTTATTATATATCTTCCTCTCTATTTATTTCAAGATAGCATAATGATTGCTCTGAGCAAGAAAGTTGTCTCTTTTAACCCTTTCCCTCATACGACAATTCTGCAGCAGATGACTTTGAACATACTTTGTCAAATAATGGAAAATCTCTATAATTCTATGAATAACCTAATGACTAAAAGTGGAAAACATTGTGACAAAAGGAGAAATTGCACATTTTGTGCAATTTCTTCTTTTGTCACTATGTTTTCATAAAGCTGTCTGCTGCAGAGGCGTCAGAAAGCGTCTATATGAGGGAAAGGGATAATCTTGTATAGTAACTTCATGCAGATAGAAATTGTATTGAACAATGGTTTTCATTTTTTTAATGACCTGAGATGTCCTGCAGCAGAATATTTCAAAAACATCTAGGCATGCATATGAAAAATCTCTATAAATGAAAGCATAATAATTGAAAATAGTTGACAATATTGCGGAAAGAAGAAAGTTACTTCTTTTGTCATGTTTTCAAAAGTCGTCTGCTTTTGAGGTATCAAAATGTGTCTGCAGGTGGGAAATGGTTTATTTCGAAATTCATTAATTTAAATTTACTTTCAATTAAAGAGATTTTTAAAAATATATATTTCAGTTTAAGTCTTAACGCTTCAGATTTGTTGAATGAGGGAAAACGGTTATACAATTTCTCCCACAGTAAATCCTTCTGTGTCTCAAAATGAAACACTTTGTCTATATTTTTTAAAATGTTTCAAATTTGGAAACACCTATAATTATCTTATTAGGATGCATATCATTCATTTGAAAAATATATCAAAACTGTTTTATGTGTAACAAAGTGCTTCCATTAACAAATTGAATTAGCAATTATAAAATTTACATAATGTAATAGCTAAAGTAAAGACTATTTCAATCATTACCCATTTTTACCATTTATTTCGATACAATTATAATTTCATTATTTTTGGAGCTGCAACAATTTGGAAAATTGTAAGTATGATTTCAATAAAAGATAGAGACTTTGTGGGAGAAGGATATAATGTTCACTTTGGTTAATTAGTCTTTTTTCTACAATGTTTTTAAATGTAATGTCCTCACACTAGTAATTTCAGAATTGATTTCCTCCATCTTGTTGATTCATGTCTTACCTCCGTTACCATAACAACCCGCATGCAAATGCATTTTGAAACACCTAGCTGCTGTGATGACTTTTCAAAAATTAACATTATCAATTATACAGATTTTATGTTTTTGTTCATATGTTTTCAAAGTCATCTGGCAGCCAGATTTGTTGCATGTGGACAAGGTTTAACCCTTTCCTCATACAACAAATCTGCAGAAGAAAAACATCTGACCAAAAATAAGGTATTTCTCTGTACATGTATAGGAAAGTATAATTATTGACTAATCTGGAAAACATTGTGGCAAAAGGGGGAATTGCTCATCATGAGCAATTTCTCCTTTTGCCACAATGTTTTCAAATGTCGTCTGATGCAGAGTCATCAGAAAGCGCCTGTACATGGGAAAGGGTTAAAGGACATCATAAGATCAATGTTTTCAGATCTGTAACATTATATAGTGCATAACAACTGATAAATTATGCCTGATTTGGTAATTAATTGCATTTCTTGCGATCCTTTCCAAATTATGACCATTTGATCACGTCTGCAGCAGACCGACTTTTGGAAACATTGCGACTCAAGATAAATTTGATCATATGAACAAATTCTCCTTTGTCACAATATTTTTAACTCAATTAAAATATTATACTTTCGTTGATGGAGATTTTTTCCAAAAGTTCTACCTAGCTTTCTTCAAAATTGTCTTTTGAAGATTTGCTGCATGAGGGAAAGGGTTAAGTTTCTTCACTAGTATACTGTAATATGATTTTATCAATTAAGCTTTTAGTGAATGAGTCGGCTTCAGTAATTCGATAAATTTGAAAAATTGTTTCACTGCCTGCAGACGCATTTTGACGCAATAGCAGCAGACGCCTTTTGAAAGCATTGTGAACTGTGAGTGATGATTGCCAAAGGTGAAATTGCTCATGATGAGATGTACAACAAATAGTCAATCTTTTTGGAGGAAAAACAAATAAAAAGTAGAAGTTATTTGCTCTAAACAAAGGTTTTTCTATGATGATCTATTATAAGAAGTTTAAACAATTTCCGTAATTCAAATACTATAAAACAGTAACAAAGATACTTGAACTTTCGCTTTCATTTTCACCCTTTCCAACATATAACAAATCTGCAGCAGACAATTTGAAAACATCTGGGACGAAACAAAATTAATATGAATATATAATAATTGAATAAATAATAAGAGTTTAAAGCAATTTTGCAGATGGAGAAATTGCTCTTTATGATAATTTCTCCATTTTCCACACTGTCTTCAAAAGTTGTCTGCTGCAGTTGCATCAAAATACATCTGCAAGTGGGAAAGGGTTAACTCTTAACAAATAATGTAATTTACATTCAGATCAAAATGTAAGTTTTATATTGCACCAAGTATTTCTATTCATCATAAACAAGACACCGTTTTCATCTAGATTCAGTTACACCGTACTTGATAGCGAGGTTCTTGTCTGCTTTAACCCTTTCCCACATGCGACAAATCTGCAAAACATACTCGAAAAAAATTAAAGTCACACACAATAATTGAATAGAGTTGAAAACATGATGACAGAAGAAGAAATTGATCGTTTCCAAAAAGCCGTCTGCTGCAGAGGCATCGGAAAGCGTCTATGTAAAGGAAAAGGTTAACCCTGGTTTTGTCATCTCTACATAACTGTTGAAAACATTGTGGCAGATGAAGAAACTCCCCATTCTTTAAGAGAGATTTTCATTATTTTTGTCCCAATATTGTGTGATTAACCGTTTTCCACTTATATACGCTTTCTGACGCCTGAGATCTGCAGCAGACGACTTTTGAAAACATTGTGACAAAACGAAAAATTGTTCAAAACAAGCAATATCCCCATTTGTCACAATGTTCAGAACTCCTTTCAAAAATCAACATTTCTAAAGAGATGTATCACATTTTTATCTAAATGCTTTCAACGTTGTCTGCTGCAGATTCATTTTTATGTGGGATTAAGGCTGTTTCAGGGAAAAGTTTATTTAACTTAAATCACCTCATTTGCTAAATCGCTAGATGGATTTTAATTGAAAACAAAAAGCAACCACAGAAACAAATAGGGTCACTAGAAATCTAGAAAAAGGTGCATCTTCAACAGAGTAGAAAACATTATGGGAAAAAGAGATATAATTGCAGGTATTTCTTAGTTTCTTACAAAGCTATGCCGAAGATGCAGCCATCTAAGCTGGAGTCAAGCTGGGGTCTGTAAAGAATTATCAACAAAAATATATTTAGGCATGAGAATATCAAATCATGCTTCAAAAATAGAACAAGTGTATTGAAGCAGTTAATAAGCTTTTATCGTCAACAACTTTATCCTTTCCCACTTACAACAAATCCACAGCAGATGACTTTGAAAATCCCCATAAATAAAAGTCTCATTTATATAACCGAATAGAATTGAAAACATTGTGGCAAAAGGAGAAACTGCTCATTATGGGCAAATTCTCCTTTTGCCACAATAATTTCAACATCATTCAATAATTATTCTTTCATTACAAGAGTTTACCTCTTGTTGTTAAGATGTCTACAAAGTCGTCTGCTTCAGATCTGTTGTGGGACAGGTTTTAATGAGGAAATCTAACAGTTAAAACAGTATAGAATGACTGGCCACCAAAAAAACAAAGACATCACATTAACGAATGAATTCAATATAGTTGTGCACTTAGCATCCACAGAAAATTTACAAGACAATCAACATATAATTATCGATTCATCTTCTAAGAGCTTCTTCAAAAATAAATCTACATCCCTGATATTTCTGATAAAATGTTCCATTTCATAGAAGACACATCTGTTAACCCTTTCCCTTATATGTAGGCATTTTGGCATAGTTTTTTCAAAGATGGCTGCTGCAGATTTATGTATTGTATTGTGGGAAAGGAATAATGAGAAATGTTTATACCAGTATTGTTATGTTTTTAAAACCTTTCCCCATGATACAGAAAGAACATTTGCGACTTTAAATAAATTTGAAGCAGATGAATTTTGCAGCAGACAGCATTGAAAACTTCTTGGCTAAAATATGGATAATCTCTATAAATGAGAGTACAATTATTGGAAAGAATTATAGTAAACATTGCCGCGAAAGGACAAATTGCGCATTATGAGCATTTCCTCCTTTCGTCACAATGTTTTAAAAATCCTTAAAAGCATCAAAAATTATCTGCATATGGGAAAGGGTTATTTGGAATTCAATTTGGTCCATCCTGAAGGGTTTTTAATTTAGAGGTTAGAGGTTTAAAAGATTTAACAATGCCCAACATACCACAAATATGAACAAACTAAATATGAGCAGACTACATGTACTTTGAAAACCTTTAAATAAACAATTTGGACACAAATAGTCAAATTATAATTATTGAAGAGAAATTGCTCATTTATAATAAGCACAATGTTTTCACATGTCGTCTGTAGCTGAATTCAAATAATTAATGCCTCGAAATGCATCTGTATGTGGGAAAGGGTTAAATTCAGAAAGCATGTATTTACTTTATTAGAACACGGAAGTGTTTACAATGTTAAATTTTTTCTTGTTTTTTCTTTTTAGATGATTCAATATTAGATAAGCTTTCAATAAAGTATGCCAAAGTATTTCATTACATAATGAACCAATATATAATAATATAGATAGCTCTAGGCATTTCAATAATTGGCACATACATAATCTAGCATTTTGCCAAACAAAACTCATGTTCAATGATGACTAGCCATCTGAATGTATCAATATAGCATGATCATTAACCATTTCCCTCATATAGACTCTTTCTGACGCCTCTCCAGCAGTCGGCTTTTTGAAAACATAGTGACAAAAGAAGAAATTGCTCCAAACGAACAATTTCTTCTTTTGCCACAATGTTTTCCACTTTAAGTCATAGGTTATCCATTCAATTATAGGGATTTCCTATTTTTTGACAAAAAATGTTCAAAGTTGTCTGCTGCAGAATTGTCGTATGAGAGAAAGGGTTAAAGGGCAGACTTTTGCTTCGAAATTCAGATGAATAATTTAGATATATTTAAGCTAGGTCTGTTGATATGGGGGTCTAAACCTTTCCCACATACAATAAATCTATAGCAGAGTCCTTTGAAACAAAATTCTAATATAACATTATTATGTAAAATCAGTAATTTCTCTTTTAGCCATTAAATGCTTTCAAAAGTTGTCTGCTGCTAATGTGTATTAATTGACTCCTGCTACATTTCTTTTGGGAGAAAAAGCATTATGGTCTTTAACCCTTTCACTGATGTAGATGCCTAATTGGACACATATGCAGCAGACAACTTTTAAAACTCTACGACAAAAGAAGAAATTGCCCACCATGAGCAATTTCCCCTTTTGCCAAAATGTTTTCAACCGTATTTAATAATTAAACTGTCATTTATGGATATTCTTTCTTATTTTCAAAGTCATCTACTGCAGATTTGTTGTATGTGGGGAGAGGTTTAAAAATGAGTGGAAAGTAAATGTTCTATTGAGACCTCATGGATGCACACAGACTCATAATATGATCACTCAACAAGATCCTAAACCGCCAGATCAAAGATCTATGAGGTATTTCAAGGCCTAGCTCACTTTCAGTTTTGGCATTGTACAATACATCAATTCAGTCAATGAATCAATGAACGAAAAAAACCAGTAAATACACATAAAACCATAATTAACCATAATGTAACAAAAGATCATTCAGATCGAACTGGAAGCCATTTTGAATGTGTGCAGGAAGTATAACTTAGATGATCACATGACCAATTGCTTTAAAAACTTGATTGGCTGTGACAAATGCTTCCTTGATGCTGATTGGCTATCAGCAACAGTCACATGACTAGCATTTTGGCAGCTTTGTGTCTGCTTCCAGCAGGTGATTATTTGATAACTGTGGCTGGGTCGTTCTTCACCTTCATGAGTTATAATTACTCCCATTTACCCTGAAATGATAGAAAGAAAAAATGTAAATGAATGAACAAAACAAAAGATGTGTTTTCCCTTATGTTCAGGTTCTTGTAGTTCATGAGATTATTCATGAATGTGTTTATGAATATATCACGAAAAGGAAACATTTGTTTTAATATGGTTCTTTTTTGTTTTTGTATTCATGAACTTATTCTTGAAACAATTCAAAAAGTCATGAAACCTAACATTTGCTTTTCATAAATGAAACTAGTTGGAATGGACCAGATCACAAGACACCAAGCTTTCACAAGCAACTAGCAAAGATCAAGATCAGCCTGTGCCAATTACAGCTAATAGACTGATCAGAATCCTCCATATTTGCCAGTAAGCAATGAGTGTAGAGAAAGGGCATAATTAACCCTTTCCCTCATACGACAATTCTGCAACAGACGACTTTGAACATATTTTGTCAAAAAAAATGAAAATCTCTGTAATTGAATGGATAACCTATGACTAAAAGTGGAAACCATTGTGGCAAAACGACAAATTGCTCCTTTTGAGCAATTTCTTCTTTTGTCACTATGTTTTCAAAAAGCTGTCTGCTGCAGAGGCGTCAGAAAGCATCTATATGAGGGAAAGACTATCTGTATAATTCCTAACTATAATTTACCAGGTTCTAAAACTCAACTGGTGGTTCTTTGTGTGAGGCGATTGAGCCCTTTCCCACTTCCATCACTATAAACAATCCTGATTACACCTTTAGTCACATTGTTTTCAGCTATAATTCAATTAATAATTATACTTTCATTTACAGATATTTTCCATATTCTTTGCTCATGCAATTGTTAAAATTTGTAGAAAGAAAAAGAAATATTCAAAATAATTTAGACAAGAAAATGAGGAAATTAATTTCAAAAACAATCCTGGTTTTTCTACAATAAATCGCTTTTTATTTGTTTGATGCAGATATTTTGAAAGGGCTGAAAATTAATCCTTTCCCACATACAGACAATTTCTAAAGCCTCGGCAGCAGACACATTTTTGCTTATAACGAGCAAAAAAATTTCTCCATTTGCCAAAATGCTTTCAGCTCTTTTTAACCCTTTCCCTCATATAGACGCTTTCTGATGCCTCTGCAGCAGACGGCTTTTTGAAAACATAGTGACAAAAGAAGAAATTGCACAGAACGTGCAATTTCTCCTTTTGCCACAATGTTTTCCACTTTAAGTCTATATGTTATCCATTTAATTATTGAGATTTTCCAGTTTTTGAAAAAAATATGTTCAAAGTCGTCTGCTGCAGAATTGTTGTATGAGGGAAAGGGTTATAATAATTAAACATGCATTTATGTAGATTTTCATGTTTTTCCCAAAATGTTTTCATCGTCTTCTGCTGCCTATTTTTTGGAGGTGGCAAAGGGTTAACATGTGAACGAACAAATCAACTGAATGATTTGATTTGATTGTTTGGTGTTTTAAGCCGTTTTCAACAATATTTCAGTTATATCTCGGCGATTCCTTGGTAAGTTACAATGAATTACTACTGATCCATTTATCCTGACACCAGCCAGTCAGTCGTAGTCCACAACCCTGAGCGCCAAGGAGGGCAGCCATTAACAGTCTCGAACAAATCATTATTGAAAGATAAAAAATCTATCATGATATGCGTTAAACATTTTTAGTGTTAAATCAAAGCACATTTTTCAAGAGTTTTGCACTAAACTGTCAATTTCACTGTCATTTGTAACATACACTTACCAAGCAAAACGTCTGAATCAATATTGTAAATCACATTTAAATATCTCAAAATCAATATCTAAAAATAATCGATTTGCAAATCAATCAAACTATTTAAATCATCTGCTATATAGAGTGCAACACAGCCATTTACCTTATCTAATAAACATGTGTAGGAAAACTTGAAATGGATAATTTTGAGCAATTTCTTCTTTTCATTAAATGTTTCCAATTTGTTTGACTTTATAATGCAAAAGGCATCAGAAATCATCAAGTAAACAGAAATAACCCTTTCCCTCATAGGTCAATTCTGCAGCAGACGACTTTGAACATCTTTTGTCAAAAAATAGAAAATCTCTATAATTAAATGGATAACTTATGACTAAAAGTAGAAAACATTGCGGCGAAAGGAGAAATTGCTTGTTTTGAGCAATTTTTTCTTTTCTCACTATGTTTTCAAAAACCATCAGAGTCTGCTACAGAGACGTCAGAAAGCGTCTACCGTATATGTGGGAAAGGGATAAAAATCTTGTCAATTATCAAAGATCAGGAATGAATGGCACTGCATGGTTGCAGGAATTTTAAGTGAGATGATAGTTTAATTAAAAATTGGATTTCTGCAGTCATACAATTTCCCAGCAAATCTGCAGCTCAGATGACTTTTTAAACATTCTAAGCTAAAATATGGAAAGTCCATATAAATTAATCATCATACAGTATTACTTAAATGAATAAAGTTAAAAACATTATGGCAAAAAGAAGAAATTGCTTTATGAGCAAATTTCTTCTTATGCCACTATGTTTTCATAAGTTGTCTGCTGCAGATGTTTTTAAACATGTTGGGACTAATTCGGAAACGAGGGTTGCACTCAATCTGAAACACTATGAAACCAAAGTGCATTTATTAATAAAACAAAATAAGTGAGGGTCTAGCAAAACTTGTGTGTGTGCATAATAAATCCTTCCACCATAACGTGCTTGAAATCATTGTTCCTCAAGTGGGTTTTTTCCTTTAATAAATTGTTTTCTTATCAGTGTACTCAAGTCTTATGCATGTGCATGCATATTATTGCAATGATCATTTCTATATTTGGATGGCATTATTTCTTTGTCAACTATATCAATTTGAAATGCGCAAACATCATTGAAAGAGTAAGAACGTATTAGAAACCTCGGGAGCTCTCTTATCTTTTCCAATATGCAGACACGTCATTTAGAGGCATCTGCAGCAGATGACTCTTGAAAACATTTTGACAAAAGGAGAAATTGCTGATGATGAGCAATTTATCTTTTTGCCACTATATATGAGCCGTCCCACAAGAGAACCAACATTGTGGAATCTGCGTAAAGTATCGACCTTGATCAGCCTAAGCATGCCACGCAGACTAACCCAGACAAACATGTTTTGCCTAATTGTTAAATAAAGTTGAAAACATAGTGGCAAAAGGAGATATTGTTCATCATGAGCAATTTCACCTTTGCCCACAATGTTTTCAAAAGTCGTCTGCTGCTATTGTGTCAAAATGCGTCGCAGGTTGGAAACTGGGTTAAGTACAGTCACGCAATTAACATAGCTATTTTATGATGCATTCTTTAAATGGGTTCCATTGGCAGATGATCAGTAAAATATAGGTTTTTTATAGGTTTGCCTAGATGTTTTCAAAGTCGTCTCCCGTACACATGATGTTGTATGTGGGAATTCAGGTAAAGTGCAAAATCGCACAAAATCACAACGCTATTTTAATTGATGCATTCTTTCTAATGGTTTCCATTGACAGATAATCAATAAAAACGTCATTCCTTGGTTATATTATGTTAAACTGTAATGGATGTGAGCAATGAAATCATTAACCATATAAAAGTTAATGGATCGATTATTGCAAAGCAATACGTAAGTCCCCTACCAGACACAAATTTATAAGTTGAAAAAGGCATATTATTCTGCCAAACCTCACTTTAGAGCTATGACATACCTTATGGTCCTGATTAAATGTGTGAAGTTCCTAAGAGTTGTAGAAATGAAATTGCGGAACAAAATATTCAAATCTGACCTTGACCTTGTTAGTAAGTGGCTGGTTATTATGCAGGACACATTCATCTTGCTATGATGAAAAATTGTCTGAGGTTATAACAAAATCCATTCAAGCATATGGAAGACAAATCCCAGACACGTCAGAAATGCTTAGCAAAGTTTGAGCCCAAATTGTGACCTTGACCTTGACAGTAGGTGGATGGGTGATGTGCATGACACATCATCTTGCTATGGAAAAAAATTTCTGTGAAGTATTATCAAAATCCATGCAAGTATGTGGAAGACACAGCCTTGACATGATGGAAAAGCCTGAGAATGCTTAAGCCAAAACTGTGACCTTGACCTTGGAAGTAGGTGGCTTGGTGATATGCATATCATCTTGTTATGGAGAAAAAACTGTGAAGTAATATCAAAATCCATTCCAGCATGTGGAAAATACAGCCCGGACATGATATTGCTGATGCACATTGTTTGAGACCAAACTGTGACCTTGACCTTGGAAGTAGGTGGCTGGGTAATGTGGATGACACATCTTGTTAGGGAGATTAATTGTTTGAAGACATATCAAAATCCATTCAAGCATGTGGATAAAATACAGCCCGATACGAAATTGCAGGACAATCTTTTACCCCAAACTGTGACCTTGACCTTGAGAGTAGATGGCTCGATGATGTGCATTCCTCATCATCTTGTTATGGGGAGTAATTGTGTGAAGTAATATCTAAACCCATTCAAGCATGTGGAAGATACAGCCCTGACAAGAGTCATTTCGGACTGACTAGCTCATGACAGACTGACAGATGCGAGCAAACCTAAAGTCCCCAAACAGTCTCCGACTAGTAAGTTGACTATTAAGTAGAGTTAACCCATTCCCACATACAGATGCTTTCTGATGCCTCTACAGCATATTACTGTCACATTTCCGTCATCAGTACCAATTGTCCATTTATCCGGACACCTGTGTTATTGTTAAATTTTAATCCTGAGAGCCATTATTGAAGGAGGGATCGAAAGCCATTCCTACCATTCCCCTACTACATTGAGGTGGTTAAAATTTTAAACATAAACTTCATCCCTTCAATTCATAAATACTCATAAGAGGAAGACATCCTGTATTAATTAAAAACCAAAATAAGTATGAATCATATATAGCCATAAGTGTAAAAACCAAACTAAAAAAATCTTTAGCAGACAATTTTATATATAACACCAGTGGACAAAAATATTGAAAATCTATAA
Source organism: Serripes groenlandicus (assembly GCA_031761405.1). Taxonomy (NCBI): domain Eukaryota; kingdom Metazoa; phylum Mollusca; class Bivalvia; order Cardiida; family Cardiidae; genus Serripes; species Serripes groenlandicus. Next base: position 197,294,162 of record JASEVX010000001.1, read on the forward strand.
ACTGAGGAATACGCCATACTATGAGCTCATAATTTATCCATTTGCGGCACAAATTGTTTTCAACACTATAAATACTGATGCTATTATTTTGAGAAATGTTCTGTCAGTTTGCCATGATCTTTTCAATGTCCTGCTGCAGAATTGAGTAAGTGGATATACTCTTAGAAGAGTCTAAAAACACACTGGGGGTTTAACCCTTTCCCACATATAGACGCTTTCTGATGCCTCTCCCAGCATACATCTTTTGGAAACCTTGTGGCAAATAGAGAAATTGCTCATAATGAGCAATTTCCCCCTTTTGCCACAAGGCTTTTAACGTTTTAAATTAATTATACCTTCATTAATAGAGGTTTTCTGTGTTTTCAGCAGATGTTTTCAAAGTCGTCTGCTGCTGATTTGTTGTATGTGGGAAAGGTTTAATGTGTACACTTTTACCTTATGAAATATGGATCCACTAGGTTATATATCATAATACCTGTATCAATATATAAAACTATTTATAATAATTTCAGAATTAACTTAAACCTTTCCCACAAAAAAAGAAAAAAGTTTAAAACATTGTGGCAACTGGAGGAATTGCTCATTATGAGCATTATTTCTCAAAGCCCCATTGTTTTCAGAAGTCTTCTGCTGCAGATGCATCAAAATGCAGAGATCTCCATGTGGAAAAGAGATGAAAGCCCTTTTACAAAAGGGGAGATGAACATAAAGAAAGCTTTCCTTTTTTGTCACAATGTTTTATAATATATGTACTGTTTATAATCGCATACAGAACAATGTCACTCATGTGGACTTATTTTGTAAATGTAAATTTGTATAATGGGCCAGAGACCTAAATTACTGAATAAACATAGTTTAGTTTAAACTTATTTATTTTACATCGATTGCGAAACAAGCCTTGGGCTTAGATTAATCACGCTCGATGTCTGCTTCCTGGAGACTTCACCAGTACTCGCGCCGTTTGTGTGGAAAAATCCCAAAGTCAGGACCCGCTCAGCACGGAACTCGAACCAGGGACCTTTGATACGAGAGGCCGACGCTCTACCTCTGTACCACTGTCTTCCACTTCCAATAAACATATTGTATTGTATTGTTTGCCGTATAGCAATAACTGTTTGCCGTATAGCAATAACAAACATCCACAGGTTGCATGTGGGGAATGACTGTTACCGAATTGTATCAGTTTGCACTCTATTGTTATTTATGATTTTTTTTGTAAATTAATGACTCAAATATTTATATATGCTTTAATGTTAACTCATTCTCACCTGCAGATGCATTAACTTTCATACATCTGCAGCAGAAAAGTGGAGAAAACATTTAAAAACAAGAGGGCCATCAGGCCCTGAAATCGCTCACCTGAGAATGGGCTATTTAAGACTTAACTCTTTCAGCGCCAATGGCAATATCATCAAGACAAACTTGCTGACAAAATTTTCTAGCTGCTCAAGTCAAACATGCGATCTCTATTGTTCTACAATTTGGCCTAGTGACCTAATTGTTGACCTGACCTGACCCGTATCCGAACTTAGCCTGAATATCATCAAGACAAATATTCTGACAAAGGTTCAACATGCTCAAGCCAAAAATGCGGCTTCCAGAGTGTTAACAAGATTGTTCTTCAATTTGGCCTAGTGACCTAATTTTTGACCTGATATGACCCATACTCAAACCTAGCCTAGTTATCGTCAAGACAAACTTTCTGACAAAGTTTCAAGCTGCTCAAGTAAACTATTTGATCTCTATAGTGTTAACAAGATATTTCTACAATATGGCCTAGTGACCTAGGTTTTGATCTGACCATATTCAAAGTTAGCCTAGATTATTCTGACAAAGTTTCTACATGCTCAACCAAAAATGTGGCTTCCAGAGTGTTAACCAGATTTTCCTTAAATAGGCCTTAGGTGACCTAGTGTTTTACCTGACATGACCTATTTCGAACTTGGCCTGGATATCACCCCTGTGAAATGAATAATTACTGTTCATGAACAGTTCTTGTATAATTCATGCACAGTTCAGGTACCTGGTTCATGAACAGTTCATGGGATGTATATGAAGATAAAATGGCACAAATTCTTAAAAAGTTCTTAAATATGTAGTTCTTGAACAGGTCATGAACAGTTCATGACACATTCAGGAAACATTGTCATTAAAAAGTTCATGAATTGTTCAAGAACTGAAAATTCATGAAATATTCTTGATTTTCTTTTTAAACATGAACTGTTCAAGAACTTTTTCCAGTGCAAATTCATTGTGCCATTTTCTCTTCATGGATTGTTCATGAACGGTTCAAGAACTATCGCTCATGAACAGTTCTAGAACTACAGTTCATGCATAGTTCAAGAACTACTGTTCATGAACAGTTCATGAAAAGTTCATGTTCAATTGGTTGGTAACCAGTGTATGAAATAGTCTGGGTGGACCTAAGAACCAGATTTTGTACAGAAGAAATTAAGCCTGTGCAGATTAGGTACAGAAAATATTCTGGTTCATTGAAACATAGTTGAACCAGAATTCAATAAAAATATTTTTTATATGAAGACAATTGGCTTCTTTCACATGTGGCAATAAATCACCAATATAAACTTATTGTTTATGACATAGCATAATACAATTTGCTAATTTAATAAACAATGTAACATTTAAGACATTTACCAAATGTGCCCATCAAGTTGTTCATAAGAAATTACAAAAAACTTCTCTGTGCCTTTGAAACACAACATATTTCTCCCACCAAAAAACGTAAAGGAAGTAGTAAACATTACTAACTTCTTTTTGAAGAGTTCCTGTGTTTTATGCTTGAGTTAACTCCCTTGGTATATTTCAAATTCAAGTTCAGTTCCAGTGGTATTTTTGGTTATTCTACTGGTATTCCAGTAACATAGCAGGTAACAATGAAATTTCACTGGAATTGCATTAATGTTTTTCACTAGGGCCTTTACTTTTGACAAGAAGATTTCAAAAGTTTTCACTATAATACATTTATAAGAACTTCTTTGGTTCTAGAAGTATTCTAGAAGTATTCTAGAAGTGTTCTAGAAGTGATCTATAAATGTTCTTATTTCTCTATTCAGAATGGTAGTTTAAGAGATTCACACTGAGTTAAAAAGTCATTGTAATTTAATTAAATATCATTTTAAAATCAGTGATATATTTATATTAAACTTACTATTCAAGAACAGAATAAGAACTTATAGGGTTCATTAAAAGTACTTAAATTACACTTGACAGATGTTTATGAACTTGTTAAGAATTTGCCATGTTCTTCTTCAGTTCTTGAACAGTTCACGAACAAGTTTGTCTTACTGTTCATGAACTAAAGTTCTTGAACTGCGATTAAGAACTATTTAATGGCAGTTCATTAACAGTTCATAAGTGGCATGAAAAGTTCATAATTTCAAGAACAACATTTCACAGGGGCACTCATTTAAACATTCTGACAAGGTTTTAACATGCTTAAGTTTAAAATGCGACTTCTAGAGTGTCAACAAGATTTTCCTTCAATTTGACCTAATTTTATTAAATGACCTAGTTTTTGACCGGACATGACGTTTATTCAAAATTGGCCTATATATCACTAATTCAAACATTCTGACAAGGTTTCAACATGCTCAAGCCAAAAATGTGGCTTCCAGAGTATTAACAAGATTTTCCTTAAATTTGGCCTAGTGACCTAGTTTTGACCGGACATGACCCATTCGAACTTGGCATAGATATCATCAGGAAAAACTTTCTGATAGAGTTTTAACATGCTCAAGTATATTTGACCTTGGCCAAGATATCACTAAGATAATCATTCTGACAAAGTTTCAACATGCTCAAGCCAAAAATGAGTACTAACAAGATTTTCCTTAATTTTGGCCTATTGACCTAGTTTTGAAACGCACATGACCCATATTCGAATTTGGCATTGATATTATCAAGCTAAAAATGCGGCGTAACAAGATTTTCATTAAATTTGGCCTAGTGACCTAGTTTTTGACCTGACATGCCCCAGTTTCTAGATTTGATGGAGATATATGTTATGATATACTTTCATGAAGATTAGATGCAAAATGTTACCTCTAGAGTGTTAACAAGCAAATGTTGACGACGAACGACAAACGACAAACGATGTACGACGAACGACGTACGACGTATGACGAACGACGGACAAAAGGCGACCACAAAAGCTCACCTTGAGCACTTTGTGCTCTGGTGAGCTAAATATTGAGGCAATGTTTTCAACTCTTTTCAATAATTACACTTCTATAGTCGTCTATACAAGGGCTGTCCCACTAAATCGTAGACTTTTCTCATAAGGTTTGTTTTAACAGATAGAATTACTTGTTATTAACGTTAAACAATCTTTGGTCTTCATGGAATGAAATAAATGTAAAATTGGTGCATTTACATTCATATTATACCTATAATACGTTTCTATGGATACCTAGTAACGTCCACCCGGCGCCGGGTGGAACGTTACTAGGTTTCCATAGAAACGTATTATAGGTATAATATGAATGCAAATGCACCAATTTTACAACCTTTAATTGAATGGATAACCTTACTTAAAGTAGAAAACATTGTGGCAAAAGGAAAAATTGCCCGTTTTCAGCAATTTCTTCTTTTGTCACTATGTTTACAAAAAAGCTGTCTGCTGCAGAGGCGTCAGAAATAAAAGGGTTAATTTATATTTCAAGGCTGAATAATCTCATATACCTGTCAGCGATTTTTTTTTAAAAAGGAACTTGATCTTCAGCATATATTATGTAATGGATGTTTATGTTTACCTTCTTTAAATCTTTCCCACATACAGATGCTTTAAATCTGACACCTCTGCAGCAGACATTCTTTTAAAAGATAAATGCGGCAAAAAGAGAAATTGCTCATCAGATCAATTTCATCTTTTGCCACACATTTTCAACTCTATAATTATAAATAGTTATCTTATATTTATAGAGATTTTCCATATTTATACAGACATGTGCTGCCTAAATGTGTTGTATGTGGGAAAGGGTTAATGGATTATGTTTATCACAATTTACGAGTATATATATCTAGAGATTCACCTCCGGTAGCAATCATTTCTAGCAATCATTTCTGTCGCCATCATAAATATCATTAATAAAGCAAGTTTGTGGCCATAAAGAATGTTTAAAGAATGTTTAAAGTAAGTTTTTTTAACTTTGTTTCTACTTAGAAATCAAAATGAGTACATAAATTTCTTGGAAAATACAAAAATATGTTTTGTTCTGACATGCCTTATATATATGTAAGTTTAAAGAGGTTTTAATGGCCCTGTCAAATGAAAATCAACTTTGTTGACTCAAAGTATGAGTATGCCCAAAGCATATATACAGATTAGCCTGCAACTTCATGCAACCTGAACAAATTAGTCCCATAAACATGTCCCTTAACCCTTTCCCTCATACGACAATTCTGCAGCAGACGACTTTGTACATATTTTGTCAAAAAATGGAAAATCTCTATAATTAAATGAATATTTTTTACCTATGACTAAAAGTGGAAAACATTATGGCAAAAGGAGAAATTGCTAGTTTTGAGCAATTTCTTCTTTTTCAATAAACCATCTGCTGCAGTCTCAGGCGTCAGAAAGTGTCTATATGAGGGAAAGGGTTAAAATCCACTGGAGAAATGGTTATAGGTGTTTTAGACTGATCGAAGTTTTAACACCGTTTTCAAAAGATATTCAATTAATTCTTGGCAGCCCACTTCACCTGAACCATGTATTTCCTGACTTTTTCAATGGGACCTGAGTTACTCCACACAATATTCTTGCTAGTCAACTTGCTACCTTCCATATATACAATTAGCCCATTGGTGTAAGTCTCATGCTGCTCTCACACAATCCCGAATTTCTTGCAATTGCCCTTGCGAGTAGCACTCGCCTGATTTAATTGTAATGATTGGGATATGGTCGCAAGACATTCATAAATGTTCTAAACCACTCGCTACCTTTTGTTTATTGTTGCGAATATCATAGCAACATGCTCCTAAAATTCCCAAAGAAGGGTTTTGGTCAATCATCCGAAACAATGAATGACCACGTCAGGGTTTAAATTCATGCCTCCTGCATTGATAGTAGTCGTCACTACATACTGAGCTATTGCCATGGTTATGGCAAAAGAACATTTATACAAGTATTGCAATTGCAATTTGTTTAAAAAAAAAAAAAGGTTTGTTTTCGTCATAATTATGGCATGACTAGTAAATGAGACGAGACCATACTAAATGTATATTCAGGCTGAGAATGGTAATGAGACTGTTTGAACCAACGCTTTTTAAATTGGTACCAATCTTACTTAAGCTCTCTCCCACATTATGAGATATTTGCAGCAGACAACTTTTTCAAATTATTGCGGCAAACGGAGTCATTTCTCATTTTCTTTTAATCTATGGAACAAATTTTGTGCAGTCTAGCTGTCTTTTCAGGTTCTATATATACTGTTAAAATTGCAGGCTGCTGAAAAACCAAACATTTTGATCATGATATCCCTAGAATTTGCTATGGACTGTTCCAAATGCAATGCTGGACAAATCCATTTTAAACAAGAGCTGTCGGAGGACAGCGCACTTGACTTTACACCGCTTATTCACTTAAGCACTATTTCAGTATATTGCCTTCAAGTACTATTAAATCATATATACTTTATATGTAAAAGCAAATGAATAGATACATACATTTAAATATATATTATAATTTAAAAAATCAATTGTATAAAAATGTATGAACATTGATGTCAGTACTTGCTCCAAAATTCTATTCTTCGTTACTAAATGCACACAAATTTTCGATAACTGTTCAACGCAGCAAGTGAAAAGAACAAACACTATTCAGATGTAATTAAGTCAATCAAGGGCCATAACATCATATTTAGGATACAATGGAGTTATCTAACCTGATGGTCCTGAACAAATGTGTGAAGAAAAAGTGATTTGAATGAAGGGTATTGGAGTTATAAATGAAAATGACAGCTTTCCCTTAAACATTAACTGGACGCCGACACCGGGGCGAGTAGGAAAACCCTCATTATTCTTTGTATAGTCAAGCTAAAAATGAAACTTTAATGTTGAGCTTAACGCAAATGTTAAGTCTGACTGAATCCAAAAAAAAGCAAACCCTTAAAAAAAGGTTTTCCAAATGTTTGACACCAAAACCCGTTTGATATGTTGAAGATTCTATAATTGATAAATGTATGATCAAAATTAGAAAGGAATGTAACAAAATATTATCAATGTATCTCAAATTCTCAAAATCAACCAAAAAGCATGTTGTTTACCCCCTAAAAAAGGTCACACTCAGCATCTTCAACATACAATATGAAGAAAGGTATTAGTTGTAATTATATTCCAAATATGAAAGCCCTAGCACAAGCTTACTTATGAAAGAAAAATGCCAACTTGCCCTAAAACTTTAACCGGACGCCAACGGAGACGCAGTCGAGCTAAAAAGCAGCAATGAATCATTTGAGATTTAAAAAGTAATGAAGAGACAACAACAGCTTGTTTGACCTTGGAAGGAATTACTTAAGGTTAACTCTTTCCTACCTGCAGATCTATTCTGCTGTATCTGCAGCATAGGAATTTTGAAAACATTGTGACAAATGATCTTCATGAGCAATTTCTCCTTTTTCCACAATATCCTCAACTCTTTTCAAAAAAATACTTTCATTTATACAGATTTGATGTAGTATATACCCAGATGTTTTCAATCGTTCCTGCAGATCTGTTGTATATGGAAAAGGACTAAACAAATCTGTCAAATTATGTATGCAATTATGCAACTTTTCGTCTCACATCTAGACTTTTATTGAAAATATGTAAATTTTTATCTTAAAATGTACCATGCTCGTTTTCTTGTTGAATGATCTTATGACCTTCCCATAGATAATGAAGTAGTTTTTTTGATGGAGTGCTCTGTTTATAAATTGATGGCTTAATTAATATGTTGTTGTTCATATTTGGACATATTCTATTTCAGGTTTACGATTATCCTTTTCCTGAATGACAACCTGCAGTAATTTCCAACAAGCAGAAAACTGTATGAAACATTTTTGGAGAAGTAGAAATAACACAAAAAACAAGCATTCGTCTAGTCCACCAATGTTTTCAATTCTGTATCAAATTGATGTGTTAACTTCCAATTTTAAGAAGTTTTTCTTTCTTTAACATTATTCAAATAAAGCAAGAAATATGTAAATCAACTCATCTTTTTATAAACAATGGGGCCATGATGGCCCTGGATCGCTCACCTGATATTTTTTTTTCACTTTAGCCATATAAGCCTCACCCCCCCTGGCGGCCATAGTTTCCGACCAATCAACTTGGCTTGAAGGAATCTGATAGAGGGTCACCTTAGGAACATTTCTACAAAATTATTTGAAAATCGGCTTGACACTTTTGGAAAAGAAGATTTTTTAAGTTTTCACTATAGCCATATAACGCAAAATAACCCTGCCCCCCTTGCGGCCATGTTTTTCGACCAATCACCATGGCTTGTAGGAATCTGATAGAGGGTCATACAAGGAACATTTCTACAAAGTTATTTGAAAATCTGCCAACCAGTTTGGGAGAAGAAGAATTTTGAAGTTTTTTTCCTTTCGTTGACATGGAAACCCAATTCTGCATGGATCCAAAAAAATTGAAGGAATTCTGGTGAGGTCATTGAGAGGACGCTTTCTGTAGTTTCATCCCAATTGACCATCTGGTTACTGAGGAGAAGAAGTTGACGCACCACGCACGGCATACGCCGGACAAAATGCGATCACAATAACTCACCTTGAGCAAAGCTCAGGTGAACTAAAAAACAAAACTAAAGTTAACTTCGAAGGCGATTTTGATACATGATTAAGTATCTGTCGTCTGCTGCACAGGCGCATTACAATTTCGCATTTATGCAAGAAAACTGCAGCCGAGAACTATATCTAGGCAAATATAAGGAAAAATCTTTAAATCCAAGAATAATCATTGAATAGATTTTAAAACATTGTAGCAAAAGTAATTTGCTGTTACCAAGAAAATGTATGTAGGAAAAGGTATTAGTCCTCTACATAAGGTATATGGTTGAATACACCTCAAATTAATAAAAATTTAAAGTAAACCCTTTCCAACATACAACTTAAATCTGCAGCAGACGACTTTAAATCTATATGAATGAAGGATTATCTATTGAAATAGTTGAAAACATTGTGGCAGAAGGAGAAAACTCTTGTTTGAGCAATTTATCCTTTGTCATAAAGTTTTCAAGAGTTGTCTGCTGCAGAGGCGTCACAAAGCAATTATATTACAATCCATTAGTTAATAAATAATCCTGGTTTCATATAATTAACTCTGAATACAATATAAACAACTGCATTAACTTATAATCCTTTTAAACCTACAGAAAAGCTTGAACATTCTACTTCGAAAACGTCTTTTAGAAAATAATAAAAGATCTATATAAATGAAAGTTTTATATATATATATATAACAAGCAAATTCATGAAATTTATATCCCCCGCTTGCAGGCAATATTGTAGGAAAATGTTGAGGTTAGGTTTAAACATGTCAGTAGTCTTTTTATTGAACATGTATTACAGGGTAAATTAAACGAACTTGGCCTAGGTTGTTACCAAGTTTGTGGCAGTTATTGCACGGAAACAGCAAGAAACGACTTTTTTTGTTAATTAAGGGACCAAAACTCCACTGGAAAAAGTCCACCGAAAGTGACGATCGAACTAGGCCCAGCCCTTAAGGCATTTAACCTTGTTACCAAGTTTGAAAAAAAACGGTTCACATTTGTGGCAGTTATTGCACAGAAACAGCAAGAAACGACATATTTTGTTAAATAAGGGGCCATAACTCCACCAAATAAAGTCTGCCGAAAGTGACGATCGAAGTTGGCCTAGCCCTTAAGGCATTTAACCTTGTTACCAAGTTTGAAAAAAAAAGGTTCACATTTGTGGCAGTTATTGCACGGAAACAGCAAGAAACGACATTTTTTGTTAAATAAGGGGCCATAACTCCACCGAATAAAGTCCGCCGAAAGTGATATTCGAACTTGGCCTAGCCCTTAAGGCATTAAACGTTGTTACCAAGTTTGAAAAAAAAAGGTTCAAATTTGTGGCAGTTATTGCACGGAAACAGCAAGAAACGACATTTTTTGTTAAATAAGGGGCCATAACTCCACCGAATAAAGTCCGCCGAAAGTGATATTCGAACTTGGCCTAGCCATTAAGGCATTTAACCTTGTTACCAAGTTTGAAAAAAAAAGGTTCACATTTGTGGCAGTTATTGCACGGAAACAGCAAGAAACAACATATTTTGTTAAATAAGGGGCCATAACTCCACCAAATAAAGTCCGCCGAAAGTGATATTCGAACTTGGCCTAGCCATTAAGGCATTTAACCTTGTTACCAAGTTTGAAAAGAAACGGTTCACATTTGCGGCAGTTATTGCACGGAAACGAAGTGTGACGGACGGACAGACGGACAGACGGACAGACAGACGGACGGACGGACAAACCGAAATTAATAACCCCCCTTTTTTTCTTCGAAAAAGCGGGGGATAATTATGAAAGATTTGAAAACATTCAGGCATAATTTAATAAGAAAATTGCTCTTCCTCCTTTTGCCACCAAATGTTCAAAAGCTGTCTGCATGCAGGAAAGGATAAAGGCAGAAAGAGAAACTTTAAAAGCCATTCCCACAATTTGAATTATAATACTTGTTTGCAATTGTACAGAGAGCACTTACTTAATTCAAGCGTACAGTCTTCAAACCTAATAAAACCTAATAAATTGTGACTACAAACCAACAAAGTAATTCATTAAATTGGTCTCTAACTATTCCCACCTAACCTTTTCCTTCAACATCAATCCTTTCCCCTATCGTGACAAATATGTAGCAGACAGCCATGAAAACATCTAGGTAAAAATATTGAAAATATCCAGAAATGAATTGATTGATTGATTGATTGGGGTTTAACGCCGTTTTTATCCAGAAATGAAAGAGTATTTATTGAAACAGGTGAAATTGTAGCAGAAGGAGAAGGGTATAAATTAAATTTGTGAAATTGTAAAAATAGGGAGTCGTTGTTACGGCTGTTCTTAACCCTTTCCCTCATGTAGACGCTTTCTGACGCCTCTGCAGCAGATGGCTTTTTAAAAACATAGTGACAAAAGAAGAAATTGCTCAAAACAAGCAATTTCTCCTTTTGCCACAATGTTTTCCAATTTTAGTCATAGGTTATCCATTCGATTATAGAGATTTTCCATTTTATGACAAAATATGTTCAAAGTCGTCTGCTGCAGAATTGTTGTATGTGAGAAAGGGTTAAGTTATCTTTATAAAAATATTGAGTTGTTATCTCTTGTTAATCTTAAGTTATCAAATGTGTAAAAATAGAGAGTCATTGCTATGTCTGTTCTTAAGTTATAATTGTAACAAGAAACCGCTGAAGACGGTAAGGCCGGATTGTCGGCAATTTGACCTTGAAAATCAACAAACCAAGGTCAAGGTCAAAGTAACCATAGCAATCAATAGAACTTGTTACTGGTTACCATCAGGCAAAGTTTCAAGTTTGTAACCCTTTCCATGGAGTGCTGAGATTTTGCCTCAACCTAAAACTTAATTTAACCAAAATGTTGATGGACAGACAGACAGACGAACGGACATCGCCAATCTAAAGACCGGAATTAAAAGTAACCATAGAAATCAATAGAACTTGTTACTGGTTACCTTCAGGCAAAGTTTCAAGTTTGTAACCCTTTCCAGTGCTGAGATTTTGCCTCAACCTGAAACTTTAACCAAACTGTTGACAGACAGACAGACAGACAGACATCGCCAATCTATAGACCGGAATTGCTAGAGCAATCCGGCCAAAAATAAGGAGTTGTTATATGTCTGTTCTTAAGTTATCATTTCATTTTTCCCGATATATTTGACACTCAATGTTTATTATTTTTCTTTTGAAAAAAGAAATACTACTCGATTCAAATAATGTGAGCTTTAATTATTCTTCAAAATTTCGTCCTCAATGCTTAACCAATTGTCAGAAAAAGAAAATTAAAGCATGGATTGATGAAATACTACTTTGATGTTTGAGTTTTAAATCTGCATACGCCATTTGATTTACTCGTTCCATGGGACAGACTTAACCATTCCCAACATACAAAAAGTCAGCAGCAGACGACTTTGAAAATATTGAAAATCTCTATAATTATAGGTATGTCATTCTACGGATAAAAGTGGAAAACATTGTGGAACAAGAGTTGTCGGAGGACATTATAGCTTGCCTATCAGGGCCATCGTCTATCAGGGCCTACTTTAGAACAGTTATAGCATTGGTAAAAGTCCAAAATCCAAAAGAGGAATAATCAGAATTTACAAAAGAAAGAAAACCGTTTAATAGCAACAACATAAATTATATAGTTTCTGAGAAAAGGCCTTGAATGCCTAACTATAACCCATCAATCCCAGTCTTGCACACAAAGGTTTGACCAAAAAGGGGCAAAATTCAGTCAAATTCCATGGGAGTTATGGGACTTGACATACAAAGTCATCTAATGACCCTGAATAAGTGTGTAAAGTTTCAAAGCAACAACATACACAGTGTCTGAGAAAAGGCCTTGCACACAAAGGTTTGACCAAAATTCTAAGTCCAAAAAGGGGCACAATTCATTCAAAATCCATTCCAGAGTTATGGGACTTGACTTACAGGGTCATTTAATGAACTGAATAAGTGTGTGAAGTTTCAAAGCAACAGCTTACACAGTGTCTAAGAAAAGGCCTTGCACACAGAGGTTTTACCAAGCTGGCAACGCCAACGCGGACGCTGGAGTGATTACATAAGCTCCCCTATTTCTTGGAATAGGCGAGCTAAAAAGGGGCACAATTCAGTAAAGATCCATTCCAGAGTTATGGGACTTGACATACAAGTCACCTAATGACCCTGAATGAGTGTGTGAAGTTTCAAAGCAACAGCATACACAGTGTCTGAGAAAAGGCCTTGCACGCAAAGGTTTGACCAAGCTGGCAACGCGTACGCCAACGTGGACGCCAACACGGACGCCGGGTGATTACATAAGCTCCCCTATTTCTTCGAAAAGGCGAGCTAATAAGGAAAATTGCTCATATTCAGTAATTTCTCCTTTTGTCACAATGTTTTCAAAAGTTGTCTGCTGTAGATGTGTCAAAATGCATCCATTTTATAGTAAGATTATACTTCTTAATTTTCAGATGTTACAATCATTCCCTCCGATAATTTAACTCTTTCCCAATTACAGACGAATTTGAATGCACCTGCAGCAGATGGCTCAGAATTAGCAATTTATCCTTCTGCCACAATATTTTCAATGTATTAAGTAATAAGACTTTCATTTTTGAAGGAATTTAATTTTTAACCCAATTGTTTTCAGATTTGTCCTTTATGGGAAAGAGTTCAAAGCAAACAACTCTAAAGAAAATTGTACCAGGTAAATGCTTAAAGGATGTAAATAAACAATTAACTTACATAGTTATGTGCGTCTTGCAGTTTGCCGAGGTCAAGTCCAGAATTGTTCGAAACCCATTATTGCCATCTGACCTTTGACCTACCATCGGCGACGACGGTGCTCCAACAGACCTTGACGGAGAGGAAGGTGTACTCAACGAGACTGATGGCGACGTAATGGCACTATCGAAAGTTGACGTACTATTACTAGGCGACACACTATTTTCACGATTAACGTCCATGTTTTCTTGAATTAGTCCATTACCTAATAACTGTTCTGATTGGTCACTAGTTTTGCTTGAATCGTTTGTTTTTGACACATTGCCATATTGCCTCATGAATTTGCCCGATTCCGTTCGAGCTGGTAGTTTACGAAAGTCGGCAACATTAGCACGCACTACAGTCCTTTGTGGCGACAAACTTTCATCAGAACTGTCACTATTGTACATCGGATTTCGCGTTTTGGCCTTTTGACTGTCTTTATTTTTGTCACTCTGTGAATTAGCACCATTTAAACTAGAATAACTAGTTACAAAGTCAGACATTGGAACAGAGGTTGTCCCTGTGTTAGCCGATACATTCATATTTGGAGCGTTAGCCCAGTTTTGAAACCCTTGTTGTTTCTTAGTGACAGGCTCCGTAAGCTGATAATTCATGTGTCCTGAATTGTATGTCTTCATTGGATCCGGTTGGTTAATGACCTCTATCAAGGTTGAATTAGATTTACGGTCGAAAGGCTGACCAGTATATGTCATGCTGTTAAGTAAATATGCCATTTGTTGTGTACTTGGAGGAGTCTGCACTCCTATCATTCTCATGTAGTCATTTATGTCATAGGGCATGCTTGGAACTGTACCATTCAACAGAGAACCTGTCTGTGTGGGATTGTAAACCCCAAAATTTGTCTGGTACCCGTTTTGTGGCAGCTGTGTTCCAAACAAGTTTGTGAAAGCCTGTCCCTGAGAAGCATCAAGCCCAAGACCGAAATTTTGATTTAAGTTACCAGCCGGGGGCAGTGGGGGAGCACTTAACTGCATTGATATGTTTTGCTGTTGTTGCTGCTGTTGCTGTAATAACTGGGCATTTAATTGTTGCTGTAGATGAGCATTTTCTAAGCGCTGAAGTCTATCTCTCGTCTCAACTTCCCTTATCTTATGAAGTTCCAATTCCATTTCTAGCTGTTTCCTCCTTTCGGCTTCCAGCTTCCTCTCCCGATCCCTCACCTCGTTAAGTGCTCTCATAGTAGCTTCTTCCCGTTCCTTTTCTAGCTCCTCTTTCACTGATTGTTTGTACATCTCTTTCTTTTTTAATTCTTTATATTTGGCAACCATCATATCTTCATCACTATCGTCATACTTGTATTTTTGTTCTCTTGGGGTCAGTCTTTTAGCACTTGTACTGGAATCATTTGCTTTGCTTCTATAAGCATTATGTTCTACATTATCATCATCTTCAGATGTGTCATCATCTGAGTCAACATATTTATTTTGTTTGATCGTCACTTCAAGAAGTTCATGGTCTTCCCCATTCATTTGTTCACTATCAGAATCGGTATCTCCATAACCATTAGGTACCATGTAGACCTTGGCCCTCTCAGGTGTTTTGCTTCTATTTGATCTAACATTGTTTTGAGAGAGCTTCCAATTTTTTGGAGCATCTTCTACTTGTTCAAGCTCTTCGGCTCTTTGTTTTCTTAACAGTTTCCCAGAAGCTTTACTAATTGAACCAAATGCATTCTTTACACTTTTATGCATTGACTTCTTAAATTTCTTCACACTGCCAAATTTCTGCCTGTTGTTCTCTTCTTCACTGGAAGTTTTAGGTTTCTTCTCTTTCTTATTCTTCTTTTTACTTTTCAGCTCCGTCATGTTGTTGGGAATGATTGTGGACTTAAATCCATCAGAAGAACCTTTCTTTGCAGAAACCGCTTCCCTGTCAGACAAATTATCATCAGAATCTAAGTCATCCTCTGGGGTCCAGTCTAAAGCTGTTGATGCCCTAATATCAGCAGTAGAATTTTGTCGCCTTTCAAAGGTTGATGAGTTTCTATTCATTGACACATTTTTATGGTATCTTGGAGGTTTCGGTAATGTTTCAGGAGGCTCACTAGATGTAGTGGAATCCTTTCTGTCATTTGGAGTGTCTTGGACTTTGCCTAAGTGAGCAGGTTCCTGGTCACTTTGCTTTAATTTATCGTCTATGGTACCATCTACCTTCACTCGTTCATCTCTCTGTGAACAGGCCTTTGCTAGCTGCTCCCTAAACACTTCATGTGGATCTTTAGGCTTCGGTGGCACAGGCATTACTTGTTTCTTCAGTTTATGACATTTAGCGTTGGCTGTTGCCTTGATATCATATTGCAGGAGAGAGCTGAGTCTGCGCATTGGGTCTGTTTGGTTTAATGATGACAGAGAATTAGGCTCAGATATTTGTCTTTGTAATGTAGGAACTGGTGATTGATGAAAACCCAAGGTTGATGCATGCCTTGCAAGCTTTGGAGATGCAGGTTTGACTTGTGTGCCCACTTCGAAAGTAAATTCTTCTTTCTTAGTTTCGCTCTTTGTGTCATATTTTACTTCATTTGGAGTAGCATCTGCTTTAAATTCCATGTTTTTAGTTTTCTGAGGGAAATTAATGCTTGCTTGAACAGTATCTGGTTCTTGTAATGTTTCGTCATCTTCAGTCTCCATACTTTGTTCATTTGGCAGATCTGGGGTAACTGGGGATTCCAAAGATTGCTGTCTCCTAGCAGACATTGACTCTGACATGCTCTTTATCTGCAGAAGCCAAGGGACTTCTGCATCTGCAGAATTTGGTTCTTTATGTGCCAGATTCACGCTTGGGGTTTTCCTCAAGATAATCTCTGGTTTTCCCAAAGACAAACTGTTATTTCTAGAAACTGGAGCACTTTTTCTGGGCGAGGAACCACTTACATTGAAAACTGGAGTTGATACAGCATTTTGTGACATTGATCTATTCATTGCCTTGTATCTTGGTAAGACAACATTCACATCTCTTCTTGGTGATTCCATTTCATAATCAGCAGGAGGTTCATAATCAACGGAAAATTGCCGATTATGTACTTTAACTTTGTTCTTCGATGGGAGGGGCAGTGTATTAGACCCTCCTGTAGGAGGTGGGGGAGGAGCTGTAGGGGCACCATTTTCACCCGGTGGGGCTGGTGCCCTTTTCTTCTTACTACTTAAAGCAGACCCTCCACTTCCTGTACTTTTGCTGGATATTCTTGATGGTGCTGCTCTTTTAAATGGCTGGTCTTGATTTTCATTTAAATCTGCTGAGAGATCACTCAATTTCTTGCCTGTTCGTTTCTCAAGGTCTTCAATAGTTTTATTCCTTCTATGTTCTGCAAGTTGTACGTAGGTCAGCTGGTATGAATAATCCAGATTAAAGTTATTTTTAACAGGTAACGAGGGCCCAGTGGCTCCTGGAAAAGATTGCATCAAAGGGTCCAGTTTAAAACGAGAGTCTATATTCTCTTCAGGTTCCTCCATAATTATATTATGATTTTGACCCAGTGATGTTTGTCGTCTATGACTTGGTCTATATGGCAGGTTAGCTTTTACATTTGTATTTACTGCTGGTGTGTAATTTGTATTACTACTCCCAATTGCATTACTCACATTCCCATTTGGTATTGGATTCATTGTAACACTGTTTGAAACGGACGTATTAGGTTTAACATTTCCATTAGGAATATTTCCATTTTTGAGAATGGGAGGTGGAGGTCGCGGGGGAGAGGTACTGAGGTTCTGAAGTTTAGCTGCTGCCTCATCATCCAGCTCAACCATGTTTTCTTTGTCTTCATCCGCATGATTAAACATTTCTTTGTATTCGGGGTGAAACTTACTCAGTTCCATTGAAACTGGCCTTAATCGCATCATAGGAATGCCTTTAGGAAGTACCAAGTTTTCTGGGCTGTGATAGCTAGGGCCTTTAGGGCCAAGGTCACTGATTGGTCTTGACAAGGGCGGGGCATTAGGCCTTGTTGGTGGCCTTCGAACGACCTCCACTGGTGGTGGGGGTGTTTGCTGTGATTGATTGTTCCCCATCGTGCTAAACTTCTATGGGTCAACTGTTATTCTGAAAATATAGAGGGGAAAAACGTAAGATTCTAAGTGACACCTAGTAAATTGAAATAGTGAGCTATGCTAGAGGAAAAACCGACTTCAGTGTATTTTGTGTGTGTGAGTATTAAGATCTGGTTTCTTCTAAAAGTAGAGCATTTTTGACAGAAATTTCTTGAAATGTTCTGATCATTGTTGAACAGTGCAGAGCGAGGACGAGCTTAGTAACACTGGTCACACCCTGTGGTTTGTTTTCCTAGAGTATATAAGACTCATACATAGATACTGTATTATTAATTAAATTGGATGACCTGTCTGACCTATATAAACAAACTGTCTTATTCATCCTTTCCCACATACAACAAATCTGCAGAAGCTGACTTTGTACTCATCTAGGCAAAATTATGGAAAAGTAATAAAATACCAGTTGAGGAATTCAGCATGCTTAAGGATTAAAATCGAAGGTATGTCGGATCAATTGTCATGCATTATGCACATAAAACTTAATTCTTAAGCTTAACCCTTTCCCTAATACGGACACTTTCTGAGGCCTCTGCTGCAGTCAAATTTTGAAAACATTGTAGCAAAAGGAGAAATTGCTCATTTTTCTCAATTTCTCCATTTACCACAAGGTTTTCAACTTTATTCAATAATTGTTCTTTCATTTATAGAGAGTTTGTTAATTTTGCCTAGATGTTTTCAAGGTCGTCTGCTTCAGATTGGTTGTATGTGGGAAAGGGTTAATCAAGGTTGGTGGTTCTCCAATCAGCTGTTGCCACTACCAACTGTCTTTTCTCAATAAACATGAAAATTAGACTCATATGACGAGGTATGCGACATCTGGTGCAACAACCGACACAAGGTGTCGCATCCACCACTTATAGTATGCTCGTCAATTACACATGTTTTGTAGTATAGATTGTGGGCGTGTAAAATGTGGACTTCATGCAAAAATATTGCAACCACAAGTATTGTAGTGTAAATTGTGGGCTTCATGCAAAAATATTGAAACCACAAGTATTGTAGTGTAAATTGTGGGCTTCATGCAAAAATATTGAAACCACAAGTATTGTAGTGTAAATTGTGGGCTTCATGCTAAATTATTGCAACCACAAGTATTGTAGTGTAAATTGTGGGCTTCATGCTAAATTATTGCAACCACAAGTATTGTAGTGTAAATTGTGGGCTTCATGCTAAATTATTGCAACCACAAGTATTGTAGTATATACTGTGGGCTTCATGCAAAAAGATTGCAGTTACCACAAGTATTGTAGTATATAAATTGTGGGCTTCATGCCAAATGATTGCAACCACAGGTATTGTAGTATAAATTGTGGGCTTCATGCTAAATGATTGCAACCACAGGTATTGTAGTGTAAATTGTGGGCTTCATGCTGAATGATTGCAACCACAGGTATTGTAGTATATACTGTGGGCTTCATGCTAAATGATTGCAACCACAGGTATTGTAGTATAAATTGTGGGCTTCATGCTGAATGATTGCAACCACAGGTATTGTAGTATAAATTGTGGGCTTCATGCTAAATGATTGCAACCACAGGTATTGTAGTATAAATTGTGGGCTTCATGCTGAATGATTGCAACCACAGGTATTGTAGTATATACTGTGGGCTTCATGCAAAAAGATTGCAACCACAAGTATTGTAGAATAAATTGTGGGCTTCTTTTTAAGCCTTAGATCAAAGATAAGTAAGAATCTTTATCATTACAAAACTGTATTTTGATTTTATGTAGCAGACAACTGGGTAAACATTGGAAGGAAAAGATGAAACTGTTCATTTATGCAAACAATTTGCAGCAGGCAGCTTTAAAAAATATCTAGGCAAGAATATGGAAAATCTCTATAAGTGAAAGCAGACTATTGAATCAAGATAAAAAACATTATGCTAAAATGCAAAAAAAAAAGCCATATCTTCCTCCTTTTAACACAATATTTTCTACTTTGTCAAAGTAATGTAGTTCTATTCACAATGCAATATTTTACAATTCTAAAGAAGTTAACCTGAATCCCATGACCTATTTGATAATTTGTTACATTTTCTCTATTTAATATAACTTGATCGATAGAGTGAATGAACTGAATGGGGATCAGAAAGGCTTAAATCCGGAGACCCCTAATGTTCATACAATAAACTCTTCCACCTTTGAGTGCTGATCTGAATATAGTTGACCATTTCCCTTATAAAATGTCCATTTTCTGATATTGGCCACTTTTTGAATCCTTGTGGGAAAATGGGAACTTGGTAAAAACTAAGCAATTTCTCCTTTTCCAACTATGTTAACTAAGCAATTTCTCCTTTACCAACTATGTTCAATTATGTGCCAAAATCATAGATTTTATTATCCATGAATTACAAATATTTACCCTTATAATAGGCTGAGGTTTCAAATCAGTCCTCTCTGTTCTAAACATTATCATAGCCAATTTGGTGAAAAATGTCACTTAAAGCCATTAATTCCCACATGCAGACGTAATTTTACCAATCTGCAGTAAACAGTTGACAAATTGTCAGTCAAAAAAAGGAAATAATGCTCATTATAAAAAAAATCTTCTTTTGCCGCAATGTTTTCAAAAGTTGTCTGCTAAAGTAACAGAGCTTCTACTTCAGGGGAAGGGTATAAATATACAATAAGGCTCAGAAGCTGAGATTATGAGATTTCACAGCTGTAATTAAAGCAATTGTATAGTTATAGTTTCATGTTGATTTTGGTCTATACAATTTCACATCAATCTTTTAGTCAGAGTTCAATCAATAAACATTTGCTGTTTACAAACAGCTAATTTGCAATATTGCGTCAGTCAGTGGAAACATTAAATGATTAATTCAAAATTAAATTTTACAGCAACAACAAACAAGAGAACCGCGTACGGCACAGACGCTCGACTGATAGAAAACAGAAAGAAAGCTGAGCTGAACAAAAAAAGGTAACCGGACGACTACGCCACCGCCGACGACAACGACGCCAGGGTCATGACAATAGCTCTCGTTTTTTCAAAAGTCGTGCTAAAAACATATAATTTGTTACACATTTACAAAAACTGTTGAAATGTAGCACTTGCTTATTAAAGCTCTTCTGCCACACTGTTTTGTTGTTGTTTGGGAATTTTCATAATATGTCTAACAGACTTCCTTACGTTCTTCTTGAGAGACAAAACAGGTAAAAAGATATACCATAACTCTTTCCCATATATAGGCACTTTCTGACGCCTCTGCAGCAGACGACTTTTTAAAAACATAAATATAGTGACAAAAGAAGAAATTGCACAAAACGTGCAATTTCTCCTTTTGCCACAATGTTTTCCACTTTTTGTCATAGGTTATCCATTCAATTATGGAGATTTTCTATGTTTTGACAAAATATGTTCAAAGTCGTCTGCTGCAGAATTGTGGTATGAGGGAAAGGGATGGAGAACACAATGGGTTTATAATCTGATTATTGTAATAAAAGAATTCAAGAATTCAGTCTATGCATGTTTGTGCCTTTCCACATTTTGACGCATATGCAGCAGACAACTCTTGAAAACATTGTGGCGAAAGAAGAAATTGCTCTTAACCCTTTCCCTCATACAACAATAATTCTGCAGCAGACGACTTTGAACATATTTGACAAAAAATAGAAAATCTCTATAATTGAATGGATAACCTATGACTAAATTTAAGTGAAAAACATTGTGGCAAAAGGAGAAATTGCTCGTTTTGAGCAGTTTCTTCTTTTGTCACTATGTTTTCAAAAAGCTGTCTGCTGCAGAGGCGTCAGAAAGCGTCTATATGAGGGAAATGGTTAAGTGAACTCTCATTTATGGATAATTTTCAAAAAATTGTCATGATGCTTTCAAAGTTGTCTGCTGCAGATTTCTTGTATGTGGGAAAGGGTATAGACAGAACAGAAACACACATAATGGTCTACAAATTGATCAATCATCATTGAAATGCCTCCTGCATAAAAGATGTAATATATCATTTACGTGTTTTGTAATCAACTTGTTTTTATTCTCTATTGTTTATCTCTTTTGTATTTATAACGTGGTATACATAATGATTATTGCATGTTTTGTCGTTATTATTAGTAATTACAATTATCATAATTTTTTATAGTTGCAACAGACCTCTTTTGAAAATACTTTTGGAATTAAGAGATTAATTATGCTCAATTTAGCGTTTTCTCCTTTTCAATCAATGTTTTCTATTCACAAAATTTAACTTAAATTCGTGTTCACCGCATCTGTTCTTCTGATCAGAACTGTTACTGAATAGTCACCAATTTCAAAGAATCTTCAACCTTTCCCTCATATAAATGCTTTCTGATTGATTATTGTTGTTAACCATTTACTCGATAAATTAACTTTTGCATTGTGCCTCAGCAGAAGACTTTTGAAAACAATTGTTAACCCTTTCCCACATACGACAAATATGCAGCAGACGACTTTCTACTAAAAAAAATGTTAAATCTCTATAATTGTAAGTTGAAAAATTGTAACCTGTAAGAAGTTGAAAACATTGTGGCAAAAGGAGAAATTGCTCATTTTGAGCAATTTCTTCTTTTGTCACAATGTTTTCAAAAGTTGTATGCTGCAGGTGCATCAATCAAAATGCGTCTAATAGTGGAAAAGGGTTAACTTTTGCATCATGGGGCCTCTGAGGCTCTCTACAGCGGAAGACTTTTGAAAACAATTGTTCATTCGCTATACGTTACATGTAAGAGGTGTTGACAAACACTCTGGTTATAAACTGAGCATTATAAATATGGGTCTTCACTGTATATGTTCTTGCCCCAAAGAGACCCAAAAATCAGCTGAGTCTGCCCAATATAATAATGAGAAGGACACTCCAGGGTAATAAAACGCACTACTTTATTTTGTAGTGGGAAATAACAAACCAAAAGAATTCAACTAAGCCTTTACAAATCCTTCTTATAAGTTCACAAGACAGGGCAATCCATCAAGATCAACACTCTTGTATCAACCTTTTTCTATCTGGGTGTTCTATTGACTGAACACAGACGTGTCAAACATTTATTTTTATATTTCAGACAAAAAACATTTTCAACATGCCAGGGAAAGTCAGAATGTCACCTCTTATAACCCTTTCCCACAATATTTTCAACTATATTCCATAATTATACTTTCATATTTAAAGAGATTTTTCATATTGTGATGCCTAGTCGACTGCTGCAAATTTGATGTTTGTGGGAAAGGGTTAAGATTTGAGTGAGGCTACACTTTAAGCATATTTCAATTGATCTTTAATAAATTGGACCGTTCCACGAGAAAACCAACATTATGGACTCAGCGTAATGTATCGACCCAGATCAGCCTGTGCAAGATAGAGGTAACAATAGAGAAATGATTCCTGAAATAGAAAATCCACAGCAGACGAAAAGCTTCTGTCCGGGTTAGCCTGCGCGGCATGCTTTAAGGCTGATCCAGGTCGATACTTTACGTATAGATTCTACAATGTTGGTTTTCTCATGAGATGGCTCAGTTGTTTCTTTCCCTCATATGAACGCTTTCTGACGCCTCTGCAGACGGCTTTTTAAAAACATAGTGACAAAAGAAGAAATTGCACAAAACGTGCAATTTCTCCTTTTGCCACAATGTTTTCCACTTTTTGTCAATGGATAACCTATGTTTTGACAAAATATGTTCAAAGTTGTCTGCTGCAGAATTGTCGTATGAGGGAAAGGATTAAAAAGACCAGCCAAATATAGATAAGACACATGGTGTCACCCGCCAACAGGTCAGTAAGTGAAAGTACCATGGACAGACACATGGACATGCAGATGGACGGTACAAACATTGGACATACATGTAGTTAAAAACATTATGGGATATATATAAAAGGGTTTCAACCCTTTTCACACTTTCCGACGCCTCTGCAGCAGATAATTTTTAAAAACATTGTGACAAAAGGAAAAATTGTATTTTAATCAATCTATCTTCATTTATAGAGATTTTCTGGGACAATTTGTTCAACTCTATTCAATTATTATACTTATATCTATAGAGATTTGACATGCTTTTGCCTTGATGTTTTTAAAATTAATCAGCTGCAGATTGGTGTATGGTGAGAAAGGGTTAAGTCTATTTTGGTTATATCCTAAATTAAATCTATTCAAATCTTTCTCTGCATGAAATTGCCACCTAATTTAACCCTTTCCGACATACAACAAATCTGAAGCAAACAACTGGATTAAGCACTTAATGAATTTGTAAACCTTGTGGCAAAAATATGATAATTTTTTTAAAAATGAAATTAAAGTTATTAAAAGAGTTGAAAAGATTGTGGTAAAAGGATAAATCGCTCATCATGAGCAATGATAAGCACTTTCTCCTTTTGCCATGGCAAAAGTCATCTGCTCCTAAATTGGATCAAAGTGCGTCTGCAACTGGGAAAGGGTAAATTAATTTAATACCTGCAGCTCAAGTTTTGCATCAATCATTCCAAGTGTATCATGTTTCTTCAATCATATATGGGGTTCGGAAGTTGAACGTGAGGTTCTTATTTGAAAATATTATTTAAACCACTTAAATTGATTGAAGTTTTCTAATTATATTATGATATTATGGCTTTCTCGCACTTGTTCTCCAGTTAACCCTTTCCCATCTGCAGATGCATTTTGATGCAAAAGCAGCAGACGACTTCTGAAAACATTTTGGCCAAAGGTGAAATTGCTCATGATGAGCAATTTCTCCTTAGGCCACAATGTTTTCAACTTTATTTAACAATTAAGCAATCATTTATGGAGATTTTTCAGATTTTTGTCACTATGTCTTCAAAGTTGTCTACTGCAGATGCATCATAATATGTCTGCATGTAGAAAAGGGATGTTACAAAATGCAATATACTCAGTTGTTCCAAACAATTCATAAAGCATTAATTCAGGAGGTTTTTCTATTCAGGGTATAATGAAATGTAAACCAAAATTTAAACTAAATATATAAAAGTTATACTACACCATAGCATACATAATATATCCACTATTATATTGTAAAATGCATAACATTATCCTCTGTCATGTTGTAGAATATATAATATATCACCTAATATAATGTATTATACATTAACATATCCACTATTATGTGTATCAATAGATAGTATTTATCCAAAATATCAACAGCCCGGAGCTTAAGCTTTTATACTAAAACTTTAAAATTCATAATCCAAAATATTGCACCCTTTAAAAAGTCAGATATACAACTGGCTTTTAAATTAATCCCAAAACTGTGTATACAAACATAAGAAAACAAAATCATCCAAATTTTATTTAAGCCATTTCCCTCATAAAGAGGATTATTGACACCTCTGCAGAAAAACCTTTTTAAAACATTGTGGGAAAAATGAGGAACTGCTCAATATATGAATTTCTTCTCTAAATTTTTCCCCAGTGCTTTTTTTTAAACTCTATTAAAATTATATTTCCAGCTTTCCACATAATTTCCTTTTTTTCATCTGATATTTGATTACAAATTATAATAAACTAAAACATATCCAAACTGGTAAAATGGCTAAATAACCTTTTTTGTACATTTTATTCCACCATATTTAAAACACGATCCAACAACACACACCTATATATATAATACGAAGAAAACAATCATCGACGACAACGAGACAGGAAACAATCCCTAACCCATATAGTCTTTCATCCCGTTTAACACAATTTCATTGACAGGTAAGAATATATACTGCAGAGTGTTGATATTTCAGTATTTCATACATCGTTTACTTCTTTTATTTGCCCCTTTCTCACCTGCAGACGCATTTTGTCACATCTTAAGTAGACGATGATTTTTTAACACGTTGTGGCAAAAGGAGAAATTGCTTAAGAAGAGCAGCTCCTCCTTTGCCACAAAGATTTCAAATATACTTTCAATTATACAGATATCTTGTAATTTTGTCTAGATATTTTCAAAGTCATCTGCTGCAAATTTGCTGTATGCAGGAAAGGGTTTTTTTAACAACCATCCAACTGTTTACTGATTTTTGATTGGCTGATAAGTTTGACAGCCGTTCAGGTATGAATGATCACAATTGGAGATGTATTCAGTATGTTTTTGTTTGTCTGTGTATATCGGAAACGTTCCAAATCATAAGCCCAGCTGATCACGTTTAGTCCAGACTATTATTTTCCTAAAAATATTGTCTAACAGAGTGGATGCACAACTTATTATCTTATTATCTTAAATCTATACCATAATTCCCTGATGCGGACTTTTGACACCTTCACAGCAAGGGTATTTTGAAAACTTATTGGGAAAAGGAGAGAAGTTATAGTTATAACAAGAGCTAGCTAGACTATTTGTGAGACTAAAATTGTTCTGGTAAATATTGTCAGAGTGGGTGCACAACTTATTATCTATACCATTATTCCCCGATGTAGCATTTTGACACCTTCACAGCAGAGGAATTTTCAAAACTTATTGGGAAAAGGAGATCGAGACTCAATGGACTAAAACATGATGCTTTTAACCCTTTCTCGGCAGACGACTTTTGAAAACATTGTGGCAAAAGGAGAAAATGCTCCTGATGATAAATTTCTCCTTTTGCCACAATGTTTTCAACTCTATTTAATATTGTAAATCTCATGCATTAAAATTTTATTGAAATTGTTCACGTTTTTGTCAATATGTTTTCAACATTGTCTGTTGCTGATTTGTTGTACGTGAGAAAGGGTTAAAAGGTATAACTAATTCGGGGTATTTCATTTTCTTCTGAGTTTTAATTACTATTAAGGAGACAATTAATGTACATGTATATATTGATTGATTAATTGATTGGGGTTTAACGCCGTTTTTAACAATTTCTCAGTCATATCACGGCGACCAGTTCACCTACTTATGTGTTTCCTGGTTTTCTCACACCAGTACTCCACACAACAATCTTCCCAAGCAACTGGCTTCTTTTCCACATAGACTTAGTCCATTGGTGGAAGACGAACGACGCATGTCGCAATGACTTTTGTCAAACATCGGAAAGAAAGTTGGCCGAGACGGGATTCGAACTCACAACCTCTGGATTGACAGCCCGTGTCGTTACCGACTGAGCTACCGGGACTCGACTAACATGTATATATTTTTTAATTGTCAAAGATCTTGAGAAAGGTTTACCCTTTTGAACATGTTGACGCATATTTTCAACTCTAATAATAATTATATTGTAATATGTAGTGGTTTACTATATTTTTGCTGGATTTTTTAACCCTTTCCCTCATACAACAATTCTGCAACAGACGACTTTGAACATATTTTGTCAAAATATAGAAAATCTCTATAATTGAATGGATGACCTATGACTAAAATTGGAAAACATTGTGTCAAAAGGAGAAATTTCTTCTTTAGTCGATCATCACTATGTTTTCAAAAAGTTGTCTACATAAGAGGCGTCAAAAAGGGTCTATATGAGGGAAAGGGTTAACTAATGTCATAATCTGCTGCAGATTTGTTGCATGTAGAAAACAGTTGGTCCTATTACCTGGACATGTTTATATTCATTTTAAATGTTTCTACTTTAAAAACATTCCAGTAAAACAGATGGGCAACCCAGATGGATACGAATGGATGCCATTGCATACAATTCGTCAGAAAAGATATCTTTTAAAAAAATGCAGAGTTGAGAAAGGGTTAATTTCATCAGAAAATGTCAATAAATCTGCATGTGGATATAAAAACGTTTGTGTTTTCGGTATCACCATATATAAAGACCATTTGTGTTCACCTGATAATGCAACGAAGGATTTTAAAATTGTCCCGCACTATATATACTCCATTTTCACCAAGGTGCACCCTTGAAAATATTAACATTGTCAATATTGGAAGAATTCTTTTGGGACTTAATGAATGAAAACATTAATGAACATTAGTGATATATCTGAATTATATATTGTTGAAAATGGTGTTAAACCCCAATAAATAGATAAATCATATCATCAGTTTCAACATACGGGTAACAAGGGGATTGTTAACTTTCTCTCATATAGATGCTTTACGGCTTTTTTAAAACATAGTGACAAAAGAAGAAATTGCTCGAAACGAGCAATTCCTTCTTTTGCCACAATGTTTTCCACTTTTAGCCACAGGTTATCCATTCAATTATAGAGATTTTCTATTTTTTGACAAAATATATTCAAAGTCAAAGGGTTAACAAATGATTCAGAAGCCCCTAGAGGTACATGTAATACCCTGGATTTGAAGAATCGTTTATTGAACCAGTATGTCCATTTCTATTATATATAATATTGAATTAACCCTTCCCCATGACTTACAATAAATCTGCAGCAGATGACTTTGAAAACATCTGAGCAAAACTATGGAATCTCTCTATTATAAAATAAACTTATAATTATTGAAAAGATTTGAAAAACATTGTGACTTAGAAGATTATAAAATCGTCATGATGCTCAGCAATTTCTTCTTTTGTCAAAATGTTTAAATATCATCTGCTGTAGATGCCCTGAAATGTTTCAGCTAGGAAAGGGTTAAAACCCACTCAAAATTTAAAGGCCTTCGTTCATTAAGCTGACAGTTTTCAGAAAGTATTTTAATTCACTCTACTTAACAAGTTCAACATTTTCAAAGAGTAATCCCATTGCCCGGATAGTGAATGATTTGATGCCGCAAATGCAGCCAACGTTAACCCTTTCCCTCATATAGACGCTTTCTGACGCCTCTGCAGCAGACGGCTTTTTAAAAACAAAGTGACAAAAGAAGAAATTGCACAAAACGTGCAATTTCTCCTTTTGCCACAATGTTTTCCACTTTTTGTCATAGAAAATCTCCATAACTGGATTTTCTATGTTTTGACGAAATACGTTCAAAGTCGTCTGCTGCAGAATTGTCGTATGAGGGAAAGGGTTAAGAAAACAGGAATTCATTTGACCAACAGAGTTGAAAATTTAGCAGGGTTTGTTTCATTATGAGCAAGTTTTCCATTTGCTATAAAAATGTTCAATGTTGTCCGTACTGTATAATTATGGGGTGTCAAGAGAAGGGTAAAGAATGTATTAAATAAGGTCAAATATGTATGGATGGTCAGGTTTTGTCAAAGACTGTTCACATTTCACATGTGCTTGTAGAATGTCACTTTTTGATAACAACGTTGTCAGCTCCTCCTATTTGTAATTATTTCTGTTTCTACTTTGAAAGTCATTTATTTATCCTCCAAAACACATTTTGTGGGTAACTCGAAAGAATCGATGGCTCTGTCACTGTGACATCTATTTTGAGTACTCAAAACATATAAGCTATAAGGATTATCTTTTTGCAACAATAAGGGGCATATTTTGGGGAGAAGAACAGAATAGGAATTATAGGATCAGCGTGACAATTCTTTCGAGTACCAAACTCTGACCTTGTTACAATATATATATATATATATATATATAAATTGTTATGAATGTTTAAAGAGAATGCATTTTAATTGCAGCTTTCAACAATTGTTCACTTATAACCGAGTATAATAGCCCACATTTCCTGGGTAAATTACCAGAACAGATGATCCATTTATCCTCACACCAGTGACACAGTCGCATCACTAACCTGGGTGCCAAGTAGGCATTCAAATAAAAAACGTTTTTTAGGTCTTTGATATGCCTTGGCTTAGGGATCAAACCTAGCTACCACAACATCATCAAGTTGATTTTTGTTCTTATGTAAAGAAAGTAAGGGATACGAAAATTACACCTGTAATAATTCAAATTTATATCCAATTTACCATACTGAACTCTTTCCCACATACAGACAATTTCTAAAAACATTGTGGAAAAAAGGAAAATAGAGCAATTTTCCCTTTTGCCACAATGTTTTTTAAGAACTCTCCTAAAGTTAATTTGTAACCTCTCATTTATAGAGATTTTTCCCATTTTGGCAAAGAATTTTTCAAAGTCGCATGCTGCAGATTTGCTGTATATGGGAAAGGGTTAAAGAAATAGTGGGTGTAAACAAATTTTCATTATGTTATTTAGTATCAAATTAACAACAAATTTGAGATCATTTAGATTTTTTGTAAAACTTAAATAACTTAAACCTTCACAACTTGAAAAGTATTTTCTGAAAAGCATTAAATATGAATGAATACATGTAATCTTATGAATATAATATGTAATCTTATAAGCACTTTTTATTTGTGATATTCCAATCATTATTTTTCTTCTACCTCCATAAACGAGAATCTATAAACCCTTTCCCACATGCAAGAAAGACAGTGGTACAGAGGTAGAGTGTCGGCCTCTTGTACCAAAGGTCCCGGGTTCGTATCCTGTCATGAGTGGGTTCTGCCTTTGGGATTTTTCCACACAAACGGCGCGAGTACTGGTTAAGTATCCAGGAAGCAGACATCGGGCGTGACTATAGTATAAGCTTAAAGCTTGTTTCGCAATCGATGTAAAATAAATTAATAAAGTTTAAAACTTAAAAAGATTAAATTGCCTATAGTGTGCAATTTCTCCTTTTGTCACCATGTTTTCAACTCTATCCTAAAATTCTCATTTATAAAAAATTCCCATATTCTAACCTATATTTTTTCAAAGTCGTCTGCTGCATATTTGTTGCATGCGGGAAATGGTTAATTCTCTGTGTATTTTTGGACAGGGCAGGGCAGGAAAATTCATACAAACTTCTTCACTTTGATTTTTTGGGCTAGACATGTTTTACAGAGATAATTGGTTATTACAGCTAATAATCAGTCATGCGTTTTCTGTATTCAAACAGCGTGAACATGCACAGGTGATTTATATTAATAATCGACATCTTAATTTTGTAACAACCCAATCTCGCCCCAAAATCAATATGCAGAGATCTGTATTAAGCCTTGCCCCAGCCCTGCCATGTCAAATAATCTGGACCATCACAGAGGGCAAGAGGCGGAAATTGTAAATATGAGCAGTCCCGAGAGTAAACCAACATAATAAAAACTGTGGACTGTGCGTAAAGTATCAACCAGGATCAGCCTCACCCAGACAGACACTTTTTTGCCTCCTGTGGACTGTGCAGGCTAATCTGTGTCGATACATTACGCAGAGACCATAATGTTGGCTTTCTCACGGGATGGCTCATATAGTATCCAAATCATGCTTCCTTTGATTTACATTTTCTGTACTTACCTCATACACAATTTCAAAGCAGGACACATTAAAAATATTGAACTGATAATATGATTCAAAAATTGTACATTTGTTTTACATCTTAATTGAACAATTTACAGAAAAAGGCTGTAGACCTGTATGAAAATATGTACGAAAATATGATGATTAATGACACTGAATGTTAAGCCTCATTCTCACTGTCCCGATTCTGGTCCCGGTATCTCCATGTGAAAAATAGCTGGTATATCGGGATGATCTGGGACATATTTGCCGAAAAAGTCAATTGCATTCTCACATTCCTGTCATTGAGCTGTAAATTCCAGGAAAACCACCCTTCATGTTATTGTTACACATGTGGAAAAATCCCTGTCTGTGCATCCATGCTTAGGATTTAAATGGATACTGCTTTAACCCTTTCCCTCATATAGACGCTTTCTGACGCCTCTGCAGCAGACGGCTTTTTGAAAACAGTGACAAAAGAAGAAATGGATCAAAACGAGCAATTTCTCCTTTTGCCACAATGTTTTCCACTTTTAGTCATTATAAGGTTACGTATCCATTCAATTATAGAGATTTTCTATCTTTTGACAAAGTATGTTCAAAGTCGTCTGCTGCAGAATTGTCGTATGAGGGAAAGGGTTAAACATAGTTTCATAAAACCTTGTTCAAATTTCCAGAACATTACAGAGTCAGATCAGACTCAGTGGAGATGCAATATGGTCGATTTTTGCAGAGCATGCATGGCTCGTTTTCTTGTATGTGAATGAACCCAATTGCATTGCATTATTTATAATCCCTGCAATTCAAAAGTACTTCATGCAGAGCATGAGATGTCAAAGGACAAAGAGCAAGTCTTGAAGAAAGTTTTTTGACGGTCCTCAAGGACTTGATTGATTAAAATGGGGAATTCAATGTCACTCAAAACAACAATCGTTCATTCAAAAACTACAATGAAAGTGAGACATAACGTTTCAGACGGTTTAAGCTTAGCTGAATAAGCAAACACAAAAGGACAAGAAAGCTGAAGACGGTTCGGCCGGATTGTCGGCAATTTGACCTTGAAAATCGACAAACCAAGGTCAAGGTCAAAGTAACCATAGAAATCAATAGAACTTGTTACTGGTTACCTTCAGGCAAAGTTTCAAGTTTTTAACCCTTTCCAGTGCTGAGATTTTGCCTCAACCTGATACTTTAACCAAAATGTTGACGGACAGACAGACAGACTGACAGACGGATGGACATTGCCAATCTATAGACCAGAATTGCTAGAGCAATCCGGCCAATAATCTCCCCTTGTTGTATCTCACAATCAAGTCTAAATTATTCATGAATGTTTACCAAACGTTAAACTTTTCCAAATTGCAGATTTATTTTGATGGATGTTTTCAAAAGTCATCTGCTATTGCTGCAATAAAATATGTCTTGTGGGAAATGGTTACAAAATCGGTGGGGTTAAAATACTTAGTGGGAAATGAAGCTCAGAGTCTAATATATTATAGCTTGTTTGAATGGTACTTTAAGCCACTTTCAACAATTTTCCAGTTCTATCAGGGAGTTTCTTGGATATGTTAATCCTTCCCCACATACAGATACTTTCTGATGCCTCTGCAGAAGACCAATTTTGAAAACTTTGCAGCAAAAGGAGAAATTGCTCTTTTAAATGCTCAAAATACCAATTTCTCCTTTTGCCACAATATCTTCAACTAGTCTTAGTTTATTGCAAAGTTGTCTGCTGTAGATTTGTTGTATGTGGGAAAGGTTAAACAGTCCATTCATCCTGACACCAGTGCGTCAGTTGCAATGCTAACCCGACAATCAAGCCATTTCTAACTTTGATATGACCTGGCCAGGAATCAAACCCGCGACCTCAAGCACGAGACATAAAATGCTCTACCACTTCTCAAATGTCAGGCAGATTGCCATGAAACAAAATTTGTTGCTCAGCAGCTACCAAAACTAGGTATGTTTGTTTTACTAGCAAGGTGAAGCGCATACTTTTTTTACTGTATGGGCTGTGAACTTATTAATAAATCAGACAACACAATCATCATAATAAATTGGTTCCATGCTTTTTAACCCTTTCCTCATACGACGATTCTGCAGCAGACGACTTTGAACGTATTTTGTCAAACCATAGAAAATCTCCATAATTGAATGGATAACCTATGACAAAAAGTGGAAAACATTGTGGCAAAAGGAGAAATTGCACGTTTTGTGCAATTTCTTCTTTTGTCACTATGTTTTCAAAAAGCCGTCTGCTGCAGAGGCGTCTATATGAGAGAAAGGGTTAAGGTTTGTAATATTGCTTGAAACTCAAGATGTATTGGATAATTGAAACTAATTTAGAACATATAAATTGTCAATATAAAGCATCATGATAAAGTAAATCAATATAAACATAATGAGTATTATGTATATTTTATGTTTTTAAAACACTTTGCAATACAGAAGATTTGAAACACATTTTAGCAGAAATATTTGTTTCTGTTTACCAACATACAGACAACCTTTGAAAACATTGTGGCAAAAGGAGAAATTGCTCATGATGGGCAATTCCTCCTTTTGCCTCAATATGTTCAACTGTTTTCAGTTACTGATTGTTTTTGTTTTTATTTTTACTACAATGCATTAATTACAATTTACCTGTCTCCATGTTGATTACCTTTGATTTGTGCAGAGCATAATTATTATGTTATTTATTATTACTATTATTTTCAAATTTATAAGTAAGGTAGACTGACAGTGGCATATCAGGTATGGTACCTTTCCCTCTTGTAATCACATACATTCTGCAGAAAACGACTAAAAAACGTTGCGGCAATAGGAGAATTAGCTAATAATCAGAGCATTTGATTTTCAACTCAATTTAGTTATTTTCAATATTAATTAAATCAATACAGATTTTCCGAATGTTCGTAGTAATGTTTTGTCGTCTGCTGCAGATTTGTTGTATATTGGAAATGGTTGAACATCGAGGGACCAGATAAAAAAGATCAACCATCTCCATTACATAAATGCTAATTTATAAAACTTTAAGCAATCAATATCAATTAACACTTTCCCGATATTTCTGATGAATCTGGTACCGTTTACCTTTTAGGATATTGATATTGCAGAGTTGCATGCATTGAAAATATCTGAAGAAAAGAATTACATGGATGGAACACGAACTGCAATATTAGCCCTTAACAATAATGATTCAAGTTTTAATTTAAGTTGCTTTCAACAGTCAATTTCATGATCGTCACAGGGTCCTTAACAAACCAGTACTAGGCTAGAAAATGTGCCTTGCTTGAGAGAACTGCACCATGACAGCGCCGACATCGGAGAAAATGTATCTGCAAGAGCGAAAAAGATGTCCTGGAAGAGGGTCATTAATTGTACTTTTTATTACCACTTATATTTGGAGATTGGCCAATTCTTAGTTTGGCCACTGTAAACTTTTGAGAGGTTGTTAAAACTGCGGTGCAAGCTTTCTTAACCCTTTCCTACAAACATCAAATCCTGCAGCAGCTACCTGAAGATGACCGAAAACATTTAGGCAAAAAAATTGAGCAATTTCTGCTTTTGCCACAATATTTTCAACTCATTTCAATGATGATAATACTTTTAATAGTAGAGATTTCTCATAATTTTCAAAGTCGTCTTCTGCAGATATGCTGTATGTGTAAAAGGGTTTGATATACCATGAAAGAGATCAAGTGCACACATAAAGTTGGTTTGAAGACCCCAGAAATAGTTAGAATCAATATTTGATTATGGAAACAAGACACTTCAGATCTGGCATAGATTGAACTGTAGATAAATAGATAAAACTGCCTGATAAAGGTGCGAAAGATATATATATATCTACCTTTTAACCTGTTCCCACATACAGACACATTTTGACACATCTGCAAAAGATTGTTTTGTGTTTTACGCCCAATTTTCAGTTATATCAGGGCATTTCCTGGGTATGTTTCCAGTACCACTGGTCCATTTTATAATCCTGACACCTGAGTCAGTCAGTTTTAATGCTAACCCCGCCACCCTATTATTCTTATTTATATTACTGCGACAGTTCACTTTTTCATGGTAAACAAACCAGTACTATAGTCTAGGAAATGTGCCGTGCCCAAAGGCACTATATATCATTACCGTCGCTGCGACTGGGGATTGAACCTGTGATGCCTGGTATCAAATCCCTAACGCTATATGTTACCACCAGGCCACAGTGGATTCCTAATGGAAATGGATCTGCAGCAGATTTCATCTCTGTTCAATAATGGCCTATACTCTCAATTTAAGATTCTTTTCAGAGTTTTCTTTAGATTTTTTTGCGTAACCCTCTGCTGTAAATTTGTTATATGCTGGAAAGGATTTACTTAATATGATCTAGTTGTCAGCTCTGAAAATATTTACTGGAGTCTAGAAATTGGGATGTACATATATGAAGATAGACTGATATATAAACATCGTGGGAAATTATAAATTACTCATTCCGAGGAAAATCTCCTTTCCCTAAATGTTTTCAGAAGATGTTAAACTGCAGGGGCATCAAAAATTGTATGAATCTCAGAATGGGTAACTTATTGCCTGCTGATGTGCACTTTAGACTCATCAATGTACTAAAATCACTGATGCTTTTCAAAATCGTCTGCTGCTGATTTCACATGTTTCCTGCTATACTCGACTTTAACCCTTTCCAACATACAACAAATCTGCAGCAGACGACTTTAAAAACAGTGACAAAAACTTGAAAAATCGCCATAAAAGATAGCTGAATTGTTAAATAAAGTTGAAAACATTGTGGCCAATGGAGGAATTGCTCATGAAGAGCAATTTCACCTTTGGCCACAATGTTTTCAAAAGTCGTCTGCTGCTATTGCGTCAAAATGCATCTGCAGTCAGGAAATGGTTAATCTGAGTGACTGATGCATTTCAAGATTGTCTGCTGCTGATTTAACTTATGTATCCTGCTATACTCGCCTTTAATCAGCATTTGAGAGCAATGTATGTATATAGACAAATTCAGCCTGCAAATTTGCTTTTCATCTGTCAAATTTTAGCAAAGTGTATTAAAATGATTATTTCAATTTATTTCAAACCTTAGTATATATTTTACGGATATATTAATTTTTCCAAAAGTATCATTTTGTTTAACCCTTTCCCTCATACGACAATTCTGCAGCAGACGACTTTGAACGTATTTTGTCAAAACATAGAAAATCTCCATAATTGAATGGATAACCTATGACAAAAAGTGGAAAACATTGTGGCAAAAGGAGAAATTGCACGTTCTGTGCAATTTCTTCTTTTGTCACTATGTTTTCAAAAAGCCGTCTGCAGCAGAGGCGTCAGAAAGCGTCTATATGAGGGAAAGGGATAAACGGTGTCATGACGAAATAATATGCAATAATTATGAACCATAAAATCCGCTTTGTATCCATTTACATAATGTATCTTAATATAACATCAATCTATATCATAAACCCTTTCCCACATACAATAAATCTCCAGCCGACTGTACTTTTCAACATCTTGGCAAAAATATGAAAATTCCCAACAAATGTGGAAGAAAAGTACATGAATATACTTAATATCTATATATTTGCTCATAATTACCAGCAATTTGCCCTATTACCAGTCACTGACAGTGTTTTCAAAAGATAATTCAGTGCTGCAGATGCAATGAGAACACGTCTGATGCAATTTGTGGGAAAGGGACTAAAAACCTTAAATTATTTTTGGTTCATCTAAAAATATCATTTGCCATTTAACATGACTAAGTAACATGCATTTTAACCGAATTATAAGTCAACTTGTATCTGGTTACCCATGAGGTTTATTGTTTCTCTTATAATTAAGGGGCTTGGATCATACAGAAGTAAACTGATCTCTCTTATTAGCTACAACCCTATGTTGTGGGTACTTTAAATTAAGAATCGTCAAACTGAGACAATTCTTTTGAGTACCCACAACATAGGATTTAACAGTCAAATTCCGACATAAGAACTGGATGAATCTGAAACTTTCACGGTTCAATCTTCTCATACTGTCACAGAGATGGTCTGGAAATTTAAACCCGCCCTTTTCCAACATTTTTACAACAAATAATGCAGCAGACAACTTTGAAAACATTTAATCAAAAAATATCTTTAAAACAAAGTATTATCATACAATATAGTTGAAATCATTGTGGGGAATGAAGAAATTGCTCATTGTGAGCAATTTCTCCTTTTGTCACAATGTTTCCAAGACTGGTCTGCTCCACATACAACAAAATTAATATGCAGCAGACAATTAATCAAGTAAAAGTACTGGGAATATCTTTATAATGAAAGTATTTTCAATAAATAAGAGTTGAAAACATTAAATAGAGTTGAAAACGTTGTGGCAAATGTGGCAAAATGTTTTCTAAAGTTGTCTGCTGCAGAATGTGTCTACATGCAACTCTAGGTGTGATTTATGGGATAAATAAGCTCGGTTTGTTCCCGGAACGTCGACTCGTTCCGCTTAACACCTTTCACTAATCCGGGATTAGGGGGTACCTAAAGGGGTATATAACTATACATACCATAAATTAATCTATTTGATTTTAAGGATGCACGCATTAAATGCATTTTAATAAAGAATAACTTTTTAACATTATTAATTCAGTTCATACTGTAAATTTATCTGAAGGATAGACGGTAATTGATCAGAATAATTACAATTTAAATGCATGTTACAATTAAGTTTTTTTCTTGCAATCGTTAAGGTATTGTTTTCTAGTCGTAAATAATTAATTTCCAACTGTCAAGGTCTCTGTTGAACAAATTAATTAAAAACTGTGCCTTTCGATCTTTTTTCTGTAACACAAAAAAAACCTGTTCTGTTACTTAATTTATGTTAATTTAGTTCAAACCGTTAGAAACATACGAATAACTTACGTATAAATGAAATGATGAAACAACCCAACACTCACTTAGTCATATTCAATCATAGCAAACGCACAGCTGAACGTTCAGTACATCATCAGCAGAAAAGGGGGTCATAACTTGACATTTGACGGATACATTTATCGCGTAAACTGTAGGAGAGAAGACCAGATGTTCTGGAGATGTGTCGAACGAGGTTGCCAAGCTTTCCTGTCTACATTCAACGACATACTGACATACACAGCAGACCACTGCAACGTCGTTGGCAAACAGATCATGAGTAAGATATATTGGCGCTGCGCAGAAGAAATTAAACCAATTCCCACAATTTTTACAGACAAAGGGGTGTTTCTTCCATTTTACCCAGTGTATTTGGCGAAGAGCACAAGCAAACGATCTCCAGATTCCATATAGAGAAAACGAAGACACTCGTCCGACGTGCAGTAATCCTGCCTCTGCTTCCCTTAGACAAGATAGAAGACTTCTGATTCCGGACACTAGCATACAGAGACGAGGCGGATCCAACGGAACTCACAGAACCATTCACAGACTACATTACCGAACAATGGATAGAAGGCAACAGACCGATGTGGAACCACTTTGGCACACAGAGCCCGCGCACTACGAACAACATCGACGTCTGGCACAGCAAACTTAAGAAAATGACACAACACTCCAACCCAAACTTATTTACAGCCATCCACATGTTCAAAGACATTTAGAACGCAAATGATTTTAGGTTAATACAGAGAGCTGTCGGTGGATCAACTCGCCCTCGTGCAAAGCGCTACCAGCCTTTTGATCGTAGATTAAGTATCCTGAAAGAGAGGTGTTCTTGAGTTGATGGCTTATACGGATTCTGCATCTCAGTGTGTTCGTGAGATTATAATTTATATGCTGTTTTCTAATATTTTACTTAATAGTGCTGACAAAGATCAAAAATTTAAAAAAAAGCGATAAGTGCAGCAAAAGATCAACTTGTACAGGTTAAACTTTTCTCAAATGTTTCAAATTTCGCATTCTTAGGAAATTCTGCATTATTAAATTTAAAAAAAAATCAGTTTTCTCAAATGTTTTTAATTTCGCATGTATATATTTCTTGTTTATGCATAAATCAAATTTAAAATCTGCATCAGTCTTATTTATATTTATAAACCAATACCTGTCACATAATTACCCTCTAATGGTCCCCCCGATCCGCTCTACCGACCAGCTAGGGATTAAATCGAGTCGACGTTCCGGGAACACACCATAAGCTCCGCCAATGTATGTAGCACCTTCATCCATGTTACATTTTCCACATAAATTATTCTATTTGATGAGCATCCAATTAAAAATATTTCATTCAGTTAACTCTTTCCCTCATATGACAATTCTGCAGCAGACGACTTGTAACATATTTTGTAAAAAAAATAGAAAATCTCTATAATTGAATGGATTACCTTTATGGTTTTACGCCATTTTCAACATTATTTCAGTTTTATCACATTGACAGAAAAAACTTATCCTTCATCCCTGGGTAAACAAACCATGCAAGTATGGGCTAGGAAATGTGCCTTTCCCAAGGCCACCAGAGATGGGATTCAAACCTGGGATGCCTGGTTTCCCACATGCATACCAGTCAGCCATGGCAGATTCCTACAGTTTAATGCATCTGCAGTAGAACACTTTTACAAATATTGTGACAAAAGGAGAAATTGCCCAATGATGAATTTAAGTCAGTTAAACCATTTCTCATTTTACCAACACTGTTTTCAACTCTTTTCAATAAATTATACTTTTACCCTTTTCCTCATACAAACCCCTTTTGATGCCTCAGAGACTGAAAACAATATGACAAAAGTTAAAATTGCTCAAAACAAGCAATTTCTCCTTCTGCTATGATATTATGTTATCAATTCCATTCAATAATAATACTTTCAGTTTATACAGAGAGTTTAATTATAGTATTATAGTTATCTGCTGCAGATTTGTTGTATTTGGAAAAGGCTTTAAATAAGACAGATGTTATTTAGCCCTCATGTGTCTCACAGTTCACATATTTTACTAATTTATTTGGATTTACCGTTTCCCCCATACAACTTTGAAATAATCCGGGCAAAAATACAAAAAATCTCTATAAATGAAAGTTTAAATATTTAATTAATTTGAACATATTGTGGCAAAGGAAGAAATTGCTTGTTTTGAGCAATTTCTCATTTTGTCATAATATTTTCAAAAAGTAGTCTGGCCTGCAGAGGCGTCTGAGAGCATAT
Source organism: Serripes groenlandicus (assembly GCA_031761405.1). NCBI lineage: Eukaryota > Metazoa > Mollusca > Bivalvia > Cardiida > Cardiidae > Serripes > Serripes groenlandicus. The sequence goes on from JASEVX010000001.1 coordinate 197,333,975, forward strand.
CGAGGGCTTGGTGTGAAACGGTTGTAACTAAAATTGGTATTATTTTACTAAGGTTTATCACCTCGCCATAAAGTCTTTATAAGCGTTAACTAATTTTTTTTCGTAAACAATGGAAATTTAGGTGCCATTGCTCGTTCTGAGCAATGGCATCTAAATTTGCATTGTTTACAAAGGGGTCAAAATTGCCGCTAAACAAGGGTTTTCAAAATAGGTTTTTAGTTACAACCGTTTCACGCCAAGCCCTCAATATATATGTGGGAAAGGAGTAACTGTATTTATGCCAAGATGTTCATAAAGTTGTCTGCTGCAGATTGGTTTTATGTGGGAAAGGGCTAAGATATTAAATACCTTTTATAGACCTCATGTGCGTCTCCAATTCCAAATGTTACCACATACATTTCTATTACTCAAACAGGAAGGTCACACCGAACTATTGTTAAACCCTTTCCCATCCCCACAGAAAATTTGACTGGAAATCCCACTGGGATGAGGGTGGGATCCCAGTGGGATTCCAATTGGGATCCCACCGATCCCACTGGGAAAATTGGTCGGGATCCCACCTTTATCCCAGTGGGATCCCACCCTTATCCCAGTGGGATCCCACCACCATCCCAGTGGGATCCCACCCTTATCCCAGTGGGATCCCGACCAATTTTCCCAGTGGGATCCCACCCTTATCCCAGTGGGATCCCACCCTATCCCAGTGGGATCCCACCATCATCCCAGTGGGATCCCACCCTTATCCCAGTGGGATCCCGACCAATTTTCCCAGTGGGATCCCACCCTATCCCAGTGGGATCCTGACCAATTTTCCCAGTGGGTCCCACCTTTATCCCAATGGGATCTCATCATTATCCCAGTGGGATCCCACCATCATCCCAGTGGGATCCCACCCTCATCCCAGTGGGATTCAAACAAATTTTTCCAGTGGGTCCCACCCGCATCCCATAGTTTTGTTGAGATTTCAATGAGATTTCAGTCAGAGAAAGGTGCAAAGTAACATTGAAATTTGAGTAAAATGTGTTCAAGAACATCTAAAATCAGTGTTGTGACCTCTGTGAATGTTCAAAAGATATATACATAAAAATTTAGAATTGAAAGGAAAACATAATTACAAACTGATTGTAGAAAAATGTGAACAGACAGATAGATGACGACAAGTGATCACAATAGCTCACCCGTCACTTTGTGCTCAGGTGTAGTTAGAAGTCATGCAGTTTAAATCAACTATAAATTATGAGCTCAAATATCTAACAAAGTTTTATTTTATTTAATTAATCTTTTAATTGTATTTATTATCTCGGATGCTCCTATTTTGTTGTTGAGCTTGGGAACCACTGTTTCCATCCAGATCCTGGTCTTCTCCTCCTCTGTGGCCGTCAAATGCAAGTTGTTGAACAGTTCACCTAAAACAAATGACAATATGTTGTAAATTTCATGTGACAACAAGAAATAATTATACTGCATGTACAACCATAAAAATCAGTACCCTAGCTCATTCTAACCATGAGATAAAAAATCTGCCATTAATGATTTACATGATACTTAATTTATTTGTGTTATCATTGAGCCAATAATGCAAGGCAAATGAAATACAGTACTTTAAAGTAAATGAATGAATGAATGTATATTGTTTTATGGCGCATCGACAGCTAAGGTCATTTAGCGCGCAATTAATTACTTTAAAGTAAAACAGTACTGTGAAATACAAGTAAAAACATGATTTCTTTAATATAATAAATAAACAAACAAGAAATATCACTGAAGATGATAAATACCCCCTAAACAGCACCTTGACCTACACCATAACTTAATAAGTAAAAGGGCCATAACTCTGTAAAATAACATGCAATCGCAACCCCTTTAGGATATGCACATCTCCTCATGTAAAATTCTATTGAATTCCACCCAGTGGTTGTAAGAAATAGGCCCGACAAAATATGGCTTCTGGCCAACCGACAGCCCGACACAGTGACTCCTATATACCCCTTCATTTAATAATACTTTTTCCTAAATATTTACTGGTTTAGGTCGATTTTGCGTCTTTGCTTATTTTGATGCGTCACATATAATTATATCTGCAAGATGAATGAAAACATCTGCAATACTAAATGATGTTTTACTTTAACGATTACCTTACAGACATTTCTATGATGTCCTGACATTGTCTCAATATGAGCTGTTCCACCAGAAAACCAGCATCATCGACTCTGCGTAATGTATGGATCCAGGTCAGCCTGCGCAGTCCAAGGCAGGATAATCCTGACCGACACATTTCGTCTTAGATTGATAGAGGTATATAGAGTAATGATTCATGAAACATAAAATCCACAGGAGGTGGAAAGTGTCTGTCCAAGTTAGCCTGCGTGACATGCTAAGGATGATCCGGATCGTCACTTTACGCAGAGTCTACAATGTTGGTTTTCTCGCTGGACAGTTCATATGTGGAAAGGAACTGACAACTGTCAGAAGAAGTATAAAGCGATTGTTAGGATTTCTTTAACAAAACATTATTGAAAAGACTCAGGCCTCGAATTCAGCAACCATTTTTGAGAATATTCTAAAGACTCCAACAAAAAAACACTTCAAATTTCATAGACATTCATATAAGGTAAATATCTAAGTAATTATATAAAGTAAGTTTGCAAACTTATCTCTTAATACTTTTCTAAATATTCATGGTTGAATATTGCACTCTTTCAAATAATAGGTTTAATTTTCATTAATTTGACAGGACTGTATGAAAATTTACATTTGAGGACTTAATCCTCAAGTCAGGTATATAAATATAAAATATTCACCTTTGTTGTCAATAGTTTATCTGGAACACCGGGAGCAGGTTACTGTGGTAGTGTCCTTGAAACTTTCGTCAGTTTTCCCAAGCTAGAATGTTTTCCTAATTCTGCCCGCTTCCTCTGAAAAGTATGCATTCAAGTATTAATTCAAATTAATTTGAACAGCTGGTTTAGGCAAATATAATTTGTAAATGTGTCTTGAATTTGTGCATTCTGCTCCAGTAAAAATTTATGGTTCAAACAAATCAGATCCAAGCCCCAGTAGCTCAGTGAGTCGCTAGCGACGCGGGCTGTCAATCCAAGGGTTGTGAGTTTGAATCCAAGCTCGGCCAACATTCTTTCCGACGATTGAAAAGTCATTGTGACCTGCATAATTCGTCTTTCACCAATGGGCTGTTTAACAATCTATGTGGAAAAGCAACCAGTTGCTTAGAAACTATGTTGAAAACAGCGTTAAACCCCAATCAATCAAACAAAAGTTAATGTCATATTGCAATCAATACAAAAGTCCCCTACCTCTAAGTGTGACCTTGACCTTTGTGGTACAGGCCTGCGTCTTGGGTGCCACCTCATCATGGTGAACATGTGTGCCCAGTAACTTAGAAATCCTATGATGCATGGTTTAGATATGAGCCGAACAAGGTAGTCCTATCAAACTGTACTCATTTTGACCTTTGACCTCTAAGTGTGACCTGCACATTTGAGGTACAGGCCTGGGTCTTGTGCACGCCAGGCCACCTCAGCATGGTTAACGGGTGTGCCAAGTTTCTTTGAAATCCTATGATGGATAGTTAAGATGCGGGCCGGACAAAGTTAGGTGGGACTGACGGACAGAATCGACCAAACCTATAGTCCCCATCCGGTCACTGAACGGTAAGGGACTAATAAAAAAATAGTTTTCTCCTGCATCAATGTTTAGGTGGGTGCTGTACGCAGGTTAACATATTCCAATTATATGATCAGTGTTTTGTGGGTTTTTTAACCCAAATTTGGGCCGACATTCACAATAAAAAGACTTAATTCCCTTTTTTTTCACAAAAGTAGGTCTAAATTTCACAAAATTTGCCTTTTATCACATTTAACATGTCACTATTTTCACAATGGAAAGGGCCCTGGTCACAAAACAGCGAGAAAAAACACTGATGATCAAATAAATGTTTTAAAATATTTCTGTAATATTAATCTTTTGGGACAGAGGGGGAATTTTGAGATCTTCGTCAAAGCTTTTTGATTGCAATAAAAATGAAATAATGCAAGATAAAGGAAAAGTATTTACTTACGAACATTCTAGAACACTTTATCCCTCAACCAAACAAAAATAAATGCAAGCATCGGCGATAAATTGCATATACAATCCGTGAATCAGCATCCGTGTTGAAAATGGTCGCCATCATGGTTTGAACAGACGCTCGATCTTTTATTTATGACGTCATGCCACGCGCCAATGACGTACCATATTTTAAACATAAATAATTCATGTTAAAAAAATAAAGACGGTCGATGGGATGCAATGAATTGGTAGACGCATTTTTTATGTATCTAAAGCAGACAAAAAGTGTCTTCCTTTCTCACAATATTTTAAAATTAAAAGTTTGTTAGCTGAAAGTATCTCCTGCGTCAAATCCCAGAATGGCTTATTAGAAACCCAGCAACAATGTTTAGGTGCACCATGGGTGCTGTTTTCCAATGATCAGTGTTTTGTGTTTTTTTCAACCTAAAGAATTTATAAAAAAATCTGGACAAATGTGCGCAGAGGCATGTATTTAAGCAATTTGGAAATCCAGTTGATGACATGTCATACATTAATTAATTTGAACTGACCCGAATATAAATGCTTCGAAAAATCCATTTTACTTATGCAAGTGTGGCTGTCTAAATCACGTGACCTAACATATTCACAGCCCTTTGTTTTAATTTCCCCGGATATTGAGCTACGTCATATGAAAACCCACATTATTTATCAATGAGCTACGATCACATTTCATACTTCTATGTCAGCTTTTCACTGAGTCATTGTTATTCCCCTGTGGAGTTAAAGATGTTTTTTGTGACAATATGAATGGCGAAAACGAAAGATCCTGACCAGACTATATATATAAATATATATATGAATATCAACTGGTTGCAGAGACCCAAAATGTCATTTTTGTCATTTGTGTATGACGTGGCTCATTTGTGGAGGAAAGAAGTAGGTCAGAGCTGCAGATTTTTTTCCTGGGTAAATAAGTTGACCCTTACCTATTTGTAGACGCATTTCTATGCATCTGCAGCTAACACATTTCAATAACATTGTGACAAAAGGAGAAATTGCTACTTTAACTATGATTTTTTCAACTCTATTATTCATTTCACCCAGGGACAATACATATACTGTTCAACTTATGTTTGAAGAGATAATCAACAATTTGCCTATAAGTTTAAAGATCGTCTGCTGAAGATTTGTTTGTAAAAAGGATTGAGGCAAGCATTTTTTTTTAGTGTGATTTTTTTCTTCAAATTAAGTGCAGATTATGATTCCTGATTTCATGTGATCTAATTTGAATAGCTAAATGTCCATATTAAAATTGCAGACAATTGAAAAAAAAAAAAAAAAAGTTTTTTCTTTCAATAAATCAACAACAACAAATAATTTAAGTTCATTAATAACTGTTTTATCAAAGTAGACAAAGTATAAGTCTTAGAAGTATAATTGAAGTACCATGCATGCAATGTCAATTTTCTAGTGAAAATTTAATGGGATCCCACTGGGAAATCTACTCAATCTCAGTGGGATTGATATGTCATTTTCACCGGGATCCCAGTCACTGGGATCCCGGTCACCAGTATCCCACTGGGATTAATTTCTATCCCACTGAAATGATGACATCCCGCTGGGATATGATCATCCCACTGGGATCCCACTGGGATCCCGGTGGGATCCCAGTTTGATTTTCTGTAGGGATACGTAGACATCTTTTGAAAACATCATGACAAAAGGTAAAAATTGCTCACATTTACTTAATTGATTGACTGTTTGGTTCTTTATGCCGCTTTCAACAATGTTTCAGTTATATCACGGCGTTTCCTGGGTAAGTTACCAGTACTTAACTGGTCCATTTATCCTCAGACACCAGCAGGTCAGTTGTAAATGCTAACCCACAATCCTGAGTGCCTATAGGAGGGCGCAGCCATTACTACCATTTTTAAAGTCTTTGGTATGACATGACCGGGGATCGAACCTGCGACCTCCCGCACCCGAAGCGGATGCTCTACCACTACACCACCGAGGCGGTCATGTTTTTTTTTTCTAACTCTAAGTATGCTTTCATTTAAAAGTGTTTTCCATATTTTTGCCAGTTGTTTTCAAAGTTGTCCTCTTCATATTTTTTTCATGTGGGAAAGGGTATTTGTCAACCTTATACAATATGTTCAGCCATTTAATATGTGTAGTAAACACTGAAGACTTTGTGAAAAGATAAGAATTTATTCCTCATTTTGAGCAAATTTTTATTCCTTTTCAATATGTTTTTCCAAAGTCATCTATTATAAGCTGTAACCCCTAGCTGGTGGTGTACAAATCTGTCTATTATAACAGAGCTCTAGATAAGGAGCATTTTGCTCGTTCTAAAATCCTTATTTTATCCGCCAACCCTATGTTGTGGGTACTCAAAAGAAGCGCCTCAATGAGACGATTCTTTTGAGTACCTACAACATAGGGTTTGGTTGGATAATAAGAGAGATATTGTGGGGGAAAGAGCTGTTAACCCCTCCTTATCTCCCAGGACCTCTGTCTATATCAGGGAAACAATGACAGAGTTGTCTATATTCATAAAAGGATGTCAAACTTGGAAGGCCTCCAATCATTGGCCCTTTTCCCTCACATAGACGCTTTCTGACACCTGTGCAGCAGATGGCTTTTTTAAAACATGTAACAAAAGAAGAAATTGCTCAAACTCCTTTTGTCACCATGTTTTTTTCAACTCAATCATTTATTAATTGTACTTTAATTTAATAGGAGTTTCCGATTTGTTTCGGGTTTGTTTTTAAAGTTGTCTTCTGCAGATTTGTTTGCATACATAATTCTACTGCAAACAGTTTTGGAAACACCTTGGCAGAAATGTGGAAATTATTTCTTTATTGAATAGAGTTAAAATTATTATGGCATAATTAAGGCGAAATTGTTCATCATGAGCTATTTCTCCTTTTGCCACACAATGTTTTTAAAATTGATCAGAAAGAGTCTGTATAAAAGAAAGTGTTAAAAAATAACTAAAGAATGATTCACTATCGAAATTGGTTTTTTACCAGACATTGAATTGAATGTAGAAAACGACAAATTAAATTATTTAGTAACACTTATAACATATGTAAATTGCTTTACAAATTATACTACTCCGGCATACTGCTCTAGTATATATAAGTGGGAGTAAACTTCTATTTTCCCCACAATTTTCTTTTATTACTAAATCAAACCCTTTAAAGTTTTTATTTAGTGAGATGATTCTTTTGGGTACCCACAACATTGCGTTTAAGCGTCAAATAATGGATTTCAGAATATGAAATGTGCACCTTATATCTGTACAGCTCTGCGAGTATTGGCCAAATTACTTATTTTCGTAAAGATATGTAATTTTCGAAAACCTTTGACAATCGTTGTGTTGAAAAAAATTGACCTCAGTTCCTCCTTAATAGACATTATCACTCTTTTGTATCGAGATCGAAGTTGTATTTCGTGATTATCTGTTGACCTTTTATTGCCAATTTTAGAATTAATTTTCTTATTTATTTGAAATATTTTGATTATCTAAGTCACTTAAGAGAGTTGAATAGACACAATTGTAACTGACAGGTTGGATCACACAAAAAAGATTCTAGCGATGTTTTATTTGGGTTTTATGCTTATTTCAATGTTATTTCAGTTATATCAACTTAACGTACAGTTTTGTTTTGTTTGTTTGCATCAGGTATTAAAAGCCTGAGTTTCAACAATTGTTTAGATCATCACAGTATTTCCTGGGTAAGTACAAGTGCTACTTGTCCATAAGCCTGACCCCCTGCGAAGTGATCAGTTACAGTTCATGAATTATTCTTGAAAAATTCATGAATGGTTCACATCCACAATCATGAAAAATTCTTGAAATGCCTGGAAGTACAAATGAGACAAATCCTTGATCAGTTCATTAAGAAAGTGTTCATGAACAGTCCCTGAACAGTAGATCATAAACAGTTCTTGAAAGGTTCATGATCAGTTGTCCATGATGTATTCATGAAAAGTTCAAGAACAACAATAAAGTGCAGGAACTTGAACTATTCATGAACCACTCACAAACCATTTTCCCTCTATATTTCAATGTCTCATTTGTACTTCCAGGCATTTCAAGGACTTTTCATGAACACAAATTCTTAAAAAAGTTCATGAACTGAAAATGATGTCTTAAACTAGTCATGAACAGTTCTTGAACATCCTTTGAGACCTCAATGAAATTATGCCTCAAATTATTCATGAACAGTTCATGAACATCCTTGAAAAAGAACTTATAATTGAACAATAACAGTTACTGTAAATCACAACTTTTAAAAGATGTGCTACACACTCACTGTATGAAGACATGGCCTCTTCCATACATGTGGCAATGTGATTCTTTAATAAATCCCCAATATAAAGATGTTGTTTATGACATATCACAATACAATTCGATAATTTATTAAACAATGTAGCATTTAAGACATTTACCAAATGTACCAATCAAGTTGTTCATAAGAAATCACAAAAATCATCTCTGTGCCTTTGAACCACAACATATTTGTCCCACCAAAAAACGTAAAGGAAGTAGTAAACATTATATACTTACTTCTTTTTGAAGAGTTCCTGTGTTTAATGCTAGAGTTAACTCCCTTGGTATATTTCAAATTCAAGTCCAGTTCTTCAACTGTTCTTAAAGCAGTATTGAAGTCAATTCATGCACCTTTTAAGAACTCAACTCCAAATGTTCATGAACACTACTCAAGAACTGATGAAGAGTGGTTCATGAACAATCCTTAAAAGGTATGAAAAGTCATGATTTCATGAATTTCATTTCGCAGGGGACACCAGCAAGTCGGTTGTAATGCTTACCCCGCAATCTTGAGCTACAAGAAAGGAAAGCCGCAATACAACCACTTTTAAAGTCATAATCTAGTATGACTATGCTGGAGATCAAACCTGTAACCTCCTGCATTGAGGCATAGGATCTACCACTTCACCCCTAAGGCTTTCTCTGATAGACAGAAAACATAACGTGATCTCTGGACAGACAAACCAGTTTTAGGCTGATGGCATGAGTAGGGATTGAACCTAATCACCATGCTAACCACTCAACCATTGCGGATTTCTTTGTGTCCAGCGAATATCAAGATCAGACTGCACCTGTATGCAAAATGATCCTTGCCCATTATAAGAGCTTACACAGGTTGTCAGATTTAGTCCATTTCTGTGCAGCTTGGAAAATACCACCATCAATCAATTACATGCTTTAAGTTTTCATACCTAAAGTAATCTTAACCCTTTCCCAAAAACAATCAATCTGTAGTAGACTGGACTACTTTGAAGACATCTGGCCTTATAATGAAAGGGGGAATCTTCATAATTGAACGTATAGTTTTTTTTATTATTGGAGTTGAAAATATTTTAGCAAAAGGAGCAATTGCTCATTATAATTTCATCTTTTGCTAGAATGTTTTTAAGTCACCTGCTGAAGATGCATCAAAACGCTTCTGTAGGAATACTAAAGTGGTTAATTAATTAACTAGAAACGTTTTCAAGTCATAAAAACTTTAAAAATAGGTAAAAATAATAAAAAATGTCCATTTAAATGTCAAAATATTAAACTTAATTCAACTCATTAATCTAGAGGTGAAATAAACAATAAGTGACAGACCCTAAAACAATAGACCTGACTGACAGCTAGGAGTCAGTCACTGTCTCTTCTGAGTTCTAATATCTTGTCCAAACCTTTTGCAATCGAAAATCACTGTCAATTCTGCAGCAGACGACTTTGAACATATTTTGTCAAATAATGGAAAATCTCTATAATTGAATGGATAACCTATGACTAAAAGTGGAAAACATTGTGACAAAAAGAGAAATTGCACGTTTTGTGCAATTTCTTCTTTTGTTACTATGTTTTCAAAAAGCTGTCTGCTGCAGAGGCGTCAGAAAGCGTCTATATGAGGGAAAGGGTTAAAAAAGCCATTTTACCAAGTCGGTAATGGTAAAGAAACATTAATGATTGTAAGTTAATTAAAAGACAAAAACAGCTAAATTTTTGCTTATTGTCTTTTTTCCGCTTTGGTTGCTCAAATTGTCTGTTGTTGGTATGTAACGAAGGCCATACAAAAGTACAAAATAGTGTAAAGTGAACAATGGGATTTTTCATAACATGACATAATAAATATGAAGTACTTGACATGTTTAATTGATAATAAAAAGAAGCTCAGTCCAAATCTCACATGAAGATGTGCCAGTATTACACTGATTAGTTTTGACATCTCAGAAGCAGTTCAAGACCTTGGTAGACTGAATGTGGCAAAATGGCAAATTTCTCAAGGAGTTATTTCTCCTTTTCCGTCTGCTGGGAAAGGGTTAGACTTAAAGTAGGCTATAGTTTTAAAGAGTTTAAACTTTTATATTTTTAAAACTGATTAAAATTTTAGGTCTATTTAAAAAGCTAAAAAAGGATCTTCCAAGATTATTGCACGAAAGTATTTAATATTATCCCTTTTCAACATACACCAAATCTACAGCAGACGACTGAAATCATCTTCACCCTAAATTCCCTCACAGACAATTCTGCAGCAGACGACTTTGAACATATTTTGTCAAAAAATAGAAAATCTCTATAATTGAATAGATAACCTATGACTAAAAGTGGAAAACATTGTGGCAAAAGGAGAAATTGCTCGTTTTGAGCAATTTCCTCTTTTGTCACCATGTTTTCAAAAAGCCGAATCTGCTGCAGATGCGTCAGAAAGCGTCTATATGAGGGAAAGGGTTAATTAGCATTGCATGGTAGACCAGCTTATTATCCTTCTACATTTAAATATCATGAGCAATATCTTACAAAAGGCACTTAATAATTAACCTATTTACAATATATATATATAATATGTGTTCATATAATAAGTCGTCTGCTGCAGTGGCATCAAACTGTGTCTGCCATTTGGGATAATGGTTAAATTTTCTAGTTACTATTGAAACACTGCACTTAGTCACCAAAACAACTTGGCAGCCATTGATCATTTTTAAAAATATCAAAGGTTGTTTAACAATTGTTACTAAAACTTCAATTTACTGTATTTAACCCTTTCCAATGTGCAGACGCATTTGGTCAAAGATTCTGCAGCAGCGGTGAACTTTAGAAACAATTTCTCCAATTGTCACAATGTTTTCAACTCAATTCTATAAAAAAAAAAAAATTAAAAGATTTTTCCATAATTTTGCATAGATGTTTTCAAAGTCGTCTTCTGCAAATTTGTTGTATGTGGGAAAGGGTGTATCGTGGGCTTGGCGTGAAACGGTTGTAACTATAAACCTATTTTGAAAACCCTGGTTTAGGGGCAATTTTGACCCCTTTGTAAACAATGCAAATTTAGGTGCCATTGCTCAGAACGAGCAATGGCACCTAAATTTCCATTGTTTACCAAGAAAAATGAGTTAACGCTTATAAAGACTTTATGGCGAGGTTATTAATCTTGGTAAAAAAATACCAATTTTAGTTACAACCGTTTCACGCCAAGCCCTTGGTATAATCTATTATCACAGCAAAGAGGTACCAAATACGACTGATTATGATGGATTGAGTCAGAACTTTAAAAGTGACTTTCACCTTTTAAGCAAATAATGTTACCTAAAATTGCACTCATTAACCTGGAAATCATCTTGAGAAAATAATGGTAAATGTAATGAAAGATTAACAATTAAAAATAAAATGCCGCCTTTGACAGAAGTCTTGTGCGTCATATCACATGCTTCCTGGGTGAATTTCCAGTATTGTATATTATGCTTTATCTTTATTTGTATGGGTTCAAATATCCCACTTTCAACAGTCATATCATGGTATTTCTAAATAACCAGTTCTGCTCAGGTAAACCTAAAAATATCCTGACAGCAACACTTCTGTTTAAATTTGAGCTATCCCTGTAATAACCCGTAGTACAAATTAGGTTGCTTATCTTAACCCTTTCCTTCATATAGATGGATTGAGACTGACACCTCTGCAGCAGACGGCTTTTTGAAAACATGACGACAAAAGAAGAAATTGCTCAAAACAAGCAATTTCTCCTTTTGTCACCTTGTTTTCAACTCTATTCAGTAATTGTACTTTCATTTAAACGGGGAGTTTCTAAATTTGTTTGGGTATATATATTTAAAGTTGTCTGCTGCAGATTTCTTGAATGTGGGAAAGGGTTAATATCAACAGATCAGTCATAATGTTTCCCCCACAAACCATACTGAAGGTTGGAAGTCACTTTTTACTAAATTACTTAAACAAGAGGGCCACGAATGCCCTAGTTTGCTTACCTGAATTATAAAATGTACTGCAATGCAAAACACATCAAGACAATTATTCTGAATGCAACTTCCACAGTGTTAACAAGATTTTTCCTTCATTTGGCCTAGTGATCTATATATTTTTACCTGATATGACCCATATTCCAACATGGACTAGGTATCATCAAGATCAGTCATGATGTTTTCCCCCCCGGTAACAAACCATACTGAACTTTGGAAGTCACTCTTTAATTAATAATACTTAAACAAGAAGTTTGCTCACCCGAATTATACAATGTACTGCAATGCAAAACACATCAAGACAATTATTCTGAATGCAACTTCGATCCAGTGTTAACAAGATTTTCCTTCATTTGGCCTAGTGATCTATATATTTTTACCTGATATGACCCATATTCGAACTTGACCTAGATATCTTTAAGACAAACATTCTGACAACATTTCAAACTGCTGAAGCAAAAAATGCGGCCTCCAGAGTGTTATCAAGATTTTCCTTCAATTTGACCTAGTGACCTACTTTTTGACCCAACATGACCCATGTTTGACTTTCATATCATCAAGACAAACATTCTGATAAAGTTTCAACATGCTCAAGTTGAAAATGTCACTCAGGCCTCCAGAGTGTTAACAAGATTTCCCTTCAATTTGACCAAGTGATCTAGTTTTTGACCTCATATGGCCCAGTTTCGAACTTGTCCAAGATTTGATGGAGATGAATGTTTTGATAAACTTTCATGAAGATCAAATGCAAAATGTAGCTTGAGGAGTGTTAACAAGGGCAAATGTTGACGACGCACGACGGACGCACGCCGGACAATATGTGATCACAATAGCTCACCTTGCACTTCGTGCATAGGTGAGCTAAAAACAGTTAAAATGATTAATTCATGAAAATATTACAATAATGGATCATTTATTTATTTTGGAGTACTTGAAGAATGAGGTGTGAACAAAGAAGATATTCATTTTCTTTAACCACATAAACAACAAACAATACTTATAAACAAGTCAAATATACAAACAAATCTATATTCATAAATCTTAGAACCCTTTCTTACTAATGAATAAACTCTTTCCCATATACAACAGATTTACAACACAATTAAGACTTTGAAAGCATTTAGGCAAAAGTATGGAAAATCTCTACAGATGAAAGTATAATTAATGAACAGAGTTGAATACATTCTGGCAAAAGTCATCTGCTGCAGATACTTTAAAATGCATCCAAATGTGAGCAAGCTTTAACCCTTTCCCTAATACGACAATTCTGCAGCAGACGACTTTGAACATATTTCGTCAGAAAATAGAAAATCTCAATAATTGAATGGATAACCTATGACTAAACGTAGAAAACATTGTGGCAAAAGGAGAAATTGCTTGTTTTCTTCTTTTGTCACTATGTTTTTTAAAAGCCGTCTGCTGCAGAGGCATCAGAAAGTGTCTATATGAGGGAAAGGGTTAACGGTTTAACCAATAAATTTTCTTTCAAATTACGAACATTTGATTTTGTACCATAAACACTAAAAATACACATACCCACTCCCATGCACATACAGCAAATCTGCAGCAGACAACTTTGAAAACATATAATAAAAAATGTGAATATAATAGTATATTATTTGAAAAAAGTTGAAAACACTGTGGCAAATGGAGAAATTGCTAGTTTTGAGCAATTTCTCCTTTTGTCACAGTGTTTTCAGAAGTCGTCTGCTGTAGAGGCCTCAGAAAGCGTCTATATGAGGGAAAAGGTTCATATACAAAAACCTGTATTTAAACACTTCTAAACAGATGGAAATTCAAATAAGAAATTTTAAGAGAACATAATTCAGATGCACTATTAAGTCTAGATCGGGCGTATTTCGCGGGGAACTCAAAAGAATTGTCTCAACACGATGACTCTTGTGAGAACTCACAACATAGGGTTGACTTGTTAATTAGAGAGATATTGTTGGGCAGTAACTATAAACCTGTTGATTTCTCGTTACCAAAGACCCTGACTGTTGTGTTTCTATCTGGTTTGTTTTGTTTCCTCTTTGTTGCACTCAGCTGTAACCTTTCCCACATATAAACACTCTTCGCAGTTTTTGTAGCAGACTACTTTTGAAAACATTGTGGCAAAATGAGAAATCGCTTATAAAGACCAAAATATCCTCTTGCTACAATGTTATTCAGTATACAATAATTCATAATGATTTTTCCTTATATTTGCCTAAATGTTTTCAAAGTCGTCTGCTCAAAACATTTGTTGTGTGTGGGAAAGGGTTACATATAATAACCATTTTTGGCACTTTTAAAATTTGTTTTGTTTGTAAAGTGTTACAGTATTTATGAGTACAATTTTCTTAGACAATGCTAAAGGAAAAACCAATTGTTTTGGGGGACAAAAGAGAGTGTGTATGACTAACATTGACCATAATATTACATATTAAATGTCATGTAGCACTTGATTGAGAGATATTTGGCCTACAAATAACTATATATTCTTAACAATCCTTTAATATATCAACAATATATATTGGTGATTTATTCTTTCTCACATATAGATGCCGTCTGCAGCAGACGACTTTTGAAAACATTGCGGCAAAAAGGAGAAATTTATCGCTAACAAAGTTCTTTTTTTAACTTTTTTCAATAATCATTCATTTACAGAGATTTCCCGTAGTATGTCCTAGAACCTTTCAAATTTGTCGTCTGCGAATTTGTTGTAATTGGGAAAGGGTTAACCAATTGCAATTGCTTATTAGTTACTAAGTCTTAATCATAATGCAAAGGCAAGAAAAGTCATCTCTTTTGTTAACAACAAAGCCTGTATAACTTTGTTTCTAACCGGCTTTCCCACATACAACAAATCCGTAAAAGACGACTTTGGAAACATGTGGACAAAAATAAGGAAAATCCTTACAAATGAGGCTATATTTACTGAAAAAAGTTGAAAACGTTGTGGAAAAAGGAGAAATTGCTCATTTTGAGCAATTTCTTCTTTCGTCACATTATGTTTACAAAAGCTGTCTGCTGCTGAGGTGTCAGAAAGCGTCTATATGTGGGAAAGGGTTAAAAGCAAAAAATGTCCAAGTCTAAAGTTCAAATTTCAAACCTTTATTATGACACTCTTGCAGTCAATGGAGCCAAAAGTTCGAGCCAAGTTGGGTTTGATCTGAAGATACTGCATATTTTCGTTCACCAATTGGGTCAAATTTAAATTTTTAAGTACATGTCATAAAATATCGGATTGACTAAAACATGTGCTTTAATAGCCGACAGTTTCATGAATTTTGTCTACAGTGGATTGATGGTTTGGGGTTTAACGCCGTTTTCAACAATTTTTCAGTCATAGCACGGTGTCCTGAGTTCACCTACTCATATGCTTCCTGGTTTTCTCACACCAGTACCCCACACAACATACTCTCCAAGCAACAGGCTGCTTTTCCACATAGGCTGTTAGCGTGAAAGACGAATGAGGCTTGTCACAGCGACTGAGCTACCGGTGCTCGGTGTCTACAGTGGAACATCTGTATGTGGTAAAAGAATGCATTACCATTCTAGAGAAGTATTGCTCTTAACCCTTTCCCTCATATAGACCCTTTCTGACGCCTCTGCAGCGGACGGCTTTTTGAAAACATAGTAACAAAAGAAGAAATTGCACAAAACATGCAATTTCTCCTTTTGTCACAATGTTTTCCACTTTTAGTCATAGGTTATCCATTCAATTATAGAGATTTTCCATTATTTGACAAAATATGTTCAAAGTCGTCTGCTGCAGAATTGTCGTATGAGGGAAAGGGTTAATAGAGGTTGAAAACTACACATGTTGACACTTCTGAATGTCGACGACATTGGAAATCATTGCAGGAAAAGGTGACATTGCTTGTAATGAAAAATTTCTCCTTTTGCTATAATGTTTTCCGATTCATCCAAACATTTCTAGTTTCTTTTATCCAGATTTTTGCATTCAATTTTGCCCGATGATTGAAAAGTTTAACCTCAGTTGATCAAAAGAGGTTTCATCTCCATGTTGAGAGGTAAAACTGTACTTTTTTATTCATTTTAACCCTTTTCCACAAACAATAAATCTGCATTTTGGCAACAATATCGAAAATTTGTGTAAATTAAAGTTTGATAACAGTGAGTGAATCGAGTAGAAAAATCTTCTGCTGCTTTTACAATTTGTTCAATTCTATTCAATCACTATTCTTTCATTTGTACAGATTTTTTGCCTGGGTGTTTTCAAAGTTGTCTTCTGCAGATTTGTTGTATGTGGGGGTTCTTTATAATGTATCATTTAACCCTTTCCCTCATACAACAATTCTGCAGCAGATTTTGTCAAAAAATAGAAAATCTCTATAATTTAATGGATTATAAACCTATGACTAAAAGTGGAAAACATTGTGGCAAAAGAAGAAATTTGCTCGTTTTGAGGAATCTGTGTCACACAACTTTTGAAAATGGAGTGGAAAAATAAGGAGAAACTACTTATAATGATCAATTTCTACTTTTTTTTTAAAGTTTTCAACATTATACTCTTTTCAAATACTATTCTTTCATTATTTTCTTTTTAATTTATGTCACTACAGTTTTCAAAGTCATCTGCTGCAGAATTGTTGTATGTGGGAAAGGGTAACTTTCTCTCATGAGCACATAAACATAAGTCTGATTTGATGAATGACTATAAAATGAAATACATACCAAATAATTCAATTGTTTCCCCTCTATAAATTACATCTTCATATCCACAATGTATTATTGGTCAATATTATAATGCAATGGTCACTTGTCACCTATCTGTAAAATAAAGATAAAATAATTAGCATTGGAGTTAACTTTGCTCATGTACAGTCAATCTTTCCAACATATAGATGCTTTCTGACACTTCTGCAGCAGACGACTTTATAAAACATAATGAGCAATTTGTCCTTTTACTGCAATGTTTTCAAACTTGCAGATGCATTGAAATAAATGTCAAGCAATGGCAGAATACAACTTCCATAATACTCTAATTCAACTCTAGTTATACTTTCTATTACAGAAATGTGACATTTTTCAAAGTCGGCTGCTGAAGATGAGTTGTATGATTGTGGGAAACGGTAAAGTTGTCTATATGAAGAAAGGGGTTGGTTCTATTACAAAGAATAACATGTACCTAGGAGTCAAACTTCCAAGTTTCAAGGCTTAGGGATACAAAACTAGAATGGAGTGCTCCCCGGAGCACGTGTGTCACCTGCCGGGGCCTTGTCAGAAAATTTTAATTTTTGACAGAAAAGGGGCAATAACTCTGATATAAAAAATATTTGGATTATCTCCCTTTTGTGAACCAATCACACACATTGATATAAACATTTGTCAGAAGTTTCAATGTAATCCTTTAAGTAGAAAAAAAGTTATTTGAAAACGTGACGAAAAAGTGTGACGGACAGACAGACAGACGGACGCACAGACAGACGCCGGACAAAAATAAGTAATCCCTAAGTGCCTACCATGCTACGCAGGTGACACAAAAAGGATATATCTAAAACATGATGGTCATTTTGTATCCCTGACTACATACATACTAACATTCTACTGGTCACCTTATGTTATTGTTTTGTTGTCACATTGTTTTTCACATGTCGGACATTGTAACCTACTCCGATTCTACTGTATTCAATCCTTTTGAACATACAAGCGCTTTCTAACGCCTTTGCACCTGAATGCATTTAACCCTTTGAAACATACAGGCGCTTTCTAACCCTTTTGCAGCTGACTGCATTTAACCCTTTTCAAAATAAACTGGCGTTTTTTTACCCCTTTGCAGCTGACTTCATTTAACCCTTTTCAACATAAACTGGCACTTTCTGACCCCTTTGCAGCTGACTGCATTTAACCCATTTCAACATAAACAAGAAAAGTTGCATCCCCTCGGTATTCAAAACAAATTTTGACCTTGACCTTTAACCTATGACCTTGCCAATAAATAGGCAGATAGACCTTGCCATATTCTAACTGTATACCAAGTTTGGTTAAGATCTGTCAAAGGATGCTCAGTGTAGAGTGGTCACAAGGTTGTTGATATGGGAAAATAGTCAGTCCAATTTTGACCTTGACCTTTACCTATGACCTTGAAAATAAATAGGTTCTAGACCTTGCCATATACTAACTGTATACCAAGTTTGGTTAAGATCTGTCGAAGCATGTTCAGTGTAAAGTGGTTCTTCTAGACCTTGCAATATACTAACTGTATACCAAGTTTGGTTAAGATCGGTCAAAGGATGTTCAGTGTAGAGTGGTCACAAGGTTGTTGATATGGGAAAATAGTAAAAGTCCAATTTTTCCCTTGACCTTTAACCTATGACCCCTTTGCAGCTGACTGCATTTAACCATTTCAACAAACTAGCGCTTTCTGACCCCTTTGCAGCTGACTGTATTTAACTCTTTTCAACATAAACAAGCGCTTTCTGACTCCTTTGCAGCTGACTTTATTTAACCATTCAACATAAACAGGCACTTTCTGACCCCTTTGCATTTAACCATTTCAACATACTAGCGCTTTCTGACCCCTTTGCAGCTGACTATTTTAACCCTTTCCAAAATACAGGTGCATTCTGACCCCTTTGCAGCGGATAACTTTTAAAAAATGATGGCGATAAATTCCACACTTTCGCCTTGATGTCAGCTTCAGATTTGTTGTATTTTGGAAAGAGTGAGTTTGCATATTTTTGACTATATATGATTTCAAAATCGTCTGCTGGAGAGTTTTCGT
Source organism: Serripes groenlandicus (assembly GCA_031761405.1). Taxonomy (NCBI): domain Eukaryota; kingdom Metazoa; phylum Mollusca; class Bivalvia; order Cardiida; family Cardiidae; genus Serripes; species Serripes groenlandicus. The sequence continues at coordinate 197,353,032 of JASEVX010000001.1, forward strand.
ACAACTTTTGGAGAGTTTATGTACAACCTTTGAAAAGGTGCCGTTTAAAATAGCCACAATGTTTTCAAATCTTTTCATTGATTGATCTCTCATTTATAGAAATATTCAATAGTTTTATTATGGTAGTATTACTATGGTATTTACAAAGACGTCTGCTGCAGATATGTGTGTTGTTTGTGGGAAAAGGTTAACCGTTTTTCTACAACAAGTTGTTGAAACAGAATGGGATATAATGTACATATTGTGAGTGTATTTTTTACAACCATATTGTATTCTGACATAATGTTACGAATAATTTATTATAAGTGTAATTAGCCTCCGGACAGCCCCGTGATACATTTCCCGTTGGGCTGGACATTAATATGTCAACGTGGTGGTACACTCTCATTTCTCAACATCATAAAACATGTCCACATACCATTTAGCGAAACCAAAATATGTTCTCTTATAAATCAGATAGCAAAGAACTTTTGCCTTCGGTAATGGACCAAAAATCAAAGTGAAAAAAAAAACCACATTACATCAAAATTTTAGTTACCCACAAAATGTATCTAGCAAAACCATCTTGATTGAGAATCCGACAGGTAGCGAGAGTTGTTGAAATAGCAATAAAAATTCCATTTACAATGTACTAAAGAAAATAAAACATTCCAACTGTCTTACCATTACTGGTGACCGACAACCTGGTCAATCAAGAAGTGGACTTCAATCACTTCATATTGTACATTCAAATGGCAAAGACTAAAAGGCCAAATAGAGTGGTCTATTTAACATTCAATATATATCTCTTATTTAACCAAACCAAATGCTATGCTACGGGTAAGCAAATGATTCTATATATTGTTACAAAATCTTAGTTTAGACGGTTTTACTTTTGTTATTTCTACAGCTAGAATAACAACTTATGATAATGGGAGAAAAGAAGCAATTGCTTATTAATTGCAATTTCTCTTTTACTCACGAAGAGTTCAGCATTGCCCATTAATTACTTTTAATTCCCCAGATTATGAATATCTTTTTAATTGTTGTTTCAAAATTGGTTACAAGCTAGTGTACAAAAATAATGTTGACCCTTTCCCAAATGCAAACATTGTTGATGCATCTGGGAATAGTCATTCACTACTCACAATAATTTCAACTCAAAAATTTAAGTTTCATTTGATAGAGATTATAAATACAAGATATTCTCAAAGTCTACTGTAACAGCAATGTTGTATAAAATGGTAAAATTTGATAAAATCAATTATCATGACCATGACACTGCGGATCATTTTCACCTGACATAGGAATTATGTAAATCTGATTGTCCTGCACTGATAACCTATGCCTCACTGATCCGTACAATGGATGTAGAGTAGCCTATGGGCAGTTCATGTCATCCCAATGTCAAAATGGACCGGTCAGTACACAGTAATTACAATACCCTAAAACTCTTGTTCGTAATTAGTTGGGGCAGCTTTCACAAACATAAATCTGTCCACTATCCAATTTTTACCAGCTTGATGGCTGATACTGTGTCCATTTGTTGTTAACTTTTCCCACCTGCAGATGCATTTGGACGTATTTTGATGCAATATAGCAGCAGACAACCTTTGAAAACATTGTGGCCAAAGGTGGAATTGCTCAGCTTTCACAAACATAAAATGGTCCACTTAAGCCAATTTTTACTAGCTTGATAGCTGATACTGTGGCCATTTTTTGTTAACTCTTTCCCACCTGCAGATGCATTTGGACGCAATAGCAGCAGACAACTTTTGAAAACATTGTAGCCAAAGGTAAAATTGCTTTAACAAACATGAAATGGTCCACTATCCAATTTTTACTAGCTTGATAGATGATACTTTGTCCAATTTTTGTTAACCCTTTCCCACCTGCAGACGCATTTTGACGCAATAGCAGTAGACAACTTTTGAAAACATAATGTGGCCAAAGGTGAAATTGCTCATCACCAATTTCATCTTTGGCCACAATGTTTTCAACTTTATTTAACAATTAAGCTATCTTTTATGTAGATTTTTCAGGTTTATCACTTTGTTTTTAATTTCATATTTCATATGCTGCAAGTTTTGTTTAAGAGGGAAAGGGTTAACCCTTTGACTGCTGGAACATCTTTTGTGAAGCCAGTGTACCTTAAGTCAATTGCCAGGAGCCAGTATAGATGCCAGGTCAGCCGGCGCTTCCCTGCCCTGATGCAGATGCCTTCTGACTTCTGATGTCTTATGTTTCAAATAAAAACCTTATGAAACAGGAAGTTGCATACAGCACATTTGAAAGTCTCAAGTTGTCTGGGAAGAATGTTGTGTCAAGTGACTACTGGTGAGAGAAAGCAAAGATTGATCGATTATTTGGTATTTTACGCCACTTTCAATAGTTTTTCAGTTATTATCACGGCGTTTCCTGGGTAAGTTACCAGTACTTCTGGTCCACTTATCCCAACACCAGCAAATCAGTCGTAAAACTAACCCCCCAACCCTGAGTGCCATTTCTACCACTTTTAAAATCTTTGGTATGACCCGACCGTCTGCCGACCGGAGATCGAACCAGCAACCGCCCACATTCGAGGCGGACGCTCTTGAGGAGAAAGCGAAGAAACACAAGGTTAGGTGAACTGGCTGCCAATCAATCGAAGCAATGTGTTTTGATCCCTCGGAACCTCTCCCTCGTTGTCATGAGGTTAAGAAAATAGGGGAGGTAACCCTTTCCCTCATATAGACGCTTTATCTCTGCAGCAGATGGCGTTTTGAAAACAAAGTGACAAAAGAAGAAATTGCACAAAACGTGCAATTTCTCCTTTTGCCACAATGTTTTCCACTTTTTGTCATAGGTTATCCATTCAATTATGGAGATTTTCTATGTTTTGACAAAATATGTTCAAAGTCGTCTGCTGCAGAATTGTCGTATGAGGGAAGGAGTTAAAAGAAAGCTGATACTGAGTAGGTAAACCGGTCAACTTGGTGTGATAAGACTGTACATTTTATGTTAGCGATCCAGACACCCGTGTCAGTCGTAGTGGTTATCTACCTGGCACAGTGGTCATTCAGACTGGACAATACACAAACACAACAAGTCTTGTTTACACTTGACAGCTAAAGAAGAATTGCGTAATACCTGTCACGTTTCTGTTTTATAATGATTCATACCATATATACTGGGCCCTGCCCAATGAGGCAAATTTTGACGAGCCTTGCAGTAGTGAGTACAGATATGTGACCCTATTTGTAGTCTTACCTTTTCCCCTATTCAACAAATCTGCAGCAGATGACTGATATTATTTAGGCAAAAGAAATTGGTAATTTCTTTGAGTGAAAGTATTGTCTTTTCAATAAATCTAATTAAGTTGAATACGTTCAGGGAAAGGGAAAGCTGCTCATTATGAGCAACTTCTCCGTTTGCCTCAATCTTTCCAAAGTTGTCTGCTGCAGATGTATCAATCTGCGTCAGCATGTGGGAAAGGGTTTAATCAGCCCACACATTCTCTGGATGTGAAAGACTGGTCAGTCTTCCAACTCTTAACCCTTTCCCTCATATAGAAGCTATCTGACGCCTCTGCAGCAGACGGCTTTTTGAAAACATATCGACAAAAGAAGAAATTGCTCAAAACAAGCAACTTGTTCTTTTGCCACAATGTTTTCCACTTTTAGTCATAGGTTATCCATTCAATTATAGAGATTTTCTATTTTTTGACAAAATATGTTCAAAGTTGATTGCTGCCGAATTGTCGTATGAGGGAAAGGGTTAAAGACTTTCCCACCTGCAGATCCAAAGCAGACAACTTTTGCAAACATTGTGGTGAAAAAACAGAATGCTCATAACGAGCAATTGTTCCTAATTTGTCACAATGTTTTCAACACAATTCATTAATAAAGATTTTCCATATTTTTCAAATTTGCATTGAAATTTTCAAAGTTGTCTGCTGCAGATTTATTTTATGTGGTAAATGGTTAATACCTAAAGATCGCTTAATGGTCCATTGATTTGACAGTAAGCAGTACAGATCATGATCAGACTGTGCAAATGCTCAGACCAATCTGGTTAATACACTGATTGATAATGTCTAAAGGTCTGTTCTTCTGTGTCAATGCTTATATAAAGTAAACATAATCACCCTGTGTTTATATTGGGACAGGATCAAACTTAATCCATTCCCAAAGTAGTGTCTTTATGCATTTTTTGATACATCTATGCAGACGAGTTTTGAAAACATTGTTGCAAAAGGAGAAATTGCTCATTATAAGTGAGCAATTTTTTCTTTTGCCGAAATGTGTTCGACTATTTATCCTTTCATTTATTGGAATTTTTCATACTTTTAACTAGATGTTTTGAAATTCATCTGCTGAAGTTAAAATTATTGTATTAGGAAAAGGGTTAAACACCTTGAATAGCAGGCAGGCAATCCCCTCTGGATTACATATATACAAATATATACACATGGACATTAGGTGGAGTTCAATTTTATCAATGTATTTGCTTACCTTATTAAAATACAATACTTTTATAGTCATCTGCTTTGACCCTTTTTTGCATTCAACAACCAAGTTTACGTAAAACTTTACAAAATTTTGGAAAACCTCAATAAAAAATATTATGTTGCAGGAGCGATAAATTGGTTTGTATTGTACAACAATTAGCGTGAAAAAATCAATGAGACTGAAGGTCGAGTAAGATATGGATTTTCCCACGCCACGAGTGCGTGCAATACGAAAAAAGTAACAAATATACAGATTAAATTTATTTTTTATTGAGATAACAATTTTTTAACCCTTTCCCTCATATAGACGCCTCTGCAGCAGATGGCTTTTTGAAAACATAGTGACAAAAGAAGAAATTGCACAAAACGTGCAATTTCTCCTTTTGCCACAATGTTTTCCACTTTTTGTCATAGGTTATCCATACAATTATTGAGATTTTCTATTTTTTGGACAAAATACGTTCAAAGTCGTCTGCTGCAGAATTGTCGTATGAGGGAAAGGGTTAATCATGAAATGAAGAGTGAATGGCAGATGAATATTTACTAAAATACTTAGGCAACGCCCCATATAATGTATTCCAATACATAGGTTCCGTCCAATTACATCATCAAATTAAATTGTCATATAAATACATAAAATAGCAACGATTTTCCTAAATAGTACTGGTTGTCTGCATATTATACTAAAGTATAGCGCACATTCAAAATGGGAACCTCGCTGAAAGTAGTCCGCGCACTGTCTGACGTCACATTTCCAGATTATACAATACGGAATTTGAATCCGTCGTCTCTAGCTACCCACGGCAATCTGCATGTATGAAATTATCATTTGTGAATAAAGATGAAAAAAAGGAGAATCATTTTATTATGAGTATTAATCTCTCCTTTTGCCAAAATGTTATCAAAAGTTGTTTGCAAGTGGGAAAGAGGGGCTACAACAGCTCTGTCATGTCATTTGTGGAAAACGGAAATGATTTTCTTTTGATACAGAGTTGAAATATATATTTACCCTTTCCAATATACACCAAAAATGGGCAAAAATATGAACAATTGCTATAAAATGCAAATGTTATTATTGAAAAGAGATGAAAACATTGTGGGGAAAAAGGAGAAATTGCTCATTTTGCCACAAAGTTTTCAAAAGCTGTCTGCTGCAGTCTAAGGCATCAGAAAACATCTATATGTGGGCAAGGGTTAAGGATAAAGATTGATTGGGGTTTAACGCCGTTTTCAACAATTTTTCAGTCATATCCTGGCAGCCAGTAATTCACCTTAGTCATATGTTTCCTGGTTTTCTCACACCAGTACTCCATACAACATACTTTCCAAGCAACTGGCTGCTTTTCCACATAGATTGTTAGCCATTGGTGAGAGACGAATGATGCATGTCACAGTGACTATTGTCAAACGATAAAAGAAGAAATTGGTTGATATGATCAATTTCTGTTTTTGACACAATGATTTCAAGTCAATGATCAGCTGTCAAAGGTATCTAAAAATGTCCCTAAACTAAACTAGCTATAGGTGTACAAGGTCAATTATATTTAACTGGTTGAGCACACAGTAATTTTCAATAACTTACAATATTAATTCTGTTTACCTAAGTAAAAGGCAGCGATTTTTTACAAATTTTCAATCATGTACAATATTTCTCACCCTTAACTTTCTGAACAATTAAGACTTTAAAAAACTTATTAATAAATGTTCTCCTTCTTACTCAGGATTGCAGGGATAGCATTAACCTTTTCCCTCATATAGAAGCTTTCTGACACCTCCACGGCAGACAGCTTTTTGAAAACATTGTGACAAAAGAAGAAATTTCTCAAAACGAGCAATATCTCCTTTTGGCACAAACCCCTGTGAAATGAATAATTACTGTTCATGAACAGTTCTTGTATAATTCATGCACAGTTCAGGTACCTGGTTCATGAACAGTTCATGGGATGTATATGAAGATAAAATGGCACACATTCTTAAAAAGTTCTTAAATATGTAGTTCTTGAACAGGTCATGAACAGTTCATGACACATTCAGGAAACATTGTCATTAAAAAGTTCATGAATTGTTCAAGAACTGAACATTCATGAAATATTCTTGATTTTATTTTTAAACATGAACTGTTCAAGAACTTTTTCCAGTGCAAATTCATTGTGCCATTTTCTCTTCATGGATTGTTCATGAACGGTTCAAGAACTATCGCTCATGAACAGTTCTAGAACTACAGTTCATGAATAGTTCAAGAACTACTGTTCATGAACAGTTCATGAAAAGTTCATGTTCAATTGGTTGGTAACCAGTGTATGAAATAGTCTGGGTGGACCTAAGAACCAGATTTTGTACAGAAGAAATTACAGAAAGCCTGTGCAGATTATGTACAGAAAATATTCTGGTTCATTGAAACATAGTTGAACCAGAATTCAATAAAAATATTTTTTATATGAAGACAATTGGCTTCTTTCACATGTGGCAATGTGATACTTAAATAAATCACCAATATAAACTTATTGTTTATGACATAGCATAATACAATTTGCTAATTTAATAAACACTGTAACATTTAAGACATTTACCAAATGTGTCCATCAAGTTGTTCATAAGAAATTACAAAAATCTTCTCTGTGCCTTTGAAACACAACATATTTCTCCCACCAAAAAACGTAAAGGAAGTAGTAAACATTACTAACTTCTTTTTGAAGAGTTCCTGTGTTTTATGCTTAAGTTAACTCCCTTGGTATATTTCAAATTCAAGTTCAGTTCCAGTGGTATTTTTGGTTATTCTACTGGTATTCCAGTAACATAGCAGGTAACAATGAAATTTCACTGGAATTGCATTAATGTTTTTCACTAGGGCCTTTACTTTTGACAAGAAGATTTCAAAAGTTTTCACTATAATACATTTATAAGAACTTCTTTGGTTCTAGAAGTATTCTAGAATTATTCTAGAAGTGTTCTAGAAGTGATCTATAAATGTTCTTATTTCTCTATTCAGAATGGTAGTTTAAGAGATTCACACTGAGTTAAAAAGTCATTGTAATTTAATTAAATATCATTTTAAAATCAGTGATATATTTATATTAAACTTACTATTCAAGAACAGAATAAGAACTTATAGGGTTCATTAAAAGTACTTGAATTACACTTGACAGATGTTTATGAACTTGTTAAGAATTTGCCATGTTCTTCTTCAGTTCTTGAACAGTTCATGAACAAGTTTGTCTTACTGTTCATGAACTAAAGTTCTTGAACTGCGATTAAGAACTATTTAATGGCAGTTCATGAACAGTTCATAAGTGGCATGAAAAGTTCATAATTTCAAGAACAACATTTCACAGGGGATGTTTCCCACTTTTAGTCATAGGTTATCCATTCAATTATAGAGATTTTCTATCTTTTAGCATCTAAGGCATGTCGCAGACAATTTCTGAAAACACTTTGGGAAAGTAAGAAATGACACATGTTGAGAAATATCTCCTTTTCTAATCTGAATCTAATCTGAAGGTAAAATTTTCTTTGAACTACCGGAGTGTGAAAAGACCCATGGAAAACCAATCTTTTGCTGACCATGTAGACTAAAGCAGAAAAACTCCCATTTGACCAATGGAATTTTTTTTACAAAATTATGATATTGAAAAATATTGTTTTGCATCACTCCAAGCTTTACGGGCCATTGACTTTCAAAAGTTAATTTCAACATAATTGCATTCTGAAGGGTTTGAGTAAATATATGCGATTAACACTAGCAGTATAATGATTCAGAACTCTGTTTATGCAGTAAACAACAAGACAATATAATATTAACTTCTTTTCCTTCTGACCGAAGTGTGACCCGATTGGTGACTTAATTAAATTAACACTTTCACTGCTTTTTTAAAACTTTTCCCACATAAGCAGGAAATTATAAAGCTTACCTAAGGTTTGTCTTCCAGCTAACATAATACTAAATGATTAAAGTAACACAATATATAGATGTATTTTTATCTTGAAATATCATGTTTTGTAAATTGACAGCTTTTACAACTATATGCCTGCTTGACAGCTTTTACAACTGTCTGCTTATCTAAATATTTGTAGCATATTCAGATCTTGGATCGTGAGACAATGCCTTAATTTTACCCTTGAAATATACATTTGTTTGTTTGTTTGGAGTTTAACGCCGCTTTCAACAGCTTTGGTCATATCACGGCGGTCAGTGCACCTACCCATGTTTTCCTGGCTTTCCCACACCAGTACTTACACAACATTCTTTCGAAGCCACTGACTGCTTTCTCACATAGATCAGAGGTGAGAGGCAATGGAAAACATCGCCCGAAAGAATGTCGCCGCAACCGGGTATCGAACCCGTGACCTCCAGATCACGAGTCAGATACGCTACCAATTGAGCTACCCGGCCGGGTCAAAATATACATTTGCAGCTCATAAACGATTTTGATGCTGAACTTTTTTAATTGAATTTTGAAAGGCTCTATATAGCCAATTTTAGGAATACAGTGTCAGTGTATCATGATTGAAATTTTGAGTTGAAGAGCCACCAGTAGAGAGCTTAGTCAGCCGGCTGACGGGTGACACTTGATTTACAAAAGTGGTTCTTGTAGTCCAATCAATGGTTACCCAGTTACAAAGATTGGGTTATCAAATTAAATTCAAAATAAACAATTCTCCTTAGATTCCCAGATTTTCAATTTTATATCAGATGTAATCAACTTTCAAGTTTTCCAGTTATTACATTACATAAAATACTTAACCCTTTCCCACATACAGACACTTTTGAAAACATTTTGGCAAAAGGAGATATTCATCATTATAAGCCATTAATTACTCTTTTTTGTAATAATGATTTCATTTATAAATTCTTATCAATAGTTATTATGTAAATGTCATTTATAAAGATTTTCCACATTTTAACCCAGATGTGTTTAAAGTTAAATTCTGCTGCAGATATCTTGTATGTGGGAAAGGGTTAACCCTTTTCCACATACAATAATTCTGCAGCAGACGACTTTGAAAACATCTCAACAATAATATGGAAAATCTCCCTAAATGAAAACTGTGATGATGATGATGATGATACTTATTGAATAGAGTTGAAAACATTGTGTCAAAAGAAGAAATTGCTCGTTTTTGAGCAATTTCTTCTTTTGTCACAAAGTTTTCAAAAGTCGTCTGCTGCAGAGGCAGAAAGCATCTATATGAGGGAAAGGGTTCAACAGCAGATGACTGTGAAAAAGATCATATCAGGCGAATGGTTAAAAAAAATGTCCATTGATAAAATCTGAAGAAAAATTGTTCACATTGTTCTGAAAAGTTTTTATGTGTTTATAACCCATTATTTGGAATGTAAAACTCTTTAGAAAATAATTATAAAACTGTCCACCCCTTCAGTATACTGAAATAGATAGGCTGGTACTTTAGTTTGTTGAAACATTACGGAAAGAGAACTGTTTACCAATGCTTCTTATATTCCACTTTTCTTTAAAATTATGAAATTTTGAATAAATATAATTATATATATTATGGCATCCTTTTTTCATTTTTTTACTACTTTGATAGATCTCTAAATTGAAATGCATGTAATACTAAATTCAATGAATTGTAAAGGGTTGAAATTTAAAACCCCTGCCCTGGGCGAAATAATTTCTGACCGATTGTTTGTTCGCTGTAAAAAGAAGGTTGGAATGAAAATAGACTGACCACACATTATGTTGGGGCACATTAATCGGGCGGAATTAAATTCCTCCGTGAACTTTTAACCAAAAGTTCAGACCCGAGAATTTTTTTTGCCTTCAAATTTTCTCAATGCCTCAGGGATTAAAACCCTTTCCCAACATTAAAAAAATATGCAACAGACAACTAAGACGACATCTAGGTAATATGGAAAATCTTTATAAATGAAAATATAATTAAAGAATAGAGTTAAATGGAAGCATAATAAATGTGGCAGAAGGAGAAATTGCTGGATATATCACTTAAATACACCAGAGCTTTAAGATAAGGTGTTTTGCATGTTCTAAAATCCTTATTTGACCCTCTAACCCTATGTTGTGGGTACTCAAAAGAATTATCTCAGTGAGACGATTCTTTTGAGTACCCACAACATAGGGTTTGCTTTAATAATAAGAGAGAAATTGTCGGGAAAAGGGCTGAATATCCCTCCTTATCTGGACCTCTCAGGACACCATGTTTTAACCCTTTCCCTCATATAGACACTTTCTGACGCCTCTGCAGCAGACGGCTTTTTGAAAACATAGTGACAAAAGAAGAAATTGCACAAAACGTGCAATTTCTCCTTTTGACACAATGTTTTCCACTTTTTGTCATAGGTTATCCATTCAATTATGGAGAGAATGGATAACCTATTTTTTGACAAAATACGTTCAAAGTTGTCTGCTGCAGAATTTCCGTATGAAGGAAAGGGTTAATAGTTGTCTGCTGCAGATGTGTCAATGGATTATTTAGCCACTTTTAATGTGAGGTCAGTCAATAAAATATTTGTATGATATTGTCATGTCATTTCAAGATAGAACGAACAAAATAAGGATCATGTCTAACATGTTTGGGGACTAGTATTATGCATCTTCATGAAGACTCAAGACATTGCTGTACATCCACACAGTCTCAGCTGAGTCTTCATAATGTCAACATTTATGTCATATAGACATAAATGCATATTTTGACAAAACACTAGAAGTGTAGTCCCACAAATGATGTCAAATTGTCGTATGAGGGAAAGGGTTAAAGACTCCACAATGAGAGATGCATAGATCTCACTCATTTGTCACATGATCACTAATTCTTTATTTAACCCTTTCCCTCATACGACAATTCTGCAGCAGACGACTTTGAACGTATTTTGTCAAAAAATAGAAAATCTCCATAATTGAATGGATAACCTATGACAAAAAGTGGAAAACATTGTGGCAAAAGGAGAAATTGCAGGTTTTGTGCAATTTCTTCTTTTGTCACTATGTTTTCAAAAAGCTGTCTGCTGCAGAGGCGTCAGAAAGCGTCTATATGTGGGAATGGGTTAGAAAGCGTCTATATGTGGGAAAGGGTTCAGAGTAACACATCTAAGGCAATGATTGTTATAACAAATTATCTAGAATAATAGGAGTCAATAGCAACAAACGTAATCTGCTGCAGAAGTGTCAAAAGCCCTCTGGTATCAGAAAAATTGCAAAATATGAAATGATATTAATTGGATTTTTTCATTCAATTTTAAATAATCTGAGAATAGAATATGATAATTCAATAATTATAAGAAAAGGTACAATTATACACCTCTCTGTCTCTCAATGTGTGTGTGTGTGTGTGTGTGTGTGTCTCTCTCTCTATATATCTGTCTGTCTCTGAATCTCTCTTTCTCTATAAATGTATCTCCGTCTCTCTTTCTCTCTACCTCTATATGTACGTCTCTCTCTCTGCCTCCCCCTCTCTGTATCTTTTTTTGTTGTTATCGTTTTAATTAAAATATTATTTACATTGAGTTCATGTATAAAGGTACATGATTTAAGATGTACATCGTTAACATGTTTGTTTATGACAACCTCAGCAAAAAAAATATTTAAAACATAATTTACCTATATAAAAGCTGGTGTCAAAGTACCACATACACCTGCGTTCCGAAAACGTTCAAAGTAAATCCAAATATCCGGGTAATCAAGCGAAACCCCGTATGATCACTGTATGCATCCTAAAGTATATTTTCCGAGCACTAAATGCACACTATGTATGATAAAACTGCAGTTATATCACGTAATAATTGACAGCAACTCTCGCGACTCTACCGTCTTCTACCATTGCATACCTGACTGCGTACGGATTTGACACGGAAACAGTTGTAACCCTTTAGCAAGTTTACATCGCGTTTCGTATGCAGTGCTCGAATGGGTTTTTTTTCAGGGACAGAATTTATTTAAGTCTCTGTCATGTACAATCAAATATCGTTTATAAAGAGCAATATAAATAAAAAGCCCATGGCTGTTCATAAAATGAAATTTATGAGACTGGCATCAAAATGATAACTATGAAGATTGCTGATGATGATGGCCAGGGTCTGCAAATCATGTATTTATTGATGAGAAGCGGAATGCACTTAATCTTTAACACTTTCCCTCATACAACAATTCTGCATCAGACGACTTTGAACATATTTTGTCAACAAATAGAAAATCTCTATAATTGAATGGATAACCTATGACAAAAAGTGGAAAACATTGTGGCAAAAGGAGAAATTGCACGTTTTGTGCAATTTCTTCTTTTGTCACTATGTTTTCAAAAAGCCATCTGCTGCAGAGGCGTCAGAAAGCGTCTATATGAGGGAAAGGGTTAACGGTTTACTCTGAAACAATCAGGGACTATTTATACGTTCCCAAAGAATAATAAATCCACGGAACAACCTGCCTGAAAAAGTTGTAAACGCGAACAATATAAATTGTTTTAAATCTGAACTTAACAAATGCTGGGGAAATTCTTCTTTTAAATTTGTGCTACAAAATGAAGGACCGGAAGCGGGAAAGAAATCCCAAAGACAAAATGGACCCTAGAGGCGGAAGCCTCAATTGGTCTCTTAACCAAGGTCAACCAAGGGAAGTAGTCACTAATACCAGGGACGCATATAAGAAATTCTAAGCTTTCAGAATATGTATGTTTTGTTTATGTGCCAAATTTGACTTTAAAGTTTTATTTGCTACAAATTATGAAAATTTGGACAATTTTATATCTCCATATGATATTTTAACAAGATAACAGGTTTACAGGTGGAGTTGCTTATCACTCTTATCTACGTCCCTGCTAATACAGACGAAATCTGAAGCCACTAAAGGAGACGATATTTTTTTGGGGGGAAATGCGCAAACAAAAGAAATAGCTCGTTATCTAGATAAAAACATTGCAAATCTCTATAAATTAATCTGTAATACAGATGAAAGAACTGTGGCAAAAGTCGTCTGCTGCAAATGCGTCAACATGCTTCAAGTGGGAAAAGGATAATGTGTTCCAAAAGTTCGAATAGGTATCAGATATACGTATATATCGGTAACTAGCTTGCCGTGCTTAACCCTTTCCCTCATAGATACGCTTTCTGACGCCTCTGCAGCAGACGGCTTTTTGAAAACATAGTGACAAAAGAAGAAATTGCTCAAAACGAGCAATTTCTCCTTTTGCCACTATGTTTTCCCACTTTTAGTCATTGGTTATCCATTCAATTGTAGAGATTTTCTACTTTTTGACAAAATATGTTCAAAGTCGTCTGCTTTAGAATTGTCGTATGGGGGAAAGGGTTAATGGGGGTAAAAAATACATGCCCGGGTTGACCTGCGCGGCGTGCTACGGCTGATCCGGGTCGACACTTTACGCAAAGTCCACAATGTTGGTCTCTCGGCTCATATATATGTTTCTGTGTATATATGTCTCTGATATATTTCACACGAACTTCAAAATAGGCCTATCATACACATACCTGGGTTTCTGATGAAAGAGAAATGACAATTGACTCCGCTGTGTTTGATTGGAGTGTTGCAATAAGCTGATTGGCGTTGTTTGACATCGCACTCGGCAATAAGCGGGACATAAATAAGTAACTATATACTAATCCTTACACAGACATATTAAACAAGACTGAACGCGTGTGTCGCCTCCCAATAAGCTAATGAGTAAGTGAGTTGCAGACAGACAGATGGACGAACGAAGGAGAAGTGACCCGAACCAGAAGCGATATATAATTAAATGTACCCTGTGACACAAATACCTAAATAAAGGACTTATCTAATTGTCTGAAAAGTGTTTTTTAGATCTTAACCATTGTCCATATATAGACGATTTCTGACGCATCTGCAGCAGACGTCTTTTGAAAACATTAATTGTGGCAAAAGGAGATTTTTTTTTTATAAAAAGCAATTTCTCCTTTTGTCACAATGTATTCAAATCAATTCAATGTTAACAAAATCGTCTACTTTATATGTGTCCAAAGGTATGGGTTTCCGCCACGTTTGTTATGAAAAAACTGGTAAGAACATGTTTTGTGGAAACAGCAAACTTTCTTTAGAAATACATCCCAACTGCTCGATTACCGCGACAAATAACGCAGCAGAATTAAACCATATTATTCCGAGTGAGATCTATTCTGTAACCTTTGACACGGTATTAAGGTGTCAGTGCTGTATATATTTGAAACCATTCAAGTGTAACACGGGGGGGCTTCTATGAATGGGACAGGTATATTAAATTGTGTATTCCCCTTCACTCCCCTTTTAACACCGTCACATAGCCTTAACCCTTCCTTACATCATATGGTATATAGGATTAACGATAAAAAAAAAGCCATAATCCAACAATAAATGATTGTTTGTTAACAGATATTTCCAGACGTAAAGAAACATGTTTTTAGCGTTAATTGAAGATTTTTTGGAGACTGGTTTACAATAACAACTGGTTTGATAAGTAAAGGCTTTACTCATTGGCTCATGAACGTTTTTTAAAACACTTTCTTGTCGGCATATATACAATTCGTACATTTCTACATTTTGGTTTTAAATAATCTCTCAAATAAATGTTCAGCCTTGCTTTTGACCATGACCTTTTGGCCTTACTTCTTGTATATATATATATATAGAATTCCAACAGTCTGAATAAACGCTTTTCAATTTCCAGCAAAACGGGAAAAAATAAAGTAAATGTGAGAATATCGAAAATGGATCAAAGTGTTTACGATTAAAGCGAATGATCGGGCTATATTAATGTTGTGTACTGACACAAATGTGTGGAGAAATGGGTTGTACATGTACCTCGTCGATACACGTGCTACTGTCGTGTGTGATTTTGGGATGCTGATTAATTTACCCTTTCCCCTCATACATATTTTGTCAAAAAATAGAACATCTCTATAATTGAATGGATAATCTATGGCTAAAAGTGGTAAACATTGTGGCAAAAGGAGAAATTGATCATCATGAGCAATTTCAACTTTGGTCACAATGTATTCAAAAGTCGTCTGCTGCTATTGCGTCAAAATGCGTCTGCATGTGGGAAAGGGCCTTTCCCTCATACGACAATTCTGCAGCAGACGACTTTGAACATATTTTGTAAAAAAATAGAAAATCTCTATAATTAAATGGATAACCTATGACTATAAGTGGAAAACATTGTAGCAAAAGGAGAAATTGCTCGTTTTGAGCAATTTCTTCTTTTTCACCATGTTTTCAAAACTCAGTCTGCTGCACAGGGGTCAGAAAGCGTCCATATCAGGGAAAGGGTTAATTGAAAACATTGTTGGGAAAGGAATAGCTCGTTTTGACCAATTTCGTCACTTCCCACGTGTAATGATTTCTAAAGACGTATGAATCAACGGGTGGCATAAATAAAACCTTTCAGAGTGTAGTGTTAACCCTTTTTTCAACAAACAAATCTGCAGCGGACAAAATATGGACTATCTCTAGAAATGAATGTGTATATATTGAATAGAGTCGAAGAGATTTTTTTCATGAATTATAATGTTTTTTTTCTTTTGCCACAATGTTATCAAAATCGTCAGTAGTAGATGCGTCAAAATACGTCTATATGTGGGAAAGTGTATTAATTATAGGATAGGTAGCCTCCCGAGGGCAGTATTCCGATTGTGACGATAATAATGAAGGTGACATTGATCTGCTTGAAAGATTATTTAATCATCTTTCATCTGGTAGAACCAGTCTTTGCTCCGAGATGACGTCTAATCACCGTTAAATCATCAATACGGACAGGGACATTTCGATGCGATGCGGATTGCTTCCCAAAGCATGAGTATTTTTTAAAAAAAAACAAAGAACCGCAGCTCCGTCAAAAAGCAACTCCAAATGACTGCTTGCAAGCATTAATATATTGACAATGCGATATTTTTTGTAAATACCGAAACGGTAAATGTTCTTTGATACAAACACCACATCCTACAGAACAGCTCACAGAGAAATTATGTCATCAAATTGAATTATGGGTTGCGTTTTTTGATAGTTCTCGAGGGTATAAAGGAAATATCACTCTACCGTGAGAAAACGTATTCATGACCTAATGGGTGACAAACAAGTATAATGCTAGGTAATATGCCCTATATACAAGCACTTTACCATGACCAATATGATCGGGGATCAAACCCGGAACGCCCACTCCAAAATTCCCTTAACCTTAATATCTAGTATCAAATTCGATACATTCAATGCTGAATATTTAAAATGGACTTGATCCAGCTTTGTGTTTGGAAAAGTCCATTACCCAATTTCAGGAATATCAAGATAAAAATGTTGTGTTGAGAAGTTAATTGATTGATTGATTGATTGGGGTTTAACGCCGTTTTTAACAATTTCTCAGTTATATCACGGCGGCCAGTTCACCTACTCATGCATTTCCTGGTTTTCTCACACCATCATTTCATAGCCTGGTTGGATGATGCGGAGGCGCCTGTCGGACTGGCTCTATACTGGTGACACAGGCTTTACATAATCTGTTTCAGCAGTCCAAATGTTAAGCAAGAAATTGCCACATGTACATTTCCCCCAATAAGCCACATCATCTGTTTCCGTGTGGTGTATCTTTTCGCTTCCGGTTGGGTTCTGTCGAAGAGAGCCTGGATAAACCCAAACAGCGTTGACATAGACCAGCAGTTGTATTCCTAGTATTCTGATCTGCGTCGAACCTTCATACTGGTTTATACTGATGGTTAAACAAACTACGACTCCGCTGAGTGGACGCTGTGTCAAACACACATCGACTGCATTGGTTTAACTATGTTTCAAAAGCACCAACACACCTTTGCTCGTGTAGCAGCCAATTGGTTTATCTATTTGTTTATATTTTTACAGGAAGATAAACGAGGAAAACATCAACGGATCAATACAGCAAGTTCGAAACGTCAACAAACGGTATTCACATAGTTCATTCATAGACTTATAGAATATACGCGCCTTCACATAGAAACATAGGCACTCGTACAATCTCCAACGAGTACAAACAGAGTCTGATCCATGGCCCCTTTCCCCTACTTGAAATGCTTTAATGGTGCAACGAATGTATTGCAAACAGAGGTAGCTAGACACATACATTTTCAACCTATACGTCTTATCTAGATTTATGAAAAGAATCATGTACAGATGAAATATATTTTGTATAGTTAGAATGGCGTTTTATGCCAATTTTCAAAAAGTATTCCAAGTACACCACCTCGTTTCTTGGGTACAATGTCAGTAGTGTTGGTAAGATCATCCTCAAAGTCGTTATTATGCCCTGCAAACCTGAACGCAAAGCAGTGAAGCCAATATTACCATTTATTAACTATATCAAATAATCCTCTAACTTGAAGCCTAAGTCTAAACAGTTTTTAAAAGCAGTTCCTAAAACATTTGGAGTTACAATATACATGTACATGTACATTACATATAAGTATCTGCCTATGGAAGGTTGTAATAACACAGCCAAACAGTAACTGCACCTTACCATGATAGAGTTTGACCAGGACTTGGAAAGTCTCGTGTTGAATATTGTATACATCAAACGAGTCAAGTGCTCTACAAGCTTGAATGTTTCAAACAGTGTATACATGTAGCCCTATATGGTGCTGTGTTGGAAAATATGTTTGGATAACGGTCAGCCATAAAAACAAAAAAACTTAACCTGTATGCGTTTTGGTAGAGAGCAACCACAAAAGTGTCTTTGAAAAACAAAACGGAATGGCCATGTTAGAAACAATTAAAATTAAGTTGATAAGGAATAAATATTTCGTCGAATTTTATTTCTTAAACTACACCTCTAACCACCCTATATCCCAATCGTGCTGCCAGTCATCCAAACGTTTCATTCTTTCGGTGGTACATCAGTCAAACAGACGGACGGACGGCACAAAACAACATATCTTACCTCGTTAATACATGTATTGGAACCTCCTGATATACTTCCATTCACAATTACAACAAGTAATTAGATCACTATGTACAGCCAGACAATCGACAACAAACCACCCATTAATATTTAATGTTCTCTCTAATTGTTTAGTTTAAAGCGTCCGTCCATGGCATTGAACTTGTAGTAAAATACCTTTGGTATGCATAAACACACTCCTTGGGCTACAAATAGTAGTCAATTTGGGACACGTATACAAGCGGGCACGCACGTGCTCTCTCGTGCATCCACGTATATTGGTAAGATATAAGCCTGGCGTTCAATATAAATTTTACGGTAGTAATCCACCAATCATTATAACTTTTTTCACATCTGGTGAGAAGCGTTAGAAACCGTGAGCCACCAAACTGATTTACTGAACAGCAATTTGGACTTCACTTATCGATCATAGTTATATGTAAACTGTGGTTGTTTTCGTAAACAACATGTGGCAGTTGAATGTTCGATCATAGCAGGGTCCGTTTACATAGAAATATAATGGTTAACTGAACTTGTTATATATTCATCATGTGACAGTAAATCCATCAACACCTGCATGTCATTTCTCTTCCGTTAACGGCGGTATTTACAGAGACCTTGCGATATCTTAAATCTATCGTTTAACGCGAATCATTTCCGGGAACGAATCTGTTTTTGGATAACAGCGTACAACTACTGATTGCTGATTGCTTGTAAAGAATCAATCAGAACTTCTGCTGAACTTTTTTCTGAATATGATTTTGATCATGGCTTGTATTTCATACTGTCATAATTTATTTAAGTATACATGCTTTCCGAAGCTGATGACAATACTTGAATATAAATAAAGTTAGTATAAATTCAGCGATCACTCGAATTCTCGAAAAACCTAGAATCTTAAAAAACAAAATGAAGTCACTGTCTGATGGGTATCAGTACTTTTCGTTTAGGCCAGAAACATTACGATACCCAACGTGAAATATGTCCAAAAACGAACTGAATATAATTTCCATGTACTTTTCATATGCGTTCTAAATAACTATGAGGCCATGCACGGATTTACCTCCACTGGTTGACCTGACATTGATAATGAGGCATTGACCCAATTCATAGTAGCAATTTAAGGTAAATACAATTATAACTTGATCCTTTTCTTTAATTACTGTAAGCCCATCTAATGAATGTACAAACAGTGGAAGTCCTCACTTAATCCATAGATAAATAATTTCGCAAAGATATTTTATCATAAATCATGCAGATATCATCGGTGATTGCGTCATACTGGTAAGTCAAATGTCATTTTTTCTTCGGACGAAAGTGAACAACTGGAATTTTAAATGATATACTCTTGCACTAAACCTATTTTGCAAAGTGGAAAACAGTCATATTATCTGTGCTAGGGATATTCCGCCGACACGGGCTGATCAAGGTTTTATTCAGAAAAGTTCAGGAGGTTGTTAGCCGAACCCATCAGTTAGATTGCAGCTTTTTTTTAACTTACACATACACCATAGTGCTTGGCGGGTAAGGGAAATCTGAGAACACCTCTGGTTCTGCGCTTGTTACAAGTTCTAGAAGGCCCACAAAGACGCCATTTATAGGGCATGAAGTTTGAAGGACAAGGGTAGACCTCTTCTTTATCTATAACGTTAATTCCCTTCTGATACTTTGATCTTTGTGCTAATTGATGTCCATTTAATAAAGACAAATTAGCGCTGACCAAGCTCAAACTCTAACAATTTATGTATCCCAAAAGGTTTATAATTATACCTACCTTCCGGTAGCAACCGGTATACACCCAATTATTAAAACGGACACTCTCAACAGCTAACGAGACCGTCTCGGTGGTGTAGTGGTTGGAGCGTCTGCATTGACAGTGGGAGAGCCAGGGTTCGATCCAATGTCTGGTCATATCAAAGATTTTAGATTTTTACAATGGTAGAAGTGGCTTCCCTACATAGAATGGACGCTCAGTGTTGCGGGGATAACGTTACGGCCTATATGCAGTGTTGGTAATATACCCAGGAAACACCGTGGTATGACTGAACTACGGTGTTAAATGCAACCTAAAAGACGATACTAGCCATTAACTGTTTAACCTAAGATGGTGGTATGCGATTCCATTGTTTGTGTTTTAGACGTATTTCATAACTTGTATTTGTGCTTTCTGTAATACCTTACAACATTAGTAAAAGAGTATACCATGTGTTTAAAAAGTTGAGCCGTCCCGCGAGAAAAACCAACATCGTGGACTCTGCGTAAAGTATCGACCCGAATCAGCCTAAGCATGCCACAAAGGCTTACACGGATAGACACTTTTCGACTCCTGTGGACTTTCTGTTTCAGGAATCATTACTCTATATCTTTATCCCCCTGACACGGGATGTATCGGCCCGGATCAGTCTGCGCGAACTGCGCAGGCTGATCTTGGTCGATACATTACGCAGAGGCCATAATGTTGGTTTTCTCGCAGGACGGCTCATTTGTTATATCATTCTCATAGTTTTACATTGCTCATTCTCATAACATTTATATCATTCTCATAGTTTTACACTGCTCATTCTCATAACATTTATATCATTCTCATAGTTTTACATTGCTCATTCTCATAACATTTATATCATTCTCATAGTTTTACACTGCTCATTCTCATAACATTTATATCATTCTCATAGTTTTACACTGCTCATTCTCATAACATTTATATCATTCTCATAGTTTTACATTGCTCATTCTCATAACATTTATATCATTCTCATAGTTTTACACTGCTCATTCTCATAACATTTATATCATTCTCATAGTTTTACGTTGCTCATTCTCATAACATTTATATCATTCTCATAGTTTTACGTTGCTCATTCTCATAACATTTATATCATTCTCATAGTTTTACGTTGCTCATTCTCATAACATTTATATCATTCTCATAGTTTTACGTTGCTCATTCTCATAACATTTATATCATTCTCATAGTTTTACATTGCTCATTCTCATAACATTTATATCATTCTCATAGTTTTACATTGCTCATTCTCATAACATTTATATCATTCTCATAGTTTTACATTGCTCATTCTCATAAAATTTATATCATTCTCATGTGAGGAAACATTCAATTCAATCATTCTTAGAGTTCCAAATTAAATTATTCTTGTTCGTTTTTTCCTGTCAGGTTATTGGATGTATATGTATGATTCTAGACAATGTTCTATGTACACGTCAATACTATTTTTTGTTCTATCTGTCTGTCTGGCTGTATGTCTGTATGTCTTGTCTGTATGTCTGTCTGTCTGTCTGTCTGTCTGTATGTATGTCTGCCTGTCTGTCTGTATGTCTGTTTGTTTGTCCATATAATTGAATAAAGGTGAGGTCCTGTTTTGCACATTCAGTACGTACATGTACTTAGAGGTTGCAAGTTGCAGGACAAATATACATTTTTATAAAACAACTGGTTTTCATGAACATATGCTAATAAGCCGATTGGTAGAAGAGGAATACTTGAACCACGCTGATCAATTGGACTTACGTCAAAAGACAACTATGGCCGGTCGGGATTCGAACTAAAAGCATCTGGATCTTCGTTACATGTACAAAATGAATCGATTGGGGGATAAAGCCATCTTAGATCTGTCCTTACTCATTGAAACATATAACAAATATGCAGCCGACGACTCTGAATACATCTAGGCAAATATATGGAAAATATCAATAATTGAAGATTATATTATAGAATTATTAAATAAATTGTGACAAACGGAGAAATTTATCAGTACGAGCAACGTTTCCTTTTACCAAAATGTTTTGTTTTTTAACCCTTTCCCTCATACGACAATTTTGCAGCAGACGACTTTGAACATATTTTGTCAAAACATAGAAAATCTCCAAAATTGAATGGATAACCTATGTCTAAAACTGGAAAACATTGTTGCAAAAGGAGAAATTGCACGTTTTGTGCAATTTCTTCTTTTGTCACTATGTTTTCAAAAAGCCGTCTGCTGCAGAGGCGTCCGAAAGCGTTTATATGAGGGAAAGGGTTAAAGGTTGTTATCTGTAAATGCGTCAAGTTAAGTGTGCATGTGTAAAAGGGTTAACCCCCAAAACGAGCAATTTCTCCTTTTGACACAATGTTTTCCACTTTTTGTCATAGGTTATCCATTCAGTTATAGAGATTTTCCAATTTTTTGACAAAATATGTTCAAAGTCGTCTGCTGCAGAATTGTCGTATGAGGGGAAGGGTTACCTGATACCTGAGACACTATGATTCATCATGTTGACGATATAACTACAATCAAATACTTCAACGCTAGAATTGATGAATCGTAAAACATTGTAACAGTGAACTTACGACCCTTATGTATAGAAATAACAGATCAGTTGATAGGATCCCTTTATTTCTTTTGGAAATAATTGCCCCGGTTGTGTTGTGTAGATGTCAGAGCATCTCGAACGTGGAAGACCCGGGTTTGATGCCCGTTCGGCTTACACCAAAGGTTTTTTAAAGATTAGTAATGGCTTTCCATCTTGGTACCCAGGGTCGCGACCGATGCATTGGTGTCAGAATAGGTTTAACAGTAGTACTGGTAGTTTACACAGGACATGCCCTGATATAAGTGTACCAGTAATACTGGTAATTTACACAGGACATGCTCTGATATGAGTGTACCAGTAGTACTGTTAATTTACACAGGAAATGCCGCGATATAAGTGTACCAGTAGCACTGGTAATTTACACAGGACATGCCGTAATATAAGTGCAAGCGGCGTAAAATCAGTCTAAAAATATTGTGGAAATATAAACATCTATAACAGTATGAAACAAGCAATGCTGGTAGGCAGGATTATATGATCATATTCTGAATTGTTCTAAACATTTACATTCTTATTCTAAATATGATTGTTTTTTCTCTTAATTACTTTTAAGTCCTAACAACATTTCTGATTGGCCGAGCCATTTCTGTTTTTGTTTTTGTTTTAATTCAGAATCGGAATTAATTGAGGGCCAATAACGAGAGTAGGAATGATTGTAATCTGCAGTTACCTCTACCGTCAATTACATTAATATACCAATTTACCATTGTAAGCTGGGTACCAACATACCAATTTACCATAGTAAGTCGGGTACCAGACAGGAAATGTAAGGGATTCAGTATAACCATATTTGAGAGGCAGTGTTCCTTTAAAAAATGCCTTATGCTGTTCATTTCTTTCAAATAGTTTTCATTTATTGAACCAGGGGAATAGAGGAATGATTCCTGAAACAGTAAATCCACAGGAGGCGAAAAGTGTCTGTCCGGGTAAGCCTGCGCGGCATGCTAAGGCTGATCAGGGTCGATACCTTACGCAGAGTCCACAATGTTGGTTTTCTCGTGGGACGGCTCATATCAATATATCTACGTAAGGTATCGACCAGATCAGCCTGCGCTGTCCGCGCAGACTGATCCGGCCGACACATTCCGTCTTAGGGGGATAGATGTATAGAGTAGTTATTCCTGAAACAGTAAATCCACAGAAGGCGAAAAGTGTCTGTCCGGGTTAGCCTGCGCGGCATGCTAAGGCTGATCAGGGTCGATACTTTACGCACACTGTTGGTATTCTCGCGGGTCGGCTCAAATGACAGATTTCCGTTTAGTTGGGGTCTTTTAAAGGTTCTGTTTTCGGCTGGATGAGGGTGTCAATATTTTGGAAAGAACGTACTTATCAATTGACCTAATTGTCAAACATTGTTCCCGAAACAAATTAATTGTTGTGACCTTACTTATGACGTCATCACTACTTAACTCAACACAGAACGGCAGCTTTTCGAGTTATTTAATTTATTTCAACGTACTGAAACCAGCATAAAATACGCCATGATATGAGCGCATATTTTTTCTTTTTTTAAAGACATACCTTCTTATTATCAAGTATCAACGTGTAAGGTTTGCATCTTTTAATTAAGACTTCTGCATTCCTTAACATTTGAAGATATATTCCTGGCAGAGTACAAATTATTTATAGCGGTGTTGTTCTTTCTCGAAGACGAAGTGCCGCTTTAAAGCTGGCCAATTTTCGTCAAAATCATTTGAAAGAAAAAAGTAAAATGAGCTGTGCACCGAAACAACAAATGACACGCGTTCGTTCAAAGATATTTGATGCCGTCTTGAACTTATATATGTTATCAAATACCGAAAAAGAAAAGAATCGTATATTCAGATAAAGTTGATGACAAGTTAATATCGATTCTTATTCAATCTTCTATTTTGTTCTGAACAGATCTTTGGATTATTTTGGCGCAAAGATATAACTTGTATAATTGTTAAAGATCGGTACTGCATATATAGTAATTAACTCGTCAATCATCAAAACAACAATTCAATCAGCACTTTGATCTTTGGAATATCTTATCGTACTTAGTGCAATATTTCACCCTGTCCTTTTGTGAAATGGGTGGGGCCGCACTATATGGTATCAAATGTATTATCCTTAACCATTTTCGTCATGCAGCTACATTTCAACGTGTCTTCCATAAAATACATTGTTTCTGTATGAAATGTTGCCTCCTTTTTCACAATTGTTGTAATTAAATTTGTTGATTACTATGCTCACATGTTGACATGTTAAAAGTCCAAATTTAGCATATTATGTTTATTTTTGAAAAATGTTTTATACCGCTTCCAACGGCTTTTCAATTATTTTAAGGAGTTTCCATGTTGTTGTTTTTTTATATTCTGACACTGAATCTATTGTATCTCTATATATATATATCAAATGATAGTAATTACTAATATAACAGTTTCCATAGTCATTTCTTTTTTATTTTGTTTCGAAAAAGGGAAGATAATTAAATTTGGAAACATCACGAAACAAGCTTATTCAGCTTTTATTTATACCACTGACATATAAATCTGGTTTATATGTCCGTGTTTATACCAATAAGAATGTTTGATTTATTAAACAATCTTTTCCTTTATGTACCTTATTTCTGTCGTTCTCTCTATATTTCCTTCTTGTATTGTTTACATTATTATTACGACTGTTGTTTCCCCTCTAATCACGATATATAATATATTGCAGAGCTGTCATGTATATATTATGCACATACTCAACATCCGAGGCAGGTGTTCTCACTATAACACCACATAGACCGAAGCATATGAGCCCTTCCGTACAAAAGGGTACAAGTTGACATTCGTAAATGGTGTAGGTTTAGCCTGATGTCTGTGCATTGGTGCAGTCTTAACAAATATTTAAAAATCCCACAGAAGCTTTAAAACCTTTGTGAGTCATTTGCGAACAGTGTATATCAAGACCAGACAGACAGGATGCGCATGCTGGTCTAAATCTACACTGTTCAGAAATGCCAAGTTGTATCTTTGCACATGGTTGGGCTCATAGCGTGTAGTAGATAACGTTCAGATGGGTACAGCAATATGAGAAACAGGCAATGACTTTCCCTTTGATTTTACATATCAAATCATAAATCAACAATCGTTTAAAGAGTAATGATCTAGTAAAATTTAGACTCTTTTTTACTTCGATTGAATAATGTTGATAAGAACTAGATATAGAACTTCTTCGGTTCGATTAATACAATAACTCCGCAGCATGTATTTCTAAAATATATCATGAACATCATTTCCATTCAACCAACAACACAGGGCTCACAGACCGTCACCGTAGTGATCTGGTTAGGGCCTTACGCGTTCGGAACGAGAAACCAGAGTATGATCTCCCATCGGATCACTCCAAATATTCTAAAGACGGTAGAAACGGCTCCATGGCGACCAGTGTCGACCGATGTATCTGTTCTAGGACAAATGAGCCGTTCCACGAGAAAGTATCGACCCGGATCAACCAAAGCATGCCGCGCAGGCTTACCCGGACAGACACTTTTCGCCTCCTGTGTTTTTCTGTTTTTGTAATCATAAATCTTTACCTCCATCTCCCTGAGACGGAATGTGTCGGCCCGGATTAGCCTGCGCTGACTGCACATGCTGATCTGGGTCGATACATTACGCAGAGTCCATACTATTGATTTTCTCGTGGAACGGCTCAAATAATAACGATAATACTGGTTTTTACCAAGAAAAGGCCGTGATATAACTGAAATATTGTTTAAAGTGGCATAGAACGCTATTAAAACAAACAAAACATGAATAACCGTGGTCTTTAACTGAAATACTATTGAAAGTGACATGAACAATATTCAAACAACATCAATTATGAATTATTTTGGATACCCGTCAACTATTTTCACATACAACAAAGCTGCAGTAGACGACTTTGAAAACTTCTAGACACCTATACGAAACATTTTAGAGTCGAAAAAAACATTGTGGCAAAAGGAAAACATGCTCATCATGCGCAATTTCGTTTTAAACAGCAATGTTTTTAAAAGTCGTCTGCTGCAGATTAGACCAAATGCGCTCTCTATGTGGGAAAGGACCCATTGCTGTATTTTAAGCGACAATATATTGTAGCCGCGCGGTGCAAAACTTGGTCTCGTTTATATTTATATACCCTATAAGACGTCATATACAAAGCAACAGGACAGTGCAACCAGTGGGGGTCACACTTCTTTTTTTATTTCATCCGGGGCTTAGTTCTACAGGTATTATAAATGCACGCGCACAGGGGGTGAACTCTGGTAAGACAATGTGTATGGTCAGGCTCATCTGGATCATAACTGTTCGCAGATGTACCAAGAGCCCCTAATCATCCGAGACGGTTTATATGTCATTGTAACGATTGACTCTGTGAACATTGTCGAGCAGACAATAAAATGTCATGTCGAACCACAAAACATATCATAAAAACCACAAGTTACATTAAAACAACGAACGTTAATTGTTACTGAACCTGGTGAACTTTGCCTGCACTACTGTATCACCAGCATCCAGTAAAACGAACGTTTTTAATACTCACAACGAACAAGCATTACGAGGGCTTGGCGTGAAACGGTTGTAAATAAAATTGTGTGGTTTTTTTACCAAGGTTAATCACCTCGCCATGAAGTCTTTATAAGCGGCAAATCATTTTTCTTGGTAAACAATGGAAATTGTATTGTTTACAGAGGGGTCAAAACTGCGTCTAAACCAGGGTTTTCAAAATAGGTCTTTAGTTACAACCGTTTCACGCCAATCCCTCGATTATTAAGAATTTGGCAGTGTATATTGCACATCGTTTAACTATATATTCGTCAAATTTGTCCTATATAAGACAAGAAACTAACAACAGTGCCTCACCTCTACATCACCTTGCTACATCGGTAACAACGAGGCCAATAAACCAGGGAATTCCGATTTGGCCACCATTCCTTCAAATGCTCTAAGGTTTGGTTTTCTTGGTGCACGACCCAAACCCAGGTAGGTTGACTCAAAGCCACGTAGGTCAACTCAAAACATATTTGTGGGCTTGTTTGAAAGAGTTCAAAGACTTCATAAAGTCGATATAGATGTATTTTTAAAGTAATAAACATACCTTCGCGTAACATTATGACATAATAAATGCATCGGTATTGATATTCACTCTTATCTTACGTTTCACTACCGTATGTCAAAACTGCAAGCGATATAGATGTATGTGTATTTGCAGGTAGCAAGGTCAACAGTTGTCTTGGACGTTGTGTGGAGTACTGGTGTGACGGCGGCCAGTTCAACAGTTGTCTCGGATGATGTGTGGAGTACTAGTGTGACGGTAGCCAGTTTAACAGGTGTCTTAGATGGTGTGTGGAGTACTGGTGTGAGAGAGCAAGCACACACATGCGCAGATGAACTGGATGCCGTGATGTAGCTTAAATACCTTAAACAGCGGAGATAATATATAAACACTTTTTGTCGCAATTGAATTATATACAGACCTTTTGGGTCTGTATATACGAACTGTCTTATATTGTTTAATCTCGTTTTCAACATCTTTTATAAATCCCTTTCAAAACAAAAATTTGTATCCAGCACCTTATCAACCCGCGAGAAAACCAACAGTATGGACTCTGCGTAATGTATCGACACAGCTCAGCCTGCGCAATCCGCGCAGGCTAATCCGGGCCGACACATTCCGTCTCAGGGTAATAGATGTATAGAGTAATGATTCCTAAAACAGAAAATCCACAGGAGACGAAAAGTGTCTGTCCGGGTTCGCCTGCGCGGCATGCTAAGGCTGATCCGGGTCGATTCCACAATGTTGGTTTTCTCGCGGGACGGCTCAATTTATTTCAGAGGAGTCGTCCGCTGTATACATTTGATTCAGAGTTGAAAACATTGTTAGAAAAGTGTTAGTTGTATTCAATTTCAACTGATCTGTTACTTTTCAGTTTTGATA
This sequence comes from Serripes groenlandicus, assembly GCA_031761405.1. NCBI lineage: Eukaryota > Metazoa > Mollusca > Bivalvia > Cardiida > Cardiidae > Serripes > Serripes groenlandicus. Next base: position 197,381,677 of record JASEVX010000001.1, read on the forward strand.
ATCCTATAATCATACAGCAGGCGTTTTCTTTTTTTAGAATTGAGCTTTGCTGTATTCTTATCCGGGTGTGCCGGTTTCGTTCCCGTTTGGGGTGTCCATTGTGGAAAAACCCGTGGGCAAGGCACTTCATATATTAGCACTGGTATGTCACACATGAGTTATGGATAACATTTCTGTCGGCGTGATATAATTGGAAAAAAACAATGAGTCAAGAAAACGGCCGGAATCCACAATAAATGACAATAAATCTAAACACACTATATAAGTCAATTACAAGATACATGAAAACATATAAAAAGTTAATTTAAAAAAATAAAATGTTCACGAAATCCCTAACGACTTGTTTGAAATAAATTAAACCCATTGATACGTGCAGCCTGACTAATGTTTTACAATTAAAGTTCAAATCGCAATAAGTCAGACGGGAGGAGGGAAATCAAAGTTTTAAGCAGAGCGTTACCATGGTTACTTAAACGTCATAGTTATATAATAACATTGTTTCTGCTTTAATCACGGGGCGACACGGACGACTGATTGTTCAAAACAGGCTGTCTCTAGCCAAAGCGGTCCTAAGTTCCGACATGCCCGTCAATCAGTACAATCTCACCAGTCTCTTTGAAGTATGTATTTATATATCAATGGGTCTCATATAAATGAGCCGTTCCACGAGAAAACCAACATCGTGGTCTCTGCGTAATGCATCGATCCAGATCATCCTGTGAAGTCCGCGCAGGATAGTCCGGGCCGACAAATTCCGTCTCAGGGGGATAGAGGTATAGAGTAATAATTACTGAAACAGAAAATCCACATGATGCGAAAAGTGTCTGTCTGGGTTAGCCTGCGCGGCTTGCTTAGGCTGATCCGGGTTGATACTTTACGCAGAGTCCGTTACGTTAGTTTTCTCATGGAACGTCTCCAGCGTATAGTTAGATGTGTAACCCCTTAAGTGTCTCTCCAATTCGCCATCATTCCATACGGGGAGGAAAACGCAGCACGATATAAGCCCCTTTTAGCCACAGCGTATCAAAGCTACGTGTAGGTAAAGTATACAGTCGAATATGTGTAAAATATCTCATTTGAAAATAAAGCAATTCTTTGTCTATAACGACCGCACTTTATATTTCCTTAATACACATGTTCTGCATAAATAACCATGCAGGATAAAGACCACATGTAAACAAAGACCAGATTGTTGTCTTCCAATTGGTGGTCTTTATACACATGTCCCGTTGTACATGACCGCAAAAAGAGAGCTTTTGACAGTCTTCCTAACAATATCTATAAATAACGTTTCCTATTAGAGAGACGGTGTCCGGTTACGTCTCCATTACGGTATCACTCAGGGGCGCACGGACATGATACTAACGGGACAATCATAAATCAACACACCCTTAACAGCAAAGATCCAGTTAAATTTAGTTCTCTTAGTTTCGCATTTTATGCTGTTAGCTACATCACACACACTATGTCGAATGTGATATCAGGGTTTCGGGCCTAGGAAGTTCATGCAACCAACACTGAACGCGCATGTCGTTTACGCGGTGTTGTGATTAGAGCGTCCATTTTGGAAACGGGAGATAAGGGTTCGTTCCCTGGGCGGATCGTACCAAAAACATTCACTGGAGTGGCGGTCAGTGAACCTCTGATCAGATTGTGTGTTTACACACAAGATTCGAGTGTATCTTCACTGTTCGCCGATGCAACAAGACCTTTAATCGCCAGACGCAGCTCATGTGAAATAGTATACACGATCGCATTACATAGGAGAGACTACACCTGGGGTTTATGGAGAATGTATATTCAGATCAGATTGCAATTGTTTTCCGATCAAACACATTCCTTAACCCCCTTTTCCACATACAACAAATATGCAGCAGACGAATTTGCAAACATTGTGACAAAAAGGTGAAAATTCTCCATTATATATAGCTTAATTGTTAAATAAAGTTGAAAACATTGTGGCCAAAGGAGAAATTGCTCATCATGAGCAATTTCACCTTTGACCACAATGTTTTCAAAAGTCGTCTGCTGCTGTCGCGTCGAAAGGCGGGAAAGGGTTAAACTACCTCTATTCGTATCGTGTATAACCTTGTAGCACATATTAACAACTCTTCGACAGACATCTTTAACCCTTTCCCTCATACGACAATTTTGCAGCAGACGACTTTGAACATATTTTGTCAAAACATAGAAAATCTCCATAATTGAAAGGATAACCTATGACAAAAAGTGAAAAACATTGTGGCAAAAGGAGAAATTGCACGTTCTGTGCAATTTCTTCTTTTATCACTATGTTTTCAAAAAGCCGTCTGCTGCAGAGGCGTCAGAAAGCGTCTATATGAGGGAAAGGGTTAAAGCTTCCAGGCACATTTAAGGAAACTCATTATTAATGAAGATATATTGTTTTAATACAATTGTGGAGACATTGTGACAAATGGGGGGGAAAATGCCCGTAATGGGCAGGATTTCTTTTGAAATGCACCCGCATGTGAGAAAGGGTTACAAAAAAAATGTTTGTCGAGATCGGATGGCAATTTCTTTTGGTCATATTTATCCCCCTAAACGAAATTCTCGAATAACTTAAGGGGACTAGAGGTATAGTGTAATCATTCCTGAGACAGAAAATCCACAAGAGGCGAAACGTGTCTGTCCGGGTTAGCCTGCCCGGCATGCTTAGGCTGATTCGGGTCGATACATTACGCAGAGTCCACAATGTTGGTTATCTCGCGGGACAGCTCATATACTGTTTTAATACAATTGGAGACATTGTGACATAAGGATAATATGCTCTTTATGAGCACTGTTTCGTTTGAAATCCGCCTTCATGTTAGAAAGGGTTAACGAACAATGTACGTCCAGATCGGATGGCAGTTTTCTTTTGGTTATATATATTCCCCTAAACGAAAGCAAACATAATTCTCGAATAACTTAACCCTTTTCCCTATTTTTTAGACGCCCTTTTGACACATCTACATCAGACGATGTTTCAAAATATTGTGATAAACGAGAAAATTCCACAATGTTTTCAACAATGTCTTTTTTCAAATTTAATTTTCATTTTAGAGATTTATCATAGTCCTGTGCCGTCGATTTGTCGTATGTGGGAAAGGAGAAAAGGGAAGACGTCCACGGAGGTTTATCTGGCTCATTTAACTGATGTTATATATCGGTGATGGCTCTCCCTATCGCCGTGAACAAATCGTTTGTGATCAATGGACGATGCAGATCCCCATTAGATGAGCCACGCCACACGAAAACCGACCTTATAGAATTTGCGATCTGCCTCTTTAAAGTCAGACTAGAATCCTCACTCGCAGTCATCTAGTTCCACACGTCAATAATGGAGTCTTTATTGAACGGTTGTGGCCCCCATAAAGACGACAATACAAATAGTCGACATGATCATAACTGATCTCAATTTACCTGAAGGTCGATTTTCGTGTGACGACTCTCGTTTACAGGATGGTAATTTGTCCACCGTTTTTACATTTTCTACATTTTTTGACTTCATACGTTGTTATTTATTGTATTACATGACTGTACGCGACCGGAGAAAATGGTCATGTTTAATGGAATACGTGTATTACGCTCCAATCTTCTATTATAAGGAATCTTCCTAATTGAAAACATCTGAAAAAAAAACCAGACACAATTGTAAGGAGGTTACATGCGATCCTGATTTGTAAATGAAAGGGCAAACATCCTTCTATAGGCTTTATCATTTAAAATTTGGACTGGTTTATGTGAAATCGACTCTCGACATGCCATGTTGATTAATTTTTAGTAATGTATAGCATGTACACGTGTTCCGTTGTTTTTGTTAACATTTCTTAAAAGGTAAAAGGGTAAGCCTTTTACTAACCTTAGAATAAAATTATCCAAGTGTGCCCTTCTTTTGATACATACATGGTGACACCCTTCTCCCGCACTGTAGCAGAAAAGAAGCTTCATTTGTTCATGTGCATTTCTTTGTTTGAGTCATGAAAAACGTGACAATATATTAGAGCTTATTGACAGTGCCAATTCACTTATTAGTAACAGTTTACTTTAGCGGAAGTATTAACCCACACAGGCACCTACATACGTAACCGAGAGAGACAATTATTGGAATAATGATCAGTCTTAGAACTTCCAACTTTATTCGAATAACTCGATGTAATAACTTTTCTCTCAACCTTTTCGCATATACAATGAATTTGAAAATATGACAAATATGGATTTAACTATAAATGAAAGCATACTTATTAAATAAAGTTTAAAACACTGTGGCAAAAGGTGAAATTGCTTATCATGAGCAATTTAATTTTTAGCCACAATTTTTCCCAAAATGATCTATCGCAGGTGCGTCAAAATGTGTCTGCAAGTGGGAAAGGGTTAAACTGAATAAAGGAATAGTAAAGAAATTCTAGTTTTACTCCGCATTGCTAACACGTCGACTCGTTGGAATATCTTTGCCTGTAAGTAGTACAATGGGCTCTATAATGTGACCATATTCTTGTCAGTAAACACTCGGCCAATCAGCGGTCAATACTCCTAGAACTAAGTAAGTACAGGTACGGTGTAATTGCTCTCGAATCTGATGGTAAATCTTTCGGCGTCGAATCCGATACAATGACAATATTTGACGTCATTATAATTGAGAAAAATTAAAAGTTCTCTTTAAGTCAAGGCCACAAAAGTCGAAATTCTCCAAAAAGCTGCAGAGAGAAAGACATTGATTTGATTGCCTCAAATGACTTTAAAAATACAGGAACATGTTGAGTTTCGCCTTATTTGAATCATTAAAAGTACAAACAGAACAGACTGATGTTCCGTATATGGAAAATTGAAAGCCCTATTTGTATCAATGCAAACATTAATCGTTATAAAACCCGTTTTAAATGTAAAGATTTGTTTACTTATACCATGTTACATTTTCGCATTTTCAATTTATTGCATTAAAACGGCCACAAACGGACCCAGCATGAGATCACAATTTGGATGACATAATTCTAAATATAAACATACAGGTAAACAAATCCCAAATATAAAAAGTCCAGGTTTCGATATCAAATATGTCGACCTTCAAGGGACTTCGCCACGTGAAAATCGTCTTTGGGTTATTTCAACTTATTCTCAACCATCGAACAGACTTAACACGACTACACTTGTCATCACTATCAGACCATCAATTAGTATCGGTTGAAGACTTGTTACTATAAATTATGACGAGTGTCGTAAGAACAGCATATGTCTGATTTTATTCTGCTCTGTATAGACTAAGACTTATATTGATCCGCATCGCATACAATACAAAGTAACCCCATTACGTGAGCTACGACATTCGAACACCGACCTTAAATATTAATCTCGATTGCAATCAAATGTAATTATTCTAATTGGGTCATAGACGTTTTCAAGATTTTTAACTTACCCACCTGCAAACGTATTTCAAAGTGTCTAAAGCAAAAAGAAAAACTGTCTACATCATTTTAAATTTGATTCAATAATTTACCTTAATCTTTGGAGATTATCCATATTTTTGGCTAGCTGTTTTACATGTCTGTTGTATTTGGAAAGTTGTTGATGGTTGCTTTTACGTTTACTGTGCTAAAGTTGAGCGAAGATCTTGACCAGATTTTACGGATGTGCATGTTTATCTAGATCTACTTGGTCACGAAGTAGCTAATGTCGATTTTTGCATATCACGGTTCATGTTTTCCCTTCGTGTTACTGAATTACCAAAACAACTGCGTACTGACACAGCATGGTGTATCATATTACGGATGATGATTTGGAAATGAAATTAGAAATGTATAAACTAGGGTCAATATTTCGAGTTCAAATAAACCTTTTCTCATATACAGTAAATCTGCAGCAGACGACTTTGAAATCCCCTAGGCAAAAGTATTGAATGATTGGATCACTTGAAAGTAGTCTTCTTGCGAAGAGTTGAAAACATTATGGAAAAAGGGGAAATTTATTATTTTGAGCCTTTAAAAGGTAAACATTCAGCTTTACTGCATAAGCTGAACTATACATATATTTATACTTGTCATAAAAACGCCAAGTTTGTTTTTTACCCGGATATGTTGATAATTTGATATCAATGTAGAAAAAAGGAATATTTGCATCAAGATAAGAGTAGTTTCTTCTTTTTCCACAAATGTTTTCGTCTCTGTGTGAAGGATATGCTAGCAGTTCTACAATATTTACCTCGGATGGTTCGTCTACTAATACCTTATACTAAAAGGCTTAAATCCTGATCAGTACTGCGTGGATGCCCTGGTTGATCTGGATCTAAAAGTAACCGTTAATGCCTTAAGGTAGGTTTTCGTAAAGCGTATTTGTTTTGAATTAACCCTTACTAACATACAGAGGCTTTCTGGCGCCTCTGCAGCAGACAACATTTGATAACATTGTGACAAAAGTAGAAACTGTTCAAAACGAGCATTTTTTTTATTACTTTTTTTGCTGTAATGTTTTCAACTTTATTCAATATTTATAGTTTCATTTACATAGATTTTTAACAATTTTGTCTATATATTTTTTAAAAGTCGTCTGTTGCAGGAATGTTGAATGTCGGGTTAAACTATACATAGTACTACGTCATACACCATAAATATCGTCAAATTAACTTTCATGACCATGACACATTGATCAAATTTGTTAACTCTTTCAGCGCCGAATTGTTTAAAGTAGACTCTTCCATATTCAAAATCGGGCGTCTCCATTTCTCATGTAATAAACGTTTGGACTATTTTGATAACTAGAAGGCAAACAATGCTGATTTCAGGTGAGACAGCTCGTTACGAGCTGTCTCACCTGAATCAGTATTGTTTGCACAAATCTCAATATTGCCTTTGGCGCTGAAAGAGTTAATGCATCTATTCTGTAAACACTTTTGAAACACGAACTCAGTGGATACGAGATGATGGTGATGTAAGCGACTATACTCGGATCGCTCACCTCACTGCGGTTAAATTAACTAGATTGATGCGATACCTATCGTTTAACCCTTTCCCGCAATACAAAAAGATCTACAACGATAGCACACATGGAAAATCTCTTAAATTTAAAGTACAATTACTACTGTATAGAGTTGGAAACATTGTGACAGCGGAGAACTTGCTCATCATGAGCAGTTTTCCCTTAGGGCAAGATTTTTCCCCCCACCAAAGTCGTCTGCTGCATTTGTGGTAATTGTTATAAAATTAGTGTTGTACATTTTAATAAAAGTAAAGTTTGAGACTTCAACATTCGTCTGATTCAGACCTTTTGTCAAATTGCGTCTACAAGTCGGATTATTTTTGAGTAAGATGCTAGGGTTTTAAAGGCCGTCTGCTGCAGAGGCGTAAGAAAGCGTCTGTATGTGGGAAATTGATTTTTAATTCGTATCCCTCTGTCAGTAGCTGTAAAACACACGTTTACGTTTGACGTAACACACGACATCTAATCCCAATTTACGATCAGTGTAGACCAAGATCGACCCTCACATTTAACTCTTTCAGCGCCCGAATTTTTAAAAGTAGACTCTTCTATGTTCAAAGTCGGGCGACTCTACTTTTAATATTATAAGAGTTTTGGAATATTTGGATAACTATAAGGCAAACAATGCTGATTTCAGGTGAGACAGCTCGTTACGAGCTGACTCACCTGAATCTGTATTGTTTGCGAAAAGCTCAATATTGCCTGAAATAATTTAAAGAATGAAAGTCGTGTGCAGACAAAGAGTTAAGGCTTATTTCAATATGGTCAACATCTAAACATGATACCCAAGTAGAACACCTAAAGTGACGAGGACACTTGGCTGACAAACAAGTCACGTTGTTTGGCTAATCAGGCCAAATATTGACCACTACTGGCTACCCAAATAGAGTGAGGGCATTACGGCGGGCGACATCGGAAGTCGGGCAAGGTTAACCCTTGTGTAACCTTAAACGAATCTGCAGCAGACGACATCGAAAACATCTTGGCAAAACTTGAGAAAATCTTTCCTCAATACAACAACATTTTAATCTGCAAAAAACGGCTTTTAAATTATGTAGGCAATGACATTAACAATCTCTGTAAATAAAAGTATAATTATTGAGTACAGTTATAAACATAGTAGCAACATTAGAAATGTGTCTGTATGAGCATTTTTCTCCTTGTGCCACACTTTTGTCAAAAGCCGTATGCCACAGTTGCGTCAAATTTCTCCTTTTCCCACAATGTTAACAAATATCGTCTGTATGAGGGAAAGGGTAAAACTGTGTATCTGGGTAGACATGGCTGATTCCAGTATTTGTTTTAGTATTCACTGTTTATATTTTTCATTTTGGGGGCAAATACAATTTGCGGTACTCCAAGAAGACCCATGATACTTAGTACACGTGTGAAAGAGGGACTGACCGCGCATCCACGCTAAGGATCCAAATTCATAATGCTTTAAAGAGAATACTTCAAGCCATCTAATTGGTGAATAGTACGTCATGGCCAGATCCGATTGCGCCGATCTGGATATACAGTGGTCGAAAGATGTATAACAGTTGTTTTTTGCAGAGAACCGCTCATTTTGATATTTTTCATCTATTATAAAGGAGATGACGGACTCTTGTGAGACGGTGTGGATGTGGACAACGGCGTTAAACCTTAGACGCGGGTATCTGTTTGTCTGCTACTTAGAAACGTCTGTACCCATGGTTACGGGAATAGTATAACGTCTGCACTCAGGTTTAGGGGAATAGTATAACGTCTGCACACAGGGTTACGGAAATAGTATAACGTCTGCACTCAGGTTTATGGGACTAGTATAACGTCTTCACTCAGGGTTACGAGAATAGTATAACGTCTGCGGTAAGGGTTACGGGAATAGTATGACGTCTGCCCTCAGCTTTACGGGAATAGTATGACGTCTGCGCTCAGCTTTACGGGAATAGTATGACGTCTGCCCTCAGCTTTACGGGAATAGTATGACGTCTGCGATCAGGGTTACGGGAATAGTATAACGTTTGCACTCAGGGTTACGGAAATAGTATGACGTCTGCGCTCAGGGTTACGGGAATAGTATAACGTCTGCACTCAAGGTTACGGTAATAGTATGACGTCTGCGCTCAGGGCTACGGAAATAGTATGACGTCTGCGCTTAGGGTTACGAGAAAAGAATGACGTTTGCACACAGGCTCCGGTTACGGGAATAATATATCGACTGTGCTCAGTTTTACGGAAATAGTCTGCGCTCAGGGCAACGGGAATAGTATAACGACTACGCCAAGGGTTACAGGAATAGTATAACGTCTGCGCTCAGGGTTACGGGAATAGTATAACGTCTGCGCTCAGGGTTACGGGAATAGTATAACGTCTGCACTCAGGGTTACGGGAATAGTATAACGTCTGCGCTCAGGGTTACGGGAATAGTATAACGACTACGCCAAGGGTTACGGGAATAGTATGACGTCTGTACTCAGGGTTACGGAAATAGTATGACGTCTGAGCTTAGGGTTACGGGAATATAATGACGTCTGCGCCCAATGCTTCGGAAATAGTATGACGTCTGCACTCAGGGTTACGGAAATAGTATGACGTCTGCGCTGAGGGTTAATGGAATATTATAACGTCTGCGCTCAGGGTTACGGGAATAGTATTACGTCTGCACCCAGGGTTACGAGAATAGTATTACGTCTGCACTCAGGGTTAGGGAAATAGTATAACGTCTGCACTCAGGGTTACGGGAATAGTATTACGTCTGCACTCAGGGTTACGATTATAGTATTACGTCTGCACTCAGGGTTAGGGAAATAGTATAATGTCTGCCCTCAGGGTTACGGGAATAGTATAACGTCTACCTTCAGGATTACGGAAATAGTATTACGTCTGCACTCAGGGTTAGGGAAATAGTATAACGTCTACCCTCAGGATTACGGAAATAGTATGACGTCTGCACTCAGGGTTACGGGAATAGTATAACGTCTACACTCAGGGTTACGGGAATAGTATTACGTCTGCGCTCAGGGATACGGGAATAGTATAAAGTCTGCACTCAGGGTTAGGGAAATAGTATAACGTCCGCCCTCAGGGTTACGGGAATAGTATAACGTCTGCGCTCAGGGATACGGGAATAGTATAACGTCTGCAAACATGGTTAGGGAAATAGTATAACGTCTGAGCTCAGGGTTACGGGAATAGTATAGCGTCTACAAACATGGTTAGGGAAATAGTATAACGTCTGAGTTCAGGGTTACGGGAATAGTATAACGTCTGCGCTCAGGGTTAGAGAAATAGTATAACGTCTGGGCTTAGGGTTATGGGAATAGTATGACGTCTACGCTCATGGTTACAGGAATAGTATAACGTCTGTGCTCATGGTTATGGGAATAGTATGACTGACGTCTGCGCTTTTGGTTACAGGAATAGTATAACGTCTGTGCTCAGGGTTACGGGAATAGTATAACGTCTGCGCTTAGGGTTACGTGAATAGTATGACGTCTGCACTCATTGTTACGGAAATAGTATGACGTCTTCGCTCAGGGTTACGGTAATAGCATAATGTCTGCAGTCAGGGTTATGGGAATAGCATAATGTCTGCAGTCAGGGTTACGGAAATAGCATAATGTCTGCAGTCAGGGTTAAGGGAATAGCATAATGTCTGCAGTCATGGTTAAGGGAATAGCATAATGTCTGCAGTCAGGGTTAAGGGAATAGCATAATGTCTGCAGTCAGGGTTACGGGAATAGCATAATGTCTGCAGTCAGGGTTACGGAAATAGCATAATGTCTGCAGTCAGGGTTAAGGGAATAGCATAATGTCTGCAGTCAGGGTTACGGAAATAGCATAATGTCTGCAGTCAGGGTTATGGGAATAGTATGACGTCTTCGCTCAGGGTTACGGAAATAGCATAATGTCTGCAGTCAGGGTTACGGGAATAGCATAATGTCTGCAGTCAGGGTTACGGAAATAGCATAATGTCTGCAGTCAGGGTTAAGGGAATAGCATAATGTCTGCAGTCAGGGTTAAGGGAATAGCATAATGTCTGCAGTCAGGGTTACGGGAATAGCATAATGTCTGCAGTCAGGGTTACGGAAATAGCATAATGTCTGCAGTCAGGGTTAAGGGAATAGCATAATGTCTGCAGTCAGGGTTACGGAAATAGCATAATGTCTGCAGTCAGGGTTACGGAAATAGCATAATGTCTGCAGTCAGGGTTATGGGAATAGTATGACGTCTTCGCTCAGGGTTACGGAAATAGCATAATGTCTGCAGTCAGGGTTACGGTAATAGCATAATGTCTGCAGTCAGGGTTACGGAAATAGCATAATGTCTGCAGTCAGGGTTACGGGAATAGTATGACGTCTGCACTCAGGGTTACGGAAATAGTATGACGTCTGCGCTCAGGGATACTGAAATATTATAACGTCTGCGCACAGGGTTACAGGAATAGTATAACGTCTGTGCTCAGGGTTATTGGAATAGTATGACTGACATCTGCGCTCTGGGTTACAGGAATAGTATAACGTCTGTGCTCAGGATTACGGGAATAGTATAACGTCTGCGCTCAGGGTTACGGGAATAGTATAGCGTATGCAAACATGGTTAGGGAAATAGTATAACGTCTGAGATCAGGGTTACGGGAATAAGACTACGTCTGCGCTCAGGGTTAGGGAAATAGTATAACGTCTGGGCTTAGGGTTATGGGAATAGTATGACGTCTGCGCTCACGGTTACAGGAATAGTATAACGTCTGTGCTCAGGGTTATGGGAATAGTATGACGTCTGCGCTCTGGGTTACAGGAATAGTATAACGGCTGTGCTCAGGGTTACGGGAATAGTATAACGTCTGCGCTCAGGGTTACGTGAATAGTATGACGTCTGCATTCATGGTTACGGAAATAGTATGACGGATTCGATCAGGGTTACGGGAATAGCATAACGTCTGCAGTCAGGGTTACGGGAATAGTTTGATGTATGTGCTCAGGGTTATGGGAATAGTATAACGTCTGCACTCACCTTTACGGGAATAGTATGACGTCTGCACGCAGGGTTACGGGACTAGTATAACGTCTGCACTCAGGGTTATGGGAATAGTTAGACGTCTGTGCTCAGGGTTACGGGAATAGTATAACGTCTGCACCCAGGGTTACGGGAATAGTATAACGTCTGCACCCAGGGTTACGAGAATAGTATAACGTCTGCACTCAGGGTTACGGGAATAGTATGACGTCTGCACCCAGGGTTACGAGAATAGTATAACGTCTGCACCCAGGGTTACGAGAATAGTATGACGTCTGCACCCAGGGTTATGGGAATATTATGACGTCTGCACCCAGGGTTACGGGAATAGTATGACGTCTGCACCCAGGGTTACGGGAATAGTATAACGTCTGCACCCAGGGTTACGGGAATAGTATGACGTCTGCACTCAGGGTTACGGGAATAGTATAACGTTTGCACTCAGGGTTACGGGAATAGTATAACGTCTGCACCAAGGGTTACGGGAATAGGATAACGTCTGCACCCAGGGTTACGGGAATAGTATGACGTCTGCACTCAGGGTTACGGGAATAGTATAACGTTTGCACTCAGGGTTACGGGAATAGTATAACGTCTGCACCCAGGGTTACGGGAATAGTATTACGTCTGCACCCAGGGTTACGGGAATAGTATAACGTTTGCACTCAGGGTTACGGGAATAGTATAACGTCTGCACTCAGGGTTACGGGTATAGTATAACGTCTGCACTCAGGGTTACGGGAATAGTATGACGTCTACACCCAGGGTTACGGGAATAGTATGACGTCTACACCCAGGGTTACGGGAATAGTATGACGTCTGTACCCAGGGTTAAGGGAATAGTATGACGTCTGCACCCAGGGTTACGGGAATAGTATGACGTCTGTACCCAGGGGTACGGGAATAGTATGACGTCTGCACCCAGGGTTACGGGAATAGTATAATGTCTGCACCCAGGGGTACGGGAATAGTATGACGTCTGCACCCAGGGTTACGGGAATAGTATGACGTCTGCACCCAGGGTTACGGGAATAGTATGACGTCTGCACTTAGGGTTACGGGAATAGTATAACGTCTGCACCCAGGGTTACGGGAATAGTATGACGTCTGCACCCAGGGTTACGAGAATAGTATAACGTCTGCACCCAGGGTTACGGGAATAGTATAACGTCTGCACCCAGGGTTACGGGAATAGTATGACGTCTGCACCCAGGGTTACGGGAATAGCATGACGTCTGCATCCAGGGTTACGGGAATAGTATGACGTCTGCACCCAGGGTTACGGGAATAGTATGACGTCTGCACCCAGGGTTACGGGAATAGTATAACGTCTGCACCCAGGGTTACGCGAATAGTATAACGTCTGCACCCAGGGTTACGTGAATAGTATGACGTCTGCACCCAGGGGTACGGGAATAGTATGACGTCTGCACCCAGGGGTACGGGAATAGTATGACGTCTGCACCCAGGGTTACGGGAATAGTATAACGTTTGCACTCAGGGTTACGGGAATAGTATAACGTTTGCACTCAGGGCTACCTGAATAGTATTACATCTGCGCCCAGGGTTACGGAAAAAGTATAACGTTTGCACTCAGGGTTACGGGAATAGTATAACGTTTGCACCCAGGGTTACGGAAATAGTATAACGTTTGCACTCAGGGTTACGGGAATTGTATGACGTCTGCACTCAGGATTACGGAAATAGTATAACGTTTGCACTCAGGGTTACGGGAATAGTATGACGTCTGCACTCAGGATTACGGAAATAGTATAACGTTTGCACTCAGGGTTACGGGAATAGTATGACGTCTGCACTCAGGGTTACGGAAATAGTATAACGTCTGCATTCATGGTTACGCGAATAGTATACCGACTGATGAATCGGTTTCCAGGATAAATAATACAGGTACATTATCGAGGTAACACCGTGGTATAACTAATAAATTTGAGCATTCCCGCGAGAAAACTAATATTTTGGACTCTGCGTAATGTATCGACCCAGATCAGTCTGCGCAGTCCGCGAAGACTGATCCGGGCCGACACATTCCGTCTCAGGAGGATAGAGGTATAGAGTAATGATTTCTGAAACAGAAAATGTCTGAGGGTGATAGAGGTATAGAGTTATGATTTCTGAAACAGAAAATGTCTCAATAGAGTTATGATTTCTGAAACAGAAAATGTCTAAGGGGGATAGAGATATAGATACTATAGAGTAATGATTTCTGAAACAGAAAATGTCTGAGGGTGATGGAGGTATAGAGTTATGATTTCTGAAACAGAAAATGTCTCAATAGAGTTATGATTTCTGAAACAGAAAATGTCTAAGGGGGATAGAGATATAGATACTATAGAGTAATGATTTCTGAAACAGAAAATGTCTGAGGGATAGAGTTATGATTTCTGAAACAGAAAATGTCTCAATAGAGTTATGATTTCTGAAACAGAAAATGTCTAAGGGGGATAGAGATATAGATACTATAGAGTATTATTATACCTCACGTGACTTTGTAATGTTAAATTCTCATATACTCATCATGGGCAATTTCTTACTGTTTCATGCTAACAGTACGTTTTTAACCGGTTAACAGTATACTGTTACATGGCAGGCGCGTGAAAATGTTGGTTATGCACGTGCATGACGTCATTTCAAACAATAACGTCACCTTTTAGATGCGCGTGCCATGTAACAGTATACTGTTAACCGGTATATTCATATGTGTGTGTTACATTGTTGTAGATCTACCCATGTTCACCTCCCCTACAAAGGTACAGAATAAGTTAAATAAACGTGTAATTTTGTTCGGTATAATAAAATAAATATTGCATGGCTTCCAGTGTGACAGTACATATTGTCAACATTCGGTAAAATACTGTTAACCTCGGCTTCGCCTCGGGTAACAGTATTTTCCTCATGTTGACAATATGTACTGTCACACTGGAAGCCATGCAATATTTATATAATGATGTCTGAAACAGAAAATGTCTCATGGGATAGAGGTATAGAGTAATCATTTCTGAAACAGAAAATCAACAGGAGGCAAAAAAGTGTTTGTCGTGGTTAGCCTGCGCGGCATGCTTATGCTGATCTGGATCGATACTTTACGCAGAATCTACAATGTTGGTTTTCTCGCGGGACCTTTGACAACGGCGTAATGCACAATTCGAACAAGTTGCCACTGTATTTCAATGCCTCTCGTCGTCAAACCATTAAAGAGCAGATGAATGGAAAGGAACTACATATTCTATCAGGTTTCTCCTCAAGTGCATTCTACTCGTTTTCTACACTGTTTGTAATTCTCAGTTTGTTCAAAAATAGAAGCGTATTGGCGAAATGGAGTTATAGCTCGATTTGAGCGACATCTGTGACAATTTTATCTGAAATTACATCTTTGCAATATTTCATCAATTTTTGTTCAATGAGTCAGGTATAATCTACATACACACACACTAATGGCGAGTCATTATAATAGGTGTGCCAATGTATTTGCTGGCAGTGAATACGCAGATCAGTCGTACAGCCTCATCGAATTATCGCAATCATTACTCCGACATTGGAAATTAACCGTCTATATTTGTTCTCACATACACACATATGTAGCATGCGCCTTTGAAAAATGACAGGCAAAAATATGGAAAATCTATTAACATGAAAATAGAATTAGTGAAAGAATTTAAAACATAATGAGCTAGTTTTTCCTTTTATGCAAATGTTTTCTAAAAACAGATCCCTCCGATACGTCTAAATGCGTCTGCAATTCAGATGAGTTTTTTTTTTTCAGGCTGAACGTAAAATGAAATAAGCGGTGATCTTCTAAAACCAACCTTATCGTAATTATTACACGAACTAATGAACGTTGATCTTCTAAAACCAACCTTACCGTAATTATTACACGAACTAATGAACGTTGATCTTCTAAAACCAACCTTACCGTAATTATTACACGCACTAATGAACGTTGATCTTCTAAAACCAACCTTACCGTAATTATTACACGAACTAATGAACGTTGATCTTCTAAAACCAACCTTACCGTAATTATTACACGCACTAATGAACGTTGATTTTCTAAAACCAACCTTACCGTAATTATTACACGCACTAATGAACGTTGATCTTCTAAAACCAACCTTACCGTAATTATTACACGAACTAATGAACGTTGATCTTCTAAAACCAACCTTACTGTAATTATTACACGAACTAATGAACGTTGATCTTCTAAAACCAACCTTACCGTAATTATTACACGCACTAATGAACGTTGATCTTCTAAAACCAACCTTACCGTAATTATTACACGAACTAATGAACGTTGATCTTCTAAAACCAACCTTACCGTAATTATTACACGAACTAATGAACGTTGATCTTCTAAAACCAACCTTACCGTAATTATTACACGCACTAATGAACGTTGATCTTCTAAAACCAACCTTACCGTAATTATTACACGAACTAATGAACGTTGATCTTCTAAAACCAACCTTACCGTAATTATTACACGCACTAATGAACGTTGATCTCCTAAAACCAACCTTACCGTAATTATTACACGAACTAATGAACGTTGATCTTCTAAAACCAACCTTACCGTAATTATTACACGCACTAATGAACGTTGATCTTCTAAAACCAACCTTACCGTAATTATTACACGAACTAATGAACGTTGATCTTCTAAAACCAACCTTACCGTAATTATTACACGCACTAATGAACGTTGATTTTCTAAAACCAACCTTACCGTAATTATTACACGAACTTATGAACGTTGATCTTCTAAAACCAACCTTACCGTAATTATTACACGAACTAATGAACGTTGATCTTCTAAAACCAACCTTACCGTAATTATTACACGAACTAATGAACGTTGATCTTCTAAAACCAACCTTACCGTAATTATTACACGCACTAATGAACGTTGATCTTCTAAAACCAACCTTACCGTAATTATTACACGAACTAATGAACGTTGATCTTCTAAAACCAACCTTACCGTAATTATTACACGAACTAATGAACGTTGATCTTCTAAAACCAACCTTACCGTAATTATTACACGCACTAATGAACGTTGATCTTCTAAAACCAACCTTACCGTAATTATTACACGAACTAATGAACGTTGATCTTCTAAAACCAACCTTACCGTAATTATTACACGCACTAATGAACGTTGATCTCCTAAAACCAACCTTACCGTAATTATTACACGAACTAATGAACGTTGATCTTCTAAAACCAACCTTACCGTAATTATTACACGCACTAATGAACGTTGATCTTCTAAAACCAACCTTACCGTAATTATTACACGAACTAATGAACGTTGATCTTCTAAAACCAACCTTACCGTAATTATTACACGAACTAATGAACGTTGATCTTCTAAAACCAACCTTACCGTAATTATTACACGCACTAATGAACGTTGATCTTCTAAAACCAACCTTACCGTAATTATTACACGCACTAATGAACGTTGATCTTCTAAAACCAACCTTACCGTAATTATTACACGAACTTATGAACGTTGATCTTCTAAAACCAACCTTACCGTAATTATTACACGCACTAATGAACGTTTATCTTATCGTAATTACTACGCGCATTGATGATTTATTAATAAACAGTGCAGATCCAGATAAGACTGTGTGGATGAACTTGCTGATCTGGATCTACACTGATCTAATATGCATTTAGATTGGTTTTCGCAGAGCGCCACTCCAATGTCATAAGAAAAAGATTCATCACGACCCGGTTACTATGTTAAACAATCTTAATGTTAGTAACATTCACAACCCTTTAACCCGTTCCCACCTATAATACGCATTTCGACGCTATATCAGCAGACGACTTTTGAAAACGTTATAGTCAAAGGTGAAATTGCTCATGATGAGCAATTTCTCCTTTGGCCACACTGTTTTCAACTCTTTTTAATAATACAACCCTTATTTATGAGGACCCTGTTACTATGTTAAACAATCTTAATGTTAGTAACATTCACAGTCCTTTAACCTGTTCTCACCTATAATACGCATTTCGACGCTACAGCAGTAGACGACTTTTGAAAACATTGTATCCAAAGGTGAAATTGCTCATGATGAGCAATTTCTCCTTTGGCCACAATGTTTTCAACTCTTTTTAATAATAAAAACCTTATTTATGAAGATTTGTTCATGTTTTTGTCAATATATTTTCGAAGTCGTCTGCTGCAGATTTGTCTTATTTAGGAAAGGGTTAAACATGATGAAATGATTTGATATGACTTAGTCCATAGGAAAAGGTACATGGTAACATTTCTGAACTGTGAAGGTCCAAATCAGCCTGTACGCCTGCTCCATCTTATCATCAGAATCTATACTAGTTAACATTCTGTCAAGATTGTTAGAATCAGAGACATATAAACATATGTGTTTATATGTCTCTATTAGAATGATATGTGAACAGTGTCGATTTCAATTAGATAGTACACACTGTTCAAAAAAGAAGAGGTGTACCTTTTTCCCATGGACTGGCTAAGATGATGTGATATACAGTTCAATGTATTTCCATCAGTTCAGCCAGTGAAATGCTCATTATCCATAATTGACGATGTATTTGACTTTTTTATTATAATAATATGTTTAACTCGCTTTGATTCAATTGTTCGGTACTAGGCATTTTACAGGATTAACAAATGATCCTTTACAGACTATAGTGTGCCGATCTTATAAGGGAAATCCAGGTAATTTATCTCAAAATCTCCGAATGTCGGTTTTCGGGTGTCGCGACTCACTCCAGGGTTGAAAGTTGAACGCATCAAGTGACCTTCAGCTTGTATGGAAAATTGATGAGTTTTTAGTTCCGTCTGACTAGGCTGATTGGTCTCTCTCACCGTGAGTCCAGTCTTAACCCTGTCACACATACACACAAGCATGTTTACGCATCTAGAGTAAACGACTTTTAAAAACAATGTGACACAAAGGAGAACACAAAGGAGAATCTGCTCATGACTGGCAATTTCTCATTTTACCACAATGCTTTAACTTTACCCATGATAAAACTTTCATTGTTAAGATGTTTTATATCTTTGCTTATATGTTTTCCAACACATTTGTCGCAGATATGCTGCATGCCATGGAAAAGGGGTTAATTAAATCGATTGAAAAGATGAAGCCAAAACTCAATCATGGGAATTTAATTTACTTTTATATTTCAAAAGGAGTTATTTGAAAGTAATTATTTTCATTACCCTACTAAAATTATTAACGGGTACAAAAAAAATCAAAGATTGAAATGATTCTATAGTTAAAATTAAACGTGCTGAACTTCAGAAAATAGATATTTTAGTCAAATTGTTAAAACTGTTCAAAAGTTGTCCTTAAATATTAGAATCATCATTCTGGAATAAAATACGAGTAATAATTTCTCTTTCCAGTACCATAAACATCAAAATATTGATCTTATATGCTTCATTTTTACTTGGTAAGACATACCGAGGGCTTGGCGTGAAACGGTTGTAACTAAAAACCTATTTTGAAAACACTGGTTTAGGGGCAATTTTGACCCCTTTGTGAACAATGCAAAGTTGGGTGCCATTGCTCAGAACGAGCAATGGCACCTACATTTCCTACATTTCCATTGTTTACTAAGAAAAATACAGACTGTATGGCGAAAGTCTTAGGTTGATTATACTCTTTTCGGATTTCCAAACAAATAACGGACATCTAGGAATAAAATGTCCATATCTTGTTACTCAATACGACAGATTACAGTACTTTGGTGAAAGTTGAAACCGCCACTTAGACGTGTTATTCCACTAATTGAGGTATTGTAAGAGTTGATAATAAAGATGAAAAGGTAACTTGAACCGCGCCAAAGTAAAACTTCTACTTAGACGAACTCAACGAACATCAACCGCAGCAATATTCACCGACATGCATTGTTGTGTAGGTTATTAAAGAGCTTATATCTATAGAGATAGATGCATAGGTTATTTATTTACCATGCTCAAATATAATCAAACATTGTATACAAAATGAATATTAAATAGTCGATTAAAGCGGTGTTATAGGAAAACCGACCTTAGGGTAAATGTTAAATATCTGCCTTCTATGACATATTATAGTAAAGCTCAGAGCTAGATACGTATGTTGATCCGGATCCATCTGTTTGACTGTTTCCCTTAAGGTTGGTTATCAAAGAACAGCGCTTGTTTACTTACCTAACGTAAGCATTAATGAAGGGCAAAATGTCATATTTTGAGCAATAGCATCGTGTTCCGATTGATTGTTTGATGTTTTGCGCCGCTTTCAATAATTTTTCAGTTATATCACGGCATTTCCAGGGTAAGTTACCAGGACTACTGGCATATATATATCCTGACACCAGTACGTCAGTCGTAATGCTGATCACGCAACCCCGAGCGCCAAAGAGGCCAGCCATTACGGCCGGTGATCAAATCTGCGACCTCCCGCATACGTATATCGAAATAGTTTTTAGATTCAATCGTTACTATGCA
>JASEVX010000001.1:197402352-197467352 GCA_031761405.1 Serripes groenlandicus
AAGAAAACGTTTCCATACTATAAGCATATCTCTATATTGATTAGGAGATTAAGTTGTGTGTAGGGAAAAGTGAACGGACAGACAGACGACGATGACGGCGAACGATATATAACTCATTTTTGAATCATATTTAGACCAATAAAATAAAAACGAGCTAGGTCAATGCTGAATTAAATCCGACGTACTCTGCAAAGACGAACTAGTAGGTGTTCGAACCCAGTGTCGAGCTACTCAATCTTTGAATTAGGGAAAGTGTCGCTATGAGATATTCCCATTTTATGTATACTTAACCTACATGTAATATATAAAACCTTTTGAATCTCATTCAGGTCAGTGAAAAAGACATGAACCATTATATGAACCATTTAGGTCTAAGGCAATTTATATAAGACGAACATTATAATATTAGAACACATCTCCATAAAATGAGCCCATGTTCTGTATATATAACCTACATGCAATATTAAAACAAAGTTTTGCATTTTATTTCGGTCAAAAGGACAAATTTAATCGGCAATCCTCTGGAAAAACGAACCATGAGGCAGTCGATAAATCTTTGAATCTCATTCAGGTCAGTGAAAAAAACATGAACCATTATATTGTATTTAGGTCTAAGGCAATTTATACAGACGAACATTATAATATTAGAAAACATCTCCATAAAATGTGCCCATATTCTGTATATATAACCTACATGTAATATTTGCATTTTGTTTCGCTCAAGGATTATAAATGAGCCATACTCTAACGAGAACTAACCATTGGGCGATTGGATCAATGTACAGTAGATTTGATAATATCGTCATATATCAGAAAGCATCTCCATAAATGCCCATATTCTGTATATCTAACCTTCGTGTAATATTTAAAACAAAGGTTTGCACTTTATTTCGGTCAAAAGGACACATTTTATCAGCCCTTCTCTGGAAAAAACGAACCATGAGGCAGTCAATAAATCTTTAAATGAGCCGGTCCATAAGAAAAAGGCTTAAGTAGACTTTAGTGAACAGTTTGGATCAAGATTGCTTAAACTAGCGTGTCTGAAGCTTCTGTCAACGTGTGTAGATGCTGATAAGACGGGTTAGACGTAAATATTGATCTGAACCTAATCAGATCAGAAATGCCAGCAGGTAACTTTTCTCATGCAGTGGTTCGTATACCCTTGGCATAAATACATTACGGTTGATTTTCCTATAGCACAGGTTACGTACATTGTAACCGAACAGTTAGAGCTAGAGTCTGGTGGTTAAGTCGTGAAGTGCCGATCTCTTTATTCTGATATCTCGGATTGGAATCACGTTGATGATTGATCAACCTTTTAGACGGGTTAAGTCGTGAAGTGCCGATCTCAGGTTGGAATCAAGTTGCTGATTGGTCAACCTTTTAGACTGGTTAAGTCGTGAAGTGCCGATCTCAGGTTGGAATCACGTTGATGATTGGTCAACCTTTTAGACTGGTTAAGTCGTGAAATGCCGATCTCAGGTGGGAATCACGTTGATGATTAGTCAACCTTTTAGACTGGTTAAGTCGCGAAGTGCCGATCTCTTTATTCTGATATCTCGGATTGGAATCACGTTGATGCTTGGTCAACCTTTTAGACTGGTTAAGTCGTGAAGTGCCAATCTCAGGTTGGAATCACGTTGCTGATTGGTCAACCTTTTAGACTGGTTAAGTCGTGAAGTGCCGATCTCAGGTTGGAATCACGTTGATGATTGGTCAACCTTTTAGACTGGTTAAGTCATGAAGTGCCGATTTCAGGTTGGAATCACGTTCATGCTTGGTCTACCTTTTAGACTGGTTAAGTCGTGAAGTGCCGATCTCAGATTGGAATCACGTTGATGATTGGTCAACCTTTTAGACTGGTTAAGTCGTGAAGTGCCGATCTCAGGTTGGAATCACGTTGATGCTTGGTCTACCTTTTAGACTGGTTAAGTCGTGAAGTGCCGATCTCAGGTTGGAATCACGTTGATGCTTGGTCAACCCTTTAGACTGGTTAAGTCGTGAAGTGCCGATCTCAGGTTGGAATCACGTTAATGTTTGGTCAACCTTTTAGACTGGTTAAGTCGTGAAGTGCCGATCTCAGGTTGGAATCACGTTGATGCTTGGTCTACCTTTTAGACTGGTTAAATCGTGAAGTGCCGATCTCAGGTTGGAATCACGTTGATGCTTGGTCTACCTTTTAGACTGGTTAAGTCGTGAAGTGCCGATCTCAGGTTGGAAACACGTTGATGCTTGGTCTCCCTTTTAGACTGGTTAAGTCGTGAAGTGCCGATCTCAGGTTGGAATCACGTTGATGCTTGGTCAACCTTTTAGACTGGTTAACTCTCCAAACAGCACACTTCGACGACGATTACATGTTACCTTTTCCTATATGTGGGAAAGTTCTAATGTACGTGGTAAGACATTTTTTTAACAATGGACTTTACTAAATTAACCCTTATTCAGCTGTACTATGTGCTATGTGATGCACGATTTTAAACTGTTACTACGAATTTGTTGAGACCAATATCATCCTGTGGACTCGTGCAATTTAATCGTGATCTACATTGTTATCTACTTATTTATCAATATTTAGTAAAGCCAAGGTATTTATATTTCTCTGGTAAAGCCTAGTTAAAATAAGCTGTCCCGCGATAAAACCAACACTGTGGACTCTGTGTAAAGTATCGACCCGGCTCAGCTAAAGCATGCCGCGCAGGCTAATCCGGATAGACACTTTGCGCCTCCTGTGGATTTTCTGTTTCATGAATCATTACTCTATACCTCTATCCCCCTGAGACGGAATGTGTCGTCCCGGATCAGTGTGCACGGACTGCGCAGGCTGATCTGGGTCGATACTGTACGCAGAGGCCATAATGATGGTTTTCTCGCGGGACGTCTCATTTGTAAAAAGGTGTTAATAATCAGTAGTTAGTATGATGGTTGTAGACATTGAAGAGAGATTTCGGTTAAACGACAGTACATGCTAAAGCAATGAAGTCCTTGCTCCAAATCCATAACAGTTTACTTGGTAATCTCAATTTGTGTTCAAGTATGTGACAGGTCAGAGATAAAATCATTCTCGAAATTGACCAATCAGATTACTTAGTTGGAGCATATAGTTCATTTCTGAGTTACAGAGAACGTTTTCTGAGTTTTATGTAGAAAAGCAGCCAGTTGCTTGGGTAAGACTGTTTTGTGGAGAACTGGTATGAGAAAGCTAGTGACACATGAGTCTGTGAACTGGTCGACGTGATATGAAAAACGGCGTTAAAAACTTAAAACCCCAATCAATCGACACAACAGCTGGTTACAATTCAATATTGAAAACTGTCTTGCCTGTACATAACCTCAGTTAAGATTGATCTGCCCAAATAAAAAAACACTTTTTGTGTCCGACGCTGTCAGTTAAATGTCACTTTTCTTTGATCAATGATCGAATATATTGACCCAATGAGTTTCTATTCATATAACTTTATTGTGACAAAAACGTTCTCTCTTGTCATATAGAGTGTCTGGGTGAACGGCTTGTTTAACACTTACAACGCTTTATGCGACTTAACGTACACTATGTCTGTACGGTGTTTTACGCCGCTTTAAACAATAATTCAGTTACATCACGGCATTTCGTGGGGGCAGTTACCAGTACTAGTGGTCAGTCAACTGTAATTCTTACAGCACAATCAAGAGTGCGACGGAGGGAAAACCATGTTTAAAGTATTTCACATGCCCACGACCTCCTGCATGCGAGGTAGACGGTCTACGACTTCATCACCGAGGCGGGTACTAACACTGTGTACGAGATGGTTACGCAGAGGTGGTCTAGAGCACCGTCTTCGTGATATAACGGTTCCGGGTTCGAGTTCAATGAGCGCGGATCCCGCATCTGAAGGCTTATCCATACCTTCGGCAGAACACTGGGGTGGAAAAGATACACACTGGCTTGTGTGAACAGTGTAGACCCAGATATATAACTGCTAGGACACTGCTAGGACAATGTGTATACAATGTAACTTAACATTCGAGCTTTTGGCATGGCGGCCTTCTCCATGAACTGGCATTCACTTTACCGTATGAGCATGTATCTATCTATCTTATTCTATACTAAAAGTATAACATTGTTACGCCATTTATTTACTACCAATATAGGACCAGTATTCACGTGTCAGGTGAGTGATTGATTGGTTAAGGGTTTAACTTCGTTTTCAACACCTTTTACTTCATATCACGGCGGCCCGTTCAACTACTCGTGTGTTTCCTGACTTGCACAAACTACTACTCAACACACCATACTTTCCAAGCAACTGGCTGCTTTTCAACATAGTCTGTTAGCCCATTAGTGAAAGGTGAGTGGGGAATCAGTTATTGTGAGCTGTTTCTAAAAGGTCAGGATTCAGAATTTTAAATCATACCTTTTAATAATACGGTGGTTTTTTTAATTAAAGACAACGAACGTAAGTTTTAAATTTAAATTTAAATGAATACCGTCTGTTTTTCAAAGGATGGGTGGTCAACGCGTCAATGTGTTTTAAAAACTTACCATCGTGTAAATAAGTAAAAGATAACGATATTCATTTTTCCCGGGATCTATGTGACATCTTCATTATAAATTCAGATAAAACCGTGCCATGTGTTTAATATTCAAATTCTTGTGGTTTCTCCTTCAAATACTCCATATCTGAGTTCATTCACAAAACTTAGATCAACACAATTTACCCTTTGTACAGAGTAAAACTTTAGAAATATTGAAATAGGAGGCCGTCCGTGAGGGAAAGGTTCAAGTTAGCTTTCGTGAACAGTGTAGTCAGGGGCGTAGCTTGGCAATAATCAATGTGTAGGCCGTCTCGTGAGAAAATCAACATTGTGGACTCTGCGTAAAGTATCGACCCGGATCAGCCTAAGCATGCCACACAGGCTTACCCGGATATACACTTTTCGCCTCCTGTCGATTTTCTGTTTCAGGAATCACTACTCTATATATCCCCCTTAGACGGAATGTGTCGGCCGGATCAGTCTGCGCGGACAGCGCAGGCTGATCTGGTCGATACATTACACAGATGTGTATCGCCGCAGCTGCATTTAGAAAAAATGTGTAGGCACGTGCCTACAGTGCCTAAAGGGAGCTACGCCCCTGGTAGTTTCAGACCAGTCTGTACATCTGTTTCGTCTCACCAGAAACTTCATGATTTTACAGAAGTTTCTAGCAAGTTTATGTTAATACAATGTGAACAGTGTATATCTTGATCAGATTGTGCGGATGCACAGACTGATCTCGATCTGCACTGTTAACACAAACAAATTATACATTTTCCCATTTTTCCATTGACGGGCTTAACGTAATTTTATTAAAAGTATACATGTATACATTACCAATATTGGAAACAGGAGCTTGTAAAATATAGATCATACAATCTTACCCCTTTCATAAGCTGACTGATTCGATAATTTTTATTAATGGCAGTAATCAAATATGAACCGACCATCGAATAATAGATCAAGATCAATAACATGTTAATAGTATACTGAAGGTTAACACAACGCAATTATAGTAGCTGAGTTTTGGTTAATGCATGGTAGCAATTTGTGATTGTGTGAAATCATCGGCAAAACAGTGTCCGTAAGTTTGACGATTTCGTCAACCGTTTCCCAAATACAACAAACAGACGATGCAATCAATGCACAGTCGACTTCGAAAACATTTTTACGAAAAAAAAAAAAAACCTCTTTGCATGAAAAACTCATAAATGAAAATATCGTTGCAAAAGGAGAAATTGCTCATGATGAGCATTATTTTCTATTTGCAACATTGTTTTCAATTATCGTATTCTGCAAATGCGTGAAAATGTGTCTACGTGTGGCAAAGGATTAAATACAATTTCACTGATAAGGATGTCCCTCATTCATTTGACCCACCTGATATTTAATAAGGTGAAGCATCGATAAATGATTTATCTCTCTCTCTATATATATATATACATATATGAGTCGTTCCACGAGAAAACCAACATTATGAACTCTGCGTAATGTATCGACCCAGATCAGCCTGCGCAGTCCGCGCAGGCTAATCCGGGCCGACACATTCCGCCTCAGGAGGATAGAGGTATAGATTACTGATTCCTGAAATAGAACAAAAAGTGTCTGTCCGGATCAGCCTGCGCGTCAGAGTCCACAATGTTGGTGTTCTCGTGGAACGGCTAATATATATGAGTCTCTGTCCCTGGCAAAATTATGAACAGTGAAGATCCAGATCAGCCTGTGCATCCTTTAAACCGACGTAAACGTTGATTGGTCTAAGCTTACACCGTTTCAGAAATACCAACGAGTACCTTTTTAGCAAGGACGGGTTCATGTGATACATCGGCTGCGTCATGTGAAATAAGGTATTGTTGTGTCCCCGCTTTTTGGGATCAATGTAAGGGTTATACGAGTGAAATAAATGGATCTACACTTCTAGTTTCTAGTTTCT
This sequence comes from Serripes groenlandicus, assembly GCA_031761405.1. Lineage (NCBI taxonomy): Eukaryota > Metazoa > Mollusca > Bivalvia > Cardiida > Cardiidae > Serripes > Serripes groenlandicus. Next base: position 197,408,798 of record JASEVX010000001.1, read on the forward strand.
GTGAGAATTACACCAATGGCATTGTGTGAGTTACACCAATGGCTCTGTGAGAGTTACACCAACGACTCAGTGAGAGTTACACCAATGGCTCTGTGAGAGTTACACTAATGGCATTGTGTGAGTTACACCAATGGCTATGTGAGAGTTACACCAACGACTCAGTGAGAGTTACACCAATGGCTCTGTGAGAGTTACACTAATGGCATTGTGTGAGTTACACTAATGGCTCTGTGAGAGTTACACCAACGACTCAGTGAGAGTTACACCAATGGCTCTGTGAGAGTTACACTAATGGCTATGTGAGAGTTACACCAATGGCTCTGTGAGAGTTACACCAATGGCTCTGTGAGAGTTACACCAATGGCTCTGTGAGAGTTACACCAATGGCTCTATGAGAGTTACACCAATGGCTCTGTGAGAGTTACACTAATGGCTCTCTGATAGTTACACCAATGGCTCTGTGAGAGTTACACCAATGGCTCTGTGAGGGTTACATCAATGGCTATGTGAGAGTTACACCGATGGCTCTGACAAAGACAGGAGCACGTTGAAGACTGTGGTTGTAAGACTGTGGTTGTAAGACTGCGGATACACTGGTTCGCCTGAGTATTAGTTATTCGTACGTAGAGTATAATACCCCCCTTTCGCCCGACACCGCTCAAATATAGTTAATAAAGACTGACCCAGTTTACGCTACCCTACATTATTTATCATTCATACATACACAGGGATGATGTGTGATGATTCACGTTTTAAATGTAAGACTCGATATATTTAAACCCTTTGCCATACATACAGCAAATCTTTGGTAGACGACTTTGATATGATATTTACAAGAATGAAAGTTGAATAATTGATTAGAACACATTGTTGTAAGATGAGAATTTGCTCATTGTTCTCTTCTTTTGTCACAACGTTTTTAAAAGGCGTGGGAAATGGTTAACAAGTTGGGGTTGGGCTGTTTGGGTTGGGGTGGAGGCGGGGAGGGGGGGGGGGGGGGTACGGGGGTTTCACGGTAGGGCGTCGACCTCTCGTACTAAACGTCCCGGGTTCGAGTCCCGTGATGAGCGGCTTTTGATATTGAGATTTGTCCACACAAACGGCGCGAGTAATGGGTTAAAAGTCTCCAGGAAGCAGACATCGAGCATGATTAATATAAGCTGACAGCTTGTTTCGCAATCGATGTAAGATAAATCATTCACGGTGGGTTCCTTTGAGAACAATGAAAACTTACACGAGCAAGTACATCTTCTTCTGTATCTACATATGAGCCGTCTCGCGAGAAAACCAACAGTGTGGACTCTGCGTAAAGTTTACTTTACGCAGAGTCCACAATGTTGGTTTACTTTACGCAGAGTCCACAATGTTGGTTTACTTTACGCAGAGTCCACAATGTTGGTTTACTTTACGCAGAGTCCACAATGTTGGTTTACTTTACGCAGAGTCCACAATGTTGGTTTTCTCGCGGGACGGCTCATATGACAATTATATAACTAATTTAAACAACTAACTAAAACCCAAATGCAATTTTCTTTGTTTTATTTTAACATTATCAGTTAGTGAAGATGAAATCGAAAGAAGCCCGAGTTATTTTACTTCTGACGGGATGAGTGAAACATTAACACTTTTCACGAGCTAAAGTTCTTGTTCTTGTTCCCATATTGTTTTCTATTCTATATCGAAAGAAGTATACATCAAAACTTAAAACTTTTTCTTCGTAGATGTCTTATACGCAGATAGTCCAAATCATTTAGACTCTCCGTTTCTCGTTTTATCATCTGTCATTTATTGGTCGCATATGCAGGATAATAACAAAAATGAACAAGAAATATCTTTAAAAAAGATAAACGTCGATCAATATGAGTAAACACTAAGAAAGGGAACATGCGCATATTATTTGATATTTTGTCTTACTTATTAGAATGACAGAAAACGACGTTAAATATGTAATATTTGTTGGGAAGCGAACCACAGACCTTTCACTTGCCAATCCAAGTCAACATCCATTACACTAGCACGACATGACGTTATTACGTTCAAAGCTGAGAATTCATCACATGGCTGGAGATTACGCGAGGCTCCCAAGAGGTGTATTATGTAACACCGTTTAAGTTTCAATTGATGATAAATAACTGAAAACTTGTCATATTTCAAAAAATATTATATTTCATACGTTTTCACTGATTTTTTTCACTTAAGGAAAACAATTAAAGGTTAGTATGAACCAATCAAAACGTTTCATTTCCTTTATTTCTTCGACATCATTCATTAAATACAACATTTTAATTGGTCTACAAGCTAGATCATTTGTTTAACATCTATGTCAAAACCCACGTTAATCGTCTATCGCCGAAAAATGAGCATAGGCGATGTCTTGTTTTGAAGGACTAATACGCATATCGTGAAGGTTGGTTTTTATAGCTATTTTCTAGGTATCTTTAAAGTGAGATAATTCATTGCATTACTATGACTCGTTCAATAGTGTTTGTGTGGTGGTCATAACACGTCGTTTTCTGTTTCAATTACCAGTTTCTACTGAAAAGCTTAGCATGTCACCAGCCATCAGTCTTTAGGCATCAATCACACCAATCTGCGCCAAGAAGGGAAGCCACCTAAACCGTACTGGGGGTCGAACCCCTCTCTCAAAATTGGGCGATTTCAACACTAAACCACTGAGACGGTATCGTTCAATATGAATACCATATTGAACACCCCTCGAATAAGGTCCGCAATATCAATGTCAATGTAAACTGTCTCGGTGGTGTAGTGTTAGAGCGCCCGTCCCAGGTGCGGGATTACGGGTTCAATCCCCGATCCGGTCACATCAAAGACTTTAAAAATGGTAGTAACTAAAGTCTTTTCCTCCTAGGCGCTAAGGATCGTCGGGTTTGCATTACGACTGACTCAATGGTGTCAGAATAAAATGGACCAGTAGTATGGTTATGTTACACAGAAAAAAGATGTGATACCGCTCAAAACATGTTGAAATGGTGACATTAAGTACCATGAGACATACAAACAAATTAATAATTATACCATATTGAACAACCCTCGAGTGCGGTCCGCAATGTCAAGGTGAAGGTGAAAGATGTGATCCCAAACATAAACATGTATTCATCTTTACATCTTGCTGGACACGGTGCGTTAAGTTTGTGATTTATGATAATGAAGTCCAGATTTTATATGTACTTGTTTTTGTGTGGTATTTTACAACGCTTTTAATTAAATTTCAGCTATATTTACGTTGTTTCCTTGGCGAATTTCCATTCCTGTCGATTTTATTTATCCTGAAAGAGACACGGAGTACTGCTACATGTATCCCTGGATATATGAGTACCAAGCAAGGATGCCATTAAAACAAGTGTTGGATGTGACCTGATCGGGAGTCGATTCCCGTTTGTTTTTTTGTATAGAAGTCAGTAAATAACCATTCCAATGCTGGTTCGTTTTAATTAAATATGTGTTTTGGAGAATCCATAGCTTATTCTATAGGAATATCGATATAAGAATGTTGACATTAAAATGTTGACAACAAATGTGCAGTCAATAGTAAAGATTCGTGTCAAACGACTTGGCTTGACTCCATACTGGTCACTCAGGATTCACAAAATCGATTCAAAGGGTTCAAATGTCAGATTGGGTTTCATTCATTAAATTTATGTAAATCAGTCAATTTTGACCTGTATAGTTCATTGGATTTTACTATAAGTGCATCCAAATGAACGACTTTGACCTGTCAGATGTCATGGTATTACCATAAGTGCAACCAAATAAACGACTTTGCCTAAAGAAAGATGTGCAAATTGTCCATTGTTACCTGAGTAAAAACATTATGTAATTGTTAAAAGTAGGGAAAATATAAGCCGTTCTCGAGAAAACCAACATTATGGAATAATTCCGTCTCAGGGGTATAGAGGTATAGAATAATGATTCCTGAAACAGAAATTCCGCTGGAGGCGAAAATTATCCGCCTGCGCAGCATGCTAAGGCTGATCCGGTTCGATACTTTACTCAATGTCCATAATGTAGGTTTTCTCGTGGAACGGCTCGTATGGTATTTCCTTTTTAGCTCGTACGGTTATATTAAAATGGAAAAAGAAATGGATTTCTTTATTTAGCCCTCATCATACTGATTGGTTGCCTTACAGGTCAAATTACGCTAAATACATCCGCTGACTTGCTGATCTACAGTACTATAGTCCCTAAAAAAAACTTTGTTTGCGTAGAAATTATTGTATACAATCACCAGAATGTATTGAATATATGACATTGAGTTTAAATGCATTGTTAATGTGTATAGGATGCACTGGAAATGATTGATTTGATCACTTTTAGTAGTTTGACCTTGTTTGAAAGTGGAAGTAGAGAATGCTAAACACCGGTTTTGTCCGGGCCCGATTTGGTCCAAAATAACGGTTACCATTTTCGCCTGGTGAGTTTTTCTTGCATAATGCATGACCCCACATTTTCTTTGGATTGTTTTAAAGCTAGGAGGTAACTCTTTTTAATGATATATGGTGAACGCTTAGAACGTGTGACAATTGAGGACTGAAACTGGTCGATTTACATGGAAACAAAGAAGGATTTTGTGTGTGTATTGTAACCCTATAGTAAGAACTAGAGGTAGCCAACACGTGTATCGAAAGGAGTAAAAATCTATTTGATACAAACATAAGAGTTGGAAAAAAGATATTTAAGAGAAAAAATACATTTTTATATAACATCAGATTGTAACTATGGTGCCAGTGAACGAGTCAATAGGTTCAGGTCAGGTTAACAGGTTAACATTGTCAGTTTATACAACCAGTGACCATCAATAATTCAACTTCTTAGCTGAGATAAAGAACTGCCACTACGAAGAACTATTGCAATGATGACAACAATGGATATACATTACAGCAGTTTGTTTGCGAAGTGATATCGAAGCAAATCAAATTATTTATGGAAAGTGATAGCAGCATAGATTCAAACTTATTTAGGGTTTCTTGACTTTATTTCTTTTAAGTCGTTAACGTTTGAAATTTGTATAACGCATGCCTGTTACACACACCCTGTATGAAACTACCACGAATCTTTACATCTTTTCAAATAAACAATTAAATTTAATGGTAAAACACCTGTGTCGAAACGTGATTGAATATAAGTTAACATACACCTGAGGAAAGCTTTTAGGGGAAAAAAAGGGCGTTTTACAACTTCATCGTCGTACTGTATGAAAGTTGAAAAGTTTTCTTGCAACCGATTTAAATCCAGATCAACTTGTGCATCTGGCCAATAAGCTAAAGAAGGTTTCAAGACAAGACTTCTAACAAATAATGTCCATTTTAATAGTTGTGTGGATAACTGGTAAGCGAAAACTAGGAAACAAATACGTAGGTGAACTGACCGGCGCGATATTCCTGAAAAAAGTTGAAAACTATCTACGTTTGGTCTTTGCAGAACTGAAAATACTTCTGATTCGGTCTACGAAAGCCGACTTTTGAGTACTTTGAAATATGATGTCGACAGTGTAATGACATTTATAAGGTAACAAAGTGTTTGGGTTTGTTGTTTTTATAGCATTTTATAGACGTGAATAACCCTTACCCAAAGGCAGACGACTGTTGACGTTTAAGAAGCAAACAACTTTTGAATTAATTCTGGATAAAGGAAAAAAAAAAAGTAATTTCTTCTTGTCAATATGATTTCAATTATATTCAATTGTTATATTTTAATGTAAAGATAGTTTTTATGTTGTTGCCTTCAAGGTGTCTTCAATGTCGTCTGCTGCAGATATGTTGTAGGTGGGGAAAGGTTTAAAACAATGAGATGATGACAAAACACATTAACAAAAGTTCGATCATTTATAAAGATAGATGGACTGTATTGCCGCGAGTCGATTACTTGTTTATCCTTTCTTCCTTATATAGACGCTTTCTGATGCCTCTGCAGCAGACGGCTGTTTGAAAACATAGTGACACAAGAAGAAATTGCTCAAAACGAGCAGTTTCTCCTTTTCCATAATGTTCTCCAATTTTAGTCATAGGTTATCAATTCAATCATAGAGATTTTTCTATTTTTTGACAAAATATGTTCAAAGTAATCTGCTGCAGAATTGTCGTATAAGGGAAAGGGTTAATTAACACGTAAATGAATTTACACTGGTCTGTTTCATACGGAAATATATTTTGAAAACAAAAACGAATAAAAGATAAAAACAACAATAAAATAAAACTGTCATTCCCATTAATTAGAGTGTACTTTTTCTATCTGATTAGTTCTCATGGGGAATAACTTTTCATCATTTGAATAACAAACTTCTTATCCAGTATACTGATTTTATGACAAAACACATTAACACAAATGTTCAATCATATATAAAGGTAGATGAGTCTGTATTGCCGCTCGCAAAAAGTATACTCCTTTTCAAATAAATGATTTGTTTGTGTTTTGTGTTTTTACGCCGCTTTTCAACATGTTTTCCGATATATTGCGGCGCTTCCTGAGTAAATGACTTTCAGTACTGGTCCATGATTTTATCCTGACATCAGCTTGTCAGTCCTGAATCTAACCCAACAATCATGAACGCCAAGGAATACCATTTGATATGACCCTGCCGGGGATTGAACCAACGACCTTCCGTACCGGGGCGAACGCTCTACCACTACATCTCCGAGGTGGTCAAAGGTGGGTGAAGTGGTTAATGGTGAATGGATATGCACATCACTTGATTTGTGTCCAGTATGAGTTAACTAATATGCACCAGACGACTTTTAAAACATTTAGTCACACATTCAGGAACTTTCTATAAATGTAAGTATTTATCAAATAAAGTTGAAAACATTGTAGCAAAAGGAGAAATTGCTCTCAAACTCTTTTACGTTAAACTCTGAACATAATACAGTTGACAATTTATCAACTCTGCATCAGACGACTTTTAAAAACACTGTGAGAAAAGGAGGAATGGTTCGGATCGCGCCGTAACTCCTTGAGCCAAAAACTGTTTAATGTCTTTATCAATTTCTTCTATATTTTCCCTTTTTCTAGGGAAACTGAAGTTTTTATGCAGTCAAACGTTTTCAAAGCAGACGACACTAAGATTTTAACTAGGTGGGAAATGGTGAATATAACTATTCAGTCTGCCTGGTTCATGTTAAATGAAGCAATTGTATCACAAACCAAGCGAACAGAGACTAACATGTTTTATTTAACATTCTCTTTATTCCTGCATCTGTACATGTTAAATGAAGGCAATTATATCCCGAACCAAGCGAATAGAGACTTACATGTTTTATTTTAAATTCTCTTTATGCCTGCATCTGTAAATGAAAGGCAATTATATCACAAACCAAGCGAATAGAGACTTACATGTTTTATTTTAAATTCTCTTTATGCCTGCATCTGTAAATGAAGGCAATTATATCACAAACCAAGCGAATAGAGACTTACATGTTTTATTTTAAATTCTCTCTATTCCTGCATCTGTACATGAAGCAAATGAGAAAATAGGGGCATAGGTGTATTGAGTTGTTTTGTTCTTTGAATCACATTCTAATCACACAACTTCATATCAATCATATTCAGTTGGTCTTAGTAAATGTGAGTTTTAGGACCGGGTAAGTATGCACACTTGTGAAAAAAATCATCTACATACGGTGGCATAGAGGTGACATGTGTACGTTTTTATCTATCTCGTGCGCACGACATACTAAGTCGTGCGCACGAGATAATTAAGTCGTGCGCACGAGTTACTAAGTCGTGCGCACGAGATACTAAGTCTTGCGCACGAGATAATTAAGTCGTGCGCACGAGTTACTAAGTCGTGCGCACGAGATACTAAGTCGTGCGCACGAGATACTAAGTCGTGCGTACGAGATACTATGTCGTGCGCACGAGATAATTAAGTCGTGCGCACGAGATACTATGTTGTGCGCACGAGTTACTAAGTCGTGCGCACGAGATAATTAAGTCGTGCGCACGACATAGTATCTCGTGCACACGACTTATAAATAAAAACGTACACATGTCACCTCTGTGCCACCGTATCTACAATCAAATGAATTAGATATTATTATTTCGCGTTTCTTCATTTTCCAGGAAGATTTTCGAAAGACGACTACATGTATAGACCCGTCAAGATTCGGTCTTCTATGTAAAAGGGGTTTGAGTCAATTCTTATAAACTGAAATATGAGCCGTCCCGCGAGAAAACCAACATTATGGCCTCTGCGTAATGTATCGACCCAGATCAGCCTGCGCAGTCCGCGCAGACTGATCCGGGCCGATACATTCCGTCTCTGGATAATAGAGGTATAGAGTAATGATTCCTGAAACAGAAAATTCACAGTAAGCGAACAGTGTCTACCCGGGTAAGGCTGCGCGGCATGCTTAGACTGATCCGGGTCGATATTTTGGTTTTCTCGCTGGACGGCTCAAATGTATGTTAACGAACAGCGTCAATCGAACATTGGTCTTATTGCTTCTCCGCTATCTCCTTATATAAAGTTGTAACAATATGCTTCTAATGTAGGCTGAACTTCTAGTTGTGTTGTCGGAATATGCATTTAGGTCTAAATATCATATAGGCGGATATTGAACACTCTGGTGCGACTATGCGGATGCACAGACTGAACTGAATCTACACTGTAAGCAGATGTAAGTAAGACATCAATTTTGCCTGACGCGGCTCGTATGTAAATGAGCCACGTCAGGCGAAAAAGGGTCTTGTTACAACACCGAATGTGAATCACATAAACCGACGCCATATTGAAATCGGTTGGTTATACGTCTAGTACTTCTCCATGACTTAAATGTAGACGATAATTGAAGTGTCTAGTGAGGCTGTGTGTATACACAGGCTGACCTGAGTCCCCACTGTACTCAGATACAATTAACCTGAACACTTTTCTTCTTACGCGACCCCGTTCTATTTAGAGCTCCAAATATTGCTTTCTGTAGCAGCTAATAAAGTTGCAATAGTTCAGGTTTATTGATAATATACGAGGTATTTGATGGTTTAACCAGGAGTCAAGAGGGTCTATAAACTATCAGCGAAGTCATGGGAAAACAGCCCGACCGTCGGGAATTCGGGAACAGCGTAGACACCTGTCAGTGTAAAATGACAATAGTTGTAATTGTTTGTAAGCGGCATAAAATAGATGCAAACAAACAAAAACAAACAACCAGAGGGGCAAATATCCGAAGGGCCATTTTCCTACCTCATAGTGTTGCTCAGACATTAAAGATTTAAATTATCATAACAGACAATTAACAATATACTCTAATGTCAATCAATATCACTATTACGGCGTGCATCGATTGCGATTGGCAATGACTATAGTTGATGTTGCTTTCTTAAAATGTTCTTCAACATACACTTTGGAATGTTCTTTCTGACGATTAGTATATATATGCGCTCGGTTTCCATGAGGACTTGCACCGAATAGTGAGATATTCAAAGGGTAAAAGTCAATCGCATGAATGATATAAATGTGACAACTTTAAGTACCTTATTGAATGAGTTTAGACCCCCAGAGTGCCAGGTCAAGGGCCATCCCAATTTGGCTGTAACCCAGTAGCCCAGTCTGTCAAGTACTCTTCAAATTGAAATTCAACTCATCTTTTCTTCTCTACTGGCCGGGCCCCCGGTAGATCAGTCGGTAGCGAAGCGGTCTGTCAATCCAGGAGTTGTGAGTTCGAACCCCAGCTCGGTCAATATTTTGTTCCGACGTTTGACAAGAGTCACTGTGACAAGCGTTATTCGTCTTCCACCAATGGGCTAATAGTTTATGTGTAGAAGGAGCCAGTTGGTTGGAAAGGCTGTCATGTGGAGTACTGGTATGAGAAAGCCAGGAAACACATTAGTAGAACTGGCCGCCGCTTTTTGACTTAAACATGTTTTGAAAATAGCATTTAACCTCAATTAATCAATCAGTGAAAATAGCATTAAACCTCAATTAATCAATCAGTCAATCAATTACACTTCTGGATTGATTAACTACTCGTCGTGACTGACACTGTCACCGGAAGGATCCATTTTGATTGAAGCGAATCTTGACTCTTCAAAAGATCCATTTCGATTAGAACGAATCTTCACTCTTCAAAAGATCCATTTCGATTGGAGTGAATCTTCAATCTTTAGGTCAGATGGAAGCAATTCATTTTCCATAGGCGACCATTATAGCGTTTTGGGCTAAGCCGAACTAACCCAGAAACCTATATTCAATTAAAGTTCATTATCAAATCTACCAAAAGAAGAACAAAAAGCTCGCATGTTATCCCACCTTTCTTTATATAGCTATGACGTCAAATCAAAGGTCATCCTTATCCCGCAGTGAATTTTATTTTCAATTTCAAAAAATACATGTTGTTCTGAAAATGGCTCCTAAGCTGTCAATAAAGCTAAAAGCAAACTATGTTTTGTCTACAAATCAGTCAGAGGTCATTCAACTTTATTAGAAACACTTTCAACTTTAGACAAAGTCATTATTGTCCAATGGGAGACCACTTCAGTCTTATAAATTCATATGAAACGCCCTGGACAAAATTGTCTGCCCGGCGCTCCAATCCGAATTGCTTCCCTTTGACGAAAAAAAGATCCATTTCGATTGGAGCGAATCTTAACTTTTCTAAAAGATCCATTTCGATTGGAGCGAATCTTCGTTCTTCAAAAGATCCATTTCGATTGGAACAAATCTTCACTCTTCAAAAGATCCATTTCGATTGGAGCGAATCTTCGTTCTTCAAAAGATCCATTTCGATTTGAACGAATCTTCACTCTTCAAAAGATCCATTTCGATAGGGAACAAATCTTCAGTCTTCAAAAGATCCCGACGGTCGCCTTTCATGTATCGCGGCCAATATTGTGGAACACTATGACGTTACGCATGTTATTGGTACCTATTTCGGTAACGTCATAAATGGCATTAAAACGCCGCTATTTGACGTTATTAGCATTAAAACGCCGCTATTTGACGTTATTACAGAGAAGGCGTCATAAAAGGTCATTTTATCAGTCTTTATGTCACATTTGTCTTAAATTAATGAAATTGTTACCCAAGGCTAATATCAAGATCATGTCAATAAACCATAAACCTTAAATTAGCTGTTAATAAACAAACAAAAACTCACCAAATAGTATACGTTTTATGTTCAAATTAGAGGAAGCTATATAAACCCTGATACAATTTATCTAAAATACGTTGACTCGGACACACATTTGAGAATGGCTTGATGGACATCCTCACTTATGATCACGATATCGTCTGTAATTTCAAAACTGGTACACATATAGAACACGGACTGAGATGGCACCAAAGCGGGTTTTCTCTTGACGAGACGAAAACACAGAGGATTGTCCTGTTGTTGGAGATAACTTACTCTTATGACGCTGGTACCACTGGTGTATAACTATTTTCAACAATATTTAGGTCATATCTCTCACTATGTTAACCTTTTCCTACATCTTCAAATCCTCAACAGACGACTATGTTAACATCACTGCAAATATCCGTATAAACGATGAAAGCATTGAAGGAGGTGATTAAACATTGTGACAAAAGAGGGAAAACAATTGTTTTATCCTAGTTAAGAATGTCAGTTTATTGTTGTATGCGATGTGTATAGATCAATGTTTAATAAAAGGGAGATAACATAAATAGCTACTTTAATTTCTTTGTAAGACTTGCTTCCCCTATTAATCGAAACAAAGTTGTATACGAGTTACTCCGAAAATAGTCGTTTGATTATACTTTTAACAGCCTTGGGTTGGATCTTCGTTTGTATGGTGTTTTTACGCCGCATTTTACGGCGCTTTCAGTCATATCGCTGCGTTTCCTGTGTACATTAAACATATTGCTGGTAAGATTATCATGACAGTCGTAGTACCATCCCCGCAACCTTTAGCGTCGAGGAGGAACATCATTACTAGCACTTTAACCCTTTCCCTCATACGACAATTCCGCAGCAGACGACTTTGAACGTATTTTGTCGAAAAATAGAAAATCTCCATAATTGAATGGATAACCTATGACAAAAAGTGGAAAACATTGTGGCAAAAGGAGAAATTGCACGTTTTGTGCAATTTTTTCTTTTGTCACTATATTTTCAAAAAGCCGTCTGCTGCAGAGGCGTCAGAAAGCGTCTATATGAGGGAAAGGGTTAACAGTCCGCTATTGTATGGCCCGATCATGGATCGAACCATAATCTCCCGCTCTCGAGGCTGATGCTCAAATTATTTCACCAAACAAATGAAATTCGTACTTTTCTACAGATTGCTCAAGGCTTCCATGCCAGATAATTGTTTACAATACCTGCGTATCGGTGGCTCAGCGCCGCTAAACAGTTGTAACTGTGCGTATGCACTGGCTCATAAAAGTACGCATATGCGGTCTTCTTACACGTTGGTCATGATGAAGGAATACCAGCCTTAACGAATATAAATGAGCCGTTCCACGAGAAAACCAACATTGTGGACTCTGCGTTATGTATCGACACAGACTAATCCGGGGCGACACATTCCGTCTTAGGGGGATAAATCTATAGAATAATGATCCTTAAGCCTAGTTCTCTCACTGTCCCGGATTGACGCCCCGGTACGTCCCGGATGGTGGTCCGGGAGAAACTGTGTCAAACCGGGGAAGACACTCGTGGTGGCACCGTAGCAAATCGGGATGATCCGTGACGAACCGTGTTGAATACTCCACTCACGGTAGACATACGGTGAACCCCTGAATTAACCCAGCATAGTTCCGGCGTATACCGGTAAAGCCCCGTTTTGCACCGGTGGAGTTAGGGACTGACACGGTCTGAGCCATATTAGCAGACGGTTAACAACGGCGTATGCCGGCTTTCCGCCGGTTGATACCGGTAGACCGCCGTTTCATTACGGACTGACCCGGTTTATGCCGGATTATCCCGTTTACACGACGGTAAAAGACGGCGAAGATACGGTCATACCGGGTGTAGAACTGTTAGCCCCGGATCAATTCCCGGCGTGTATAAAGTATCCTGTACAATTAGGTTCCCCATCAGTATAATTTGAGAGCAAAGACGATATGATCCAGACAAGCGGCAACTCAGTTTATATACCGGTACTATCCGGTTACCACTGGGGGACACCGGGTGTCACCCGTGGCACCACCGGCGCATGACCGAGGTTCTACCGGGTTGGACCGGCAGGGCCGTAATACGATCGTGGTCTTAGCGTCTTGCACCAGGACACGACCTGGGTAACTGCAGTATGGACCGGGAAACACGCCGGCGCGACACCGTAACTATACCGTGCCAAACCGGGGTAATCCGGAATCAAACAGGGGCTGCCGGCTTCTAAACCGGGAGCACTCCGGGACAACGACTGGAATATGAGAATGCAATTTATTTTTTCTGGCACAAATGTCCCGGATCATCCCGGATCATCCCAGTATACCGGCTAGTCTTCACCGTGAGATACCGGGACCTGAACCAGGACAGTTAGAAACAGAAAATCTACAGGAGGCGAAAAGTGTCTGTCCGGGTAAAGCCTGTGCGGCATGCTTAGTCTGATCCGGTCGATACTTTACGCAGAGTCCGCAATGTTGGTTTTCACGTGTAATGGCTCAAATATATATGAACCGTGTCGGGCGATAAGGGGGTCTTATCGCATCTGCGTACATATCGCAAAACCCATGTGAGCCTAGGCATATTTACAGTCTCACCAGAGTGGTCAATGTACGTCTTTCTCCTTTTGCCATAATATTTTTTATCTCCATTCAATAATAAGTCTTGCTCTTATAGAGAGAGTTTCCATATGTCCAAAGTCGTTATCTGCAGATTTGCTGAATGTGGAAAGGGCTGAATCAGTTAAATATAAATTAATATAAATAACAATAAATATGACCCTCGCAAGTAATTTATTGCTGCATTTTATAACTGATTCAATGTACAGGAAAATAGAGCCTCGTAATTTATTGCTGCATTTTATAACTGATTCAATGAACAGGAAAATAGAGCCTCGTAATGTATTGACCAGAGCTCATGATCAGCTTACGTTTATTTGCATTCTCATAGGTTCCCCCCGGTTAACCTACTGACCAGTTTACATATTTTGATACTGTGTATGGCCACAAGATGTATGTATTAGTTTTCAACAGTTTAATCTTCATCGTTTTTAACTCTTGACCTGATACAGTTGTAAAGATCATGTGATAAATGTACAGCGATATGTTTAGATTTACTAGGTATGTATATCCAGTACATTTTACGAAGCAAAACGAAAAAATATCTACGATATATTAATACTGTGCAAGTCATGAAGAACAGCAGTCTCAAATCTCAATGCCGTACATGCAAAAACATCAAGCTAATAGCAATTTTTAACAACTTTCTTTTCTCTCTCGCTATCTTGCCATATGGAGTTCAGCTTCTTTAACATATCACTTCCTTAGCCGAGCCCCTATAACTCAGGGCTGTGAAACCAGGGGCAATGCGTTCGCACACACGCTCGGTCGACATTCTTTCCGACGTTTGACAAAAGTAAATGCTACAAACGCAATTTCGTCTTCCACCAATTGTCTGGTTAACAGCCGTTGTTTTCAAAGCAACCGGTTGCTTGGAAAATAGTGGTATGTGGAGTACTGGTGTGAGAAAGTCGGCGAATAGATGCGCATGTTTACTGGCCGACGTGATATAACTGAAATACGATCATAAACTCAAATCAATGAAACAAAAACTTGAGAGTGAGGAATTTATCAAGACAACTCTATATTGTACATGCCATATAAAAGTTTTAAAGTAAAAGAACAGGTAACTAAAATATCAGGTTAGCTATTTACTGTTTTAACCCGGCATTTCCAGCATACCGACGCTTTCTGACGCCTTCGTAGCAGACTTCTTTTGAAAACAGTGTGACAAAAGGAAAACTTGCTCAAACAGTCTCACAATATGTTAAAGTCTATTCAAAAGAACTAGTTGAACATTAATTTAAAGAGAGTTTCCACTTTTTGTCTTCAGGTTTTGAAAGTCGTCTGCTGCAGAATGGGTGTATGTGTGAAAGGATTAAGAAATCGTACAGCCTTATCCGTGTATAAATGAGTTGAAATAAATTATGAAATTGAATCCGTTTGTGGGAATGTATTAGTTGGCTTCAGTGAACAATATAGAACCTGATCAGACTGTGCGTCAGCTCTCAAATTAATTTCAAGTGTATTGGATTTTGCGTAAAGTGAAGATCCAAATCAGACTGTGCACATGCTTACATAATATATACACAATCGTGTTAGAAGGTTCAATCAACGTGTGTATATTATGGAAATACTGAGCAGGGATAAAGTGTGATCTGAACCTACACTGTTCAGAAAGGCCAACTTGTACCTTTTGCATTATTATGCAGGACCGAGTTTATTCACACGTCCAGTGTTTGGTCTAGACATTCTTCGCCGAAGTAGTGACTAGCTAATGACCTTTTGGAAACAATATCAATAGTATGTAATATTTACATAGACTTGTACATTCAATAACTTAAATAAATAAAGCAGAAAATAATCGTACATTATAATTCAAGTCAAGACGGGTCATTTATCCTTTCATACAGTATCTCTAATTTAGCTTTCATACGCCAGAACAGAACGAGGAGGAAACAGTCAATAAGACAAAAACCCGCCATTACAAGAAACACAAAACCATTCATTGCTGAGAGTGTTGCTGAGTACACGGCATTTTGTGTTAATGAGCTGATTATGCTGCTTCCGGTCTCGACTACGATGATGCTTGCGAACAGTGAGCCTTGCTTCTCCGGTGACGTCATTGTTGACATAATGCCACGAATCATAGGTACCACCAGAAATGTTAGTACCCCGGATATGGTTGCCATGTAAACGACGAGTGTTGATTTAGCGAGAGCCTCGATTATATACGACGATAAGTTGGATAAAGTACTTAAAACTGCTATGGCTTCGTTCGATAAACAGAATTGCATTATTGGTAATAGTGCAATACCTACAATGCCCTTTGATGCGTGTCTTGCCATGGAATAGTAGCCTATTTCGACTGGGTCCCAGCAGAATGGTTGACCTAGAAAATATAGAGTCTCCAGTCCACTTCTGTTACTCTCGCCGAGTTCGGAGAATGCGAAACCTAGTAACAGCAGTATGTAAAACTTTCTTCTGCCTTTGAATTCATTGCTAAAGCAAAAATCGAATGTGCGCTTTACTGTTACAAGTAATGGTTTAATAATTGTTCTCTTGTCGTTTGGCAGAGATTCTGGCAAAAATAAGAGTGTGATAATTAAGGAGAAGGCTATCAAACTAACACATATGATGGCTGTATATTTGTATCCCAATGAATTGCTTTCCACCATAAAGCCTGTGACAAAACCTCCGATTGTTGACGTCAGCAATATAGTCGTTTCTATGGCAGTGATTGCAAACACTCGGTGTTTATTTGTGTCAGTCTTATCAGCGACGTAGGAAAAACACAAACACATATAACCTTTGGCGCCGCCGGTTATACCTTCAATCACGTAACCAATCACAATCCAGTAAAGAGACAAGTTAAAATATATTGTCAATGCTACTGCAGCAGTTTTCGTAAAGCTTCCTAAACCAGATAGAAACAAGAGTTTCCGTCGGCCAATGGCGTCTGAATAACTTGGCAGAACGAATGCTGCTAACATGGTTGGTACATATTCAGCAATTTTGAAATACAGCAACCAGTGTGACGTTTGCTGTTGAACCTTCGTGTAGTCCTCGGAAACAGACTGGGAACCATCCGTATTTTCACAAACCGAAGTATTCTTATGGAACGATTCGTTCGGGAAATAGTTCGACTTGATGTAGAACTGCGTCCACTCATAGACCGTGTAGCGTATTATTTCTACGCCCATGAAGAACATGAACAAAATCGGAATGATCAGAAAATATTTGAACGGTGATCCGCCATGTTTCGTTGCAAAATCACTCACAAGTCCTTTTTCTACTGATGGCTTCCTTTCAGACGACATTTTCACACGGACTTTCACTGCTGTTTACAGAGCAAAGCAATCCACATTGAATGGGGGAAAACTATTTTAATAGATAGGGAAATGTCTATTTGTTAATCAAGGTAAATATTTTCTCTTTTATTTCTGAATATTCACTATTTAAAACTGAAATGTATTATTGAAAAACTGAACATTTCATTGATTTCACTTTTATTACTGAATATTCACTATTTCACTAAGGTCTATAAACCTAGAACGTATTAGTGCAAAACTAAAATGTTCAGTCAATTTATTGTTTCACTAAATATTTTCTATTTCGCTAAGGACTAAAAGCCTAAAACGTATAATTGCATAACTGGAACTACTAAATGAGTGTATAGAGTATATATCCTGTAAATAAGTTTGTAATGATCATACTTCGTCGTAAGGAAGAAAAACAATAATTTCCATTTTGTTTGTTAATGTACATGTATGATTAATCCAATAATACACAAGAAGCACCACGTTAAACTTATCCAAACATTGCATATAACATCCAGTCTGCACTGTCTCATATAGTAACCGAGGTCTTATCAGGAAATGCAAGCGACTGTCCATCATTCAGCGAATACGTTGATAAGACGACTAGACGTGCAGCCTGATTTCGGCTACAACTGTCTGCCCCAGAACAGTGATAAATTAATACGCACACGTTTAAAATGTACATGTAACCCTAACCTACATACATATGGAGAACTTGCTAATCATGAGAAATCTTTACTTTTCCAACAATGGTTTCAAAAGTCATTTGCTGCAGAGGCGTCAGAACGCGTTTGTAAGGGTAAGTCTTTATCTTGTGGGTAATCGTTTTCTGATATGATAACAAAAGGTCGTCAACAATGAAATATATTTAGAAAGATAAACAGACATGTCTCAAAAAGTGGAGGTATACGTTTGGTTTTAACCCTCAATTCGACAGCAGACGACTTTGAAAACATAGTGAAATCTTCATAAAAATATTGCTTAATTGTTAAATAAAGTTGAAAACATTCTGGCCAAAGTAGAAATTGCTCATCATGAGCAATTTCACCTTTGGCAACAATGTTTTCGAAGTCTTCTGCTGCTATTGCTTCAAATGTGGGAAAAGGTTAACTAAATGTGTTAGTACCAGTGCTACATGTATTATTTATCTCCATATCGATGCATCAGCTGTAACAGTCTATTAACTAAATGTGTTAGTACCAGTACTACATGTATTATTTATCTCCACATCGATGCATCAGCTGTAACCGTCTATTAACTAAATGTGTTAGTACCATTACTACTGGTATTATTTATCTCCACATCGATGCATCAGCTGTAACCGTCTATTAACTAAATGTGTTAGTACCGGTACTACAGGTATTATTTATCTCCACATCGATGCATCAGCTGTAACCGTCTATTAACTAAATGTGTTAGTACCAGTACTACAGGTATTATTTATCTCCACATCAATGCATCAGCTGTAACCGTCTATTAACTAAATGTGTTAGTACCAGTACTACAGGTAGTATTTATCTCCACATCGATGCATCAGCTGTAACCGTCTATTAACTAAATGTGTTAGTACCAGTACTACATGTATTATTTATCTCCACACCGATGCATCAGCTGTAACCGTCTATTAACTAAATGTGTTAGTACCAGTACTAATGGTATTATTTATCTCCACATCGATGCATCAGCTGTAACTGTCTATTAACTAAATGTGTTAGTACCAGTACTACAGGTATTATTTATCTCCACATCAATGCATCAGCTGTAACCGTCTATTAACTAAATGTGTTAGTACCAGTACTAATGGTATTATTTATCTCCACACAGATGCATCAGCTGTAACCGTCTATTAACTAAATGTGTAAGTACCAGTACTACAGGTGTTATTTATCTCCACATCGATGCATCAGCTGTAACCGTCTATTAACTAAATGTGTAAGTACCAGTACTACAGGTATTATTTATCTCCACATCGATGCATAAGCTGTCACCGTCTATTAACTAAATGTGTTAGTACCAGTACTACAGGTATTATTTATCTCCACATCGATGCATCAGCTGTAACCGTCTATTAACTAAATGTGTTAGTACCAGTACTACAGGTATTATTTATCTCCACATCGATGCATCAGCTGTAACCGTCTATTAACTAAATGTGTTAGTACCAGTACTACATGTATTATTTATCTCCACACCGATGCATCAGCTGTAACCGTCTATTAACTAAATGTGTTAGTACCAGTACTAATGGTATTATTTATCTCCACATCGATGCATCAGCTGTAACTGTCTATTAACTAAATGTGTTAGTACCAGTACTACAGGTATTATAAATCTCCACACCGAGATCATCAGCTGTAACCGTCTATTAACTAAATGTGTTAGTACCAGTACTACATGTATTATTTATCTCCACACTGATGCATCAGCTGTAACAGTCTATTAACTAAATGTGTTAGTACCAGTACTACAGGTATTATTTATCTCCACACCGAGATCATCAGCTGTAACCGTCTATTAACTAAATGTGTTAGTACCAGTACTACAGGTATTATTTATCTCCACACCGAGATCATCAGCTGTAACCGTCTATTAACTAAATGTGTAAGTACCAGTACTACAGGTATTATTTATCTCCATACTGATGCATCAGCTGTAACAGTCTATTAACTAAATGTGTTAGTACCAGTACTACAGGTATTATTTATCTCCACATCGAGATCATCAGCTGTAACCGTCTATTAACTAAATGTGTTAGTACCAGTACTACAGGTATTATTTATCTCCACATCGATGCATCAGCTGTAACCGTCTATTAACTAAATGTGTTAGTACCAGTACTACAGGTATTATTTATCTCCACATCGAGATCATCAGATGTAACCGTCTATTAACTAAATGTGTTAGTACCAGTACTACAGGTATTATTTATCTCCACATCGATGCATTAGCTGTAACCATCTATTAACTAAATGTGTTAGTACCAGTACTACAGGTATTATTTATCTCCACACCGATACATCAGCTGTAACCGTCTATTAACTAAATGTGTTAGTACCAGTACTACAGGTATTATTTATCTCCACATCGATGCATTAGCTGTAACCATCTATTAACTAAATGTGTTAGTACCAGTACTACAGGTATTCTTTATCTCCACACTAATGCATCAGCTGTAACCGTCATCGTCAAGGCGGGCAACCATGACTAAATATCGTTGGTTTGACTCGACCGGGTATCGAACCCCTATAGCTAGAAAACATTGTGACAAACGGTGAAATTGTTTGCTTTTAGCCGATTCTCCTGTATCAGAGAAAGACTGCACCCTTTCCCGAATGTATAAACTGGCTGTAAAAGAAATATTCGATTGTGGTAACAGACATGAACAAATTTAAAAAACTTTTTAATCAAATCATGATGAAAAGAGACAAATGTGCACCCATAGATGATATACCTCCGCTTTTATCAAACATCTCCGTTTTCGAATCATGTGATGAGTCGATTGACCTGAGATCGGGGTCAAAATATGGGCGCGAGTACTGGTTAAGTAATCGAGAGTGCTTGATATAAAATGTAAGATTTGTTTTCTACAATCATTGTTTAAATAAATTAGTTAAATCTACACGAAAATATGCTACGATTTGACCATAAGTAGATTGGTTCGACTGTTTAACATCAAAAATACGACGAGCTGGTTCTCAAGGAAATACACATCGAGCTTGATCAAACCTGACCCTACTACGTGTATGTATTTAAAAACCTTATTCCTTGATTCAGCAACTTTCTCTCTTCCTTCATAAGGGTTTAACATGGCCATATATTCCATAGTCGTTGACAGTTGACATTCGGAGGAACAGAGATATAGAGGATATTAACACGGTTCATAATGTCGAATGATATTTGAAGTTATCATAATGAACCTATTAAACTTGTAACAATCTTCAATATAAATTATTAAATGGGAAAAGGTTCAAGTTGGTGCTTTTGAACAGTATATATCCGGATCAGCTTGATCAAGATCTACACTGTGTATATATCATAACCTATATGCATTAGACGATTGTACCAACTTGTGTTGATTCAGGTAGAACGGATCTGATGAATAGGCTAATGGGTGCAGAAATGCCAACTTGTACCTTTTCTCATACACTGGTTAAAATATACTTATCAATGATAAAGATGATGTAGATGGTGTCCTACATTGTCGCCCAATGAGTTCGCTTTATTTCATCAACAGAAACATTTACATTTCAGTAGATACAAGACGAATGTTTGACGCAAAGCATAAAAAAGAAGCCGCACTAGTTCGTTGCACATGAAGAAACAAAAAGAAAGTTCATTAGAAGAATTAAATGATGCACAGCATTACAGCATGATAATGCGATGATGTCTCGTTTAATCTGTAATTAGTAATATAGATATCGCTATTTGAAGATGTAAGTATTATGTAGGATATTCAACCTGACAGGGTTACAAACTATAGACAATCTCTATAAATGATGGTATGGTAATTGAAAAGTGTTGAAATTACTGACAGGGATACAAACTATAGACAATCTCTATAAATGATGGTATGGTAATTGAAAAGTGTTGAAATTACTGACAGGGATACAAACTATAGACAATCTCTATAAATGATGGTATGGTTATTGAAAAGTGTTGAAATTACTGACAGGGATACAAACTATAGACAATCTCTATAAATGATGGTATGGTAATTGAAAAGTGTTGAAATTACTGACAGGGATACAAACTATAGACAATCTCTATAAATGATGGTATGGTAATTGAAAAGTGTTGAAATTACTGACAGGGATACAAACTATAGACAATCTCTATAAATGATGGTATGGTAATTGAAAAGTGTTGAAATTACTGACAGGGATACAAACTATAGACAATCTCTATAAATGATGGTATGGTAATTGAAAAGTGTTGAAATTACTGACAGGGATACAAACTATAGACAATCTCTATAAATGATAGTATGATAATTGAAAAGTGTTGAAATTACTGACAGGGATACAAACTATAGACAATCTCTATAAATGATAGTATGATAATTGAAAAGTGTTGAAATTACTGACAGGGATACAAACTATAGACAATCTCTATAAATGATAGTATGATAATTGATAATTGCCACAAATACTTCAAGTATATTTAACCTGACAGGGTCTGTGTTTTAAGCGAATGAGATGATTTAGAGTTAAACTTTCCGTGGACAGTGACATATAAGACTAATTCTAAAGATAAGAGTTTATGATTAATTTAAATTTTTGTACCAAAGAAAATCAACTAGCAAATAGTTGTATTGAAAACACGCCCTGTTATGTTAAGTTCTTGTCAAAAAAATATGTTTAGGTTTGTATCTTTAAGTGATGACAGTGGCTAAGAGTTTAACCATTTCCCATATAAAATAAATCTGCTGCAGACGAATTTGAAATTATCAAGTACAAAACATAGAAAATCTCAATAAATGGTAGTAAGATAATTGAAAAGAGTTGAAACTATTGTGGCAAATAGAAATATTTGTCATTATGAGCAATTTCACCTTTTGCCATAATTATTTCTAAAGTCGTCTGCTGCAGAGGCCCATTATAAGGTATATACGTGGGAAAGGGTTAAAACCGTAAATGGAGAAAATTAAAGCAATTAATATTTGGTCATTACTTGATTCAGTGTTAGATCAAATTGTTATTGGAAAGATTTTCTGTGGAAATATTAATACCCAAAACATTCAATGGGTATAAAAGGATGAAAGGTAAAGGTGTTAGAAATTACAACACGAGTATACTTCAAAAACACCATTTTATTCATTTATTGTTTCATCGAAATGTCGAACGAGCAAATGTACATCAAATAGAAAAGCGAATGAAGCAGATAAGGAAACAAGCAGATAACAATAATAAGAATGTTTTACTATTTTCTATAGAATATGTTATGCTTGCTCGAATATAACGGATAAGCATACTGTTTTTTCCACGCAGTGACGTAATACGAAAACAAGATGACTCATAGACATATAAACAACGCTAAATCTCGCCTTCATTCGTCCAGAGACATATATGTCTCTGGATGAATGAAGGCGAGATTTAGCGTTGTCTGGAGTCCTGGAGAGAGACAGGCAAACAGACATATATAGACATACAGACATACAGACCGAGACACTCAGATGTGCTGCTACTCTATTTTGAAACGACAAATCCGTTCCAGGTTAAAGTTAAAGTATATGTTCGAATTATTGATATGTTCGAATTATCACATGTTCGAGTTATTGCGCTGTACTAGAATCTGGCTTCTGAAAATACGCTTAATATACATATATCGTTTTAGTTCTTATGTCATTGAAATATGCTTAACACACAGGTGCCGGTCTCGTTTAAAATCTAAAAAAAGCATTTGACTATATATTGTCAAATGCTATTTTTAGATTTCAAACGAGACTGCCGCCTGTGCCTAAATATACGAAAGAATGCAAAAGCAATCTGATGTTTTGAATTATTTACCTTTTAAAGACTTCATAAATTAGATAGATAGAAAAACGCAAAATTTAAAAGATCTGATTTTTTTTTTGTATTCTTAAAATTAGGCATATTTCAATGAAATAGAACCTAGAAAGATATATATATATTCTTTTCTAGTGAAAATGATGTGGAAGAAAGAAAGAGCATCTATTTCCGCACCCATATGGCAATCTCTCTGATAATAATCCAGTGTATTTGATCTTGGGTGACACGAATTTGAAGGCACTTTGCTGAAAACAACCCAATCTTAGAGTTCACGTCCGTAATGTTCGCGACTCCATTAATAAACTGACCTATTACAACATAATCCTTGCAGAACGGAGGGTCTTTTGAGTCCCCAATGATGGTACTCGCTTCCACTACACCAACATTAATGACGTCACTTTTATGGTCTGTGGTTCCCGTTTCAACAATAACTTTATCTAATAATTGCGGGGTTTTAAACATGATGGTAAAAACGTCACCTTCTTTTGCTGACGAGCTGCTCCAAAAATAACCGGACATGTTTGAGTAAGCCATGGCTGGAGGAAAATCTGAATATACAGTCAGTGTTGTGTTAAATTCGGCTTCGGGATTGTCCGAACTATATTTTTTACTAGGAAGATTGAAATAGTTGTCTTTTAAACGTTGGATTTTATCAGAAAGACTAGAATGGTACCCGATATGCTGGAACAGCGTCGGCTTTCGTATGAGTCTCTTACCTTGGCCTGTAAGACTGTTATAATACTGAAATGTATAGTCTACTGGTTGCGTTTTACTTAATATTTTTAACATCTGGCCAAGGCTTTCTACATCTCTCGAATGATACAATTTGCCAATGAATCCCAATTCAGAGAACTCGAGGCAAATCCATGTGTCGTCTGTTTGCATCTTTATGTAGTCCTCGATCGAATTCAGATATCCTTCTGCGGTGATGACGTCATCTTCCATTTGCATATAATATTCCGACATATCTTTACTATACTCCATAATATACGAATAGTCGTAGTTCTGTTTGGTCCTCCAGTACAAGAACTTACTCGGGATCGACGTCGACGATGCTGTAAACTTGGAATAATACTCATCCGGGGCACGTATCACGTGTAAAGTACCTGTATCAAAGTACTTCGAGTAGTTCGCTTTAAGTTGTTTTTCCATGTCGTGTTTCCATTCAGTTTTGTTGAAGTCAGCCAAAAAGACAATGATGTATATTTTACCCAGTTGCTCGTCCCTTGTTTCATTTAATATCGAGTCAAGCATGATGAAAAAGTAGCTTACGTCTCGCCTCTGAATCGTTGGTATTCCAATAGTAAGCCAGCCTGGAAACGTAGACGAAAAGACAATTAAACCGTGTCAACCCTTTCCAACATGCAGACGCACTTTGACGTATCTGCAACAGACGACTTTTGTAAGCATCGACACAAAAGGTAGAATCGCTTATGATGAGCATGTTCACCTTTTTTCACAATGATTGCACAACTGTTATGCCCTCATTCGTATAAATGTAACATATCTAGCCGACTTGTTTCTGTGTGGCGATTGGTTTGACAATCGCCACAATGCTAACAGAAACAACAACAACGAAAAATATTTACATAGTCGGTTTTGAACAATCGGTTGATATTTTGTTTCCCTTACTGCAAACTAATTTACTCACATCCGTTATAGTTCCATCATTGATGCAGAGACGTGATTAATAATAATTATGTCAGTGCTACTTTGGTACCGGATTGTTACTAATATTTGAGTTTTATCGAGACATTATCTACATAGAGTTAAAATATGTAAATATTATCTTCGGCATGATTGGGCAGATAATAAATATCATTGCGCGTTCTATCTGCCTTGCAAATAACTCTGATGATACTCAAATCTGGAAATTCCAAAAGGTTCTATAAATAGATGAAAAAATGAATTCGTGACTATTCTTGACAATTCTTGGGATTTTCCCTCAAGATAGGTATTAAAAATCACTCACCCCTGCTTGGGTGTATTTGTGGGATTCATGACAGATTCGTAGCCGATTCGTGGTCTAGTCACGAATTCACGAATCCCCGAATGAGTTAAGAATACCTACAAATGCCTACGAATCGATTACGACTAAGTTACGATGCATAAGAATGCACTACGTATTTGTTACGAATTTTTGGAATTCAACTACGAATCCTAAAATTTATCAATTCGTGGCGAGTCGTGGGATTCGTGGTCTGGAATCCAATTATTCATATGCAGATGGTATTTGACAGATCTACAGCAAACTGCTTTTGAAAACAATGTTGCAAACTGAGAATTACATAATAAGCAATAAGCAATAAGCAATGTCTCCTGGTGTCACAGTGTTGTCTACTCTATTCAATGATAATTCTTTCATTTTAAGATTTGCCATATGTTTACCTATATGCTGCAGAAAAGGGTAAAATCTAATTCTCAATCATCCTATTGTTTAAACATAATAAGCGAGTCGCTTTCAACAACATGGTGTCTTTGAAGCATCATTCATATAATCATCATATTGCGGCAAGTTATAGTTTAAGTCATTGGGTGAAAACAAATCGGAGCAGCAGTTATAGGGGTATTTTTTCTTCAGAAAGTATATTCTTCCTTCCTAAATGTAGATCGACAGTTACAGAAATGCATGACACGACTAATATTACGGTTTTTTTTCCAATTTACTTACGTTTATTGGGCGTGTTGTGGTTGGCTGTTGTTGAAACATCCCTGCTCGTATATCCCGACTCCATCTGAAACACATCATTTTCTTTATCAAAAGCATATTAGCGCTTAAAAAGTATCTACATGTATACCAATACAACATTTTGGGAAATGCAGTATCTATCATGTTACTTGCAATTGCAATTGCAGGCCTACAAACCTCGACCTAATTATACTTACTGTTCTTGTAATAGATGCATATAAATACCAGAATGTAAACAATATATTATATTTATGCCAGCATGTTAAGGTTTGTTTACACAAATACAACAGTAATCAGCTCACTGAGGGCTCTAGATCAATTCGCAGATAAACAGGGAATGTTTAAAAAAAGCAGACATATGGAAATATTTGCACAGCGGTAAGTTATTTGTTCATTGTCGCATTGCAAACTGGTGTCTTACTTTCATTTCCATGTGAAAAGTAAGTCTTAATTTGATGTCGACTATTTGCGGAGCTATTATGCCTTTAAACATGAATAGTGTAAAAGTAAATTATGTTCATGCCGAGTAAAAAAAACCGATTGCGTGTAAAGGAAAAATTGCTCGTTTTACGCAATATCCCTTTCCCAAAATGTTTCAAGAATGGTATGCCACAGAGCTGCCAAAATCGTCTGTATAAGAGAAGGGGTTAATAACGATTCCGATAACCTAAATAAGTCCAAGGATGCGTTTGTCTGGTCCTACACGAAAAACGGTCCGTTTCCATATGGCGTAGCTCATATTAACTGAATATAAGTCAGTTGTTCGTCCTAATGGTTTACGAGCATTATGTATCCATTCTCTTCGGAGGAATCCGCTGTGGTCGAGAGGTTAGCGTCGGGGATTTCGAAACCGGGTGTTCCGGGTTCGATCACCAGTCGCGGCACTACGGTCATGGTGGAGTGCCCTTGGGCAAGGCACTTCTAGCCTAGTACTGGTTTGTTTACCCAGGGATCATGAATAATTAAATTTAATTGCGCGCTAAATGACCTTAGCTGTCGATGCGCCATAAAACAATATACATTCATTCCATTCTCTTCGGTGTTTACCGTCGCTTTCTAATTAGTAATAACCTATCAGTCCTCTGACAGCAGAACATTCGTAATAGTATAGCACATTACCGAGTAAAGTTATTACATCATAGGAAACAAATATACAGCTGCAAGAAAATGTGACCAAAACTAGGGCAATGATAATCTAATATATTATCATTATACTAATTAGGCAGTATCATACCACGATTCGTTCTGATAATCTAATAAACAAAACATATGTATCTTATGTCTCTATTTCCCTAATGCAGACGAATTTTGAAGAAATTAAAGCAGACGGCTTTTGAAACCTTTGAGGCACAAGGTGAAACATGTTCACACTAAAACATCATATACCAACCTGATGAAATAATCTGTTGATTTTGTTGATACCATTGGCTAAAGATATTCCTCGTCTTTCGACATCTGAGAAATATATGAAATAAGACTTTTATACAGAAATGGTCAAGGCGTGATTATTTAATCAAAGCGCTGAAAGCACTAATTTGGGCATATGTAAGTTGAAAATATATGGCATAGTTGATATGAGCAAGTATGGCTCGAACAATGCACAATCGGCCTGTATACAAACAAAAATATTTGTAGCACCACACTTTGCCTGCCAGTAACCAAAACCTTTTTATCAAAGTTTGAGGCTTCACTCTTATAGCCATGAGTAATGCATGATGGACACAAAGATGGAAAAGACTGCAGAGCACAAAGTCTTTATAATGATACTTCCAGTTCAGAGGACACTTAAGAGCAGCACTAAATAAAGAAATAATTATGATAATTGACAGCATAATATCAACAGAAGAATGCATCTTCTATGAATTCATGGATATATTATTGATAATTATCCACACTACTTTCTTTTCGTGACACCAGTATTTACGCCTTGAATGTTTCTGATCACCATCCACAACATAACATCATTTGAATAAGCCCATACTTCGACATTTGCCTCGGACGATAATTTAGTGTGAAACAGATGGCAACCAATCAAAGACTATAATTGCGCTGATGAAGACACAAGTTAATCACGGTTGCGGCCTTAAGCCGACTTTTCGAAACTCATGCTAGGAATGTGATTGGGGCAAAAATCACCAAACCACGCCGACTTTTCGAAACTCATGCTAGGAATGTGATTGGGGCGAAAATCACCAAACCACGCATTTTAGGGTGAGACTATGCGAGAAAAATAGTTCATCATGAATTCAACAAAACCGCATTTAAACTGTTAAGATCACCTGAAAGAGAGCATTACAATGTTGTTGGAACATCAGTGAAAACCGTAAGGCGTGAGTATTCCAATATAAGTTTAACGAATGCTTAGAAATTAATGCGCCGAGAGGTCAAATATGGAAGCTTATTAACATATTCGCGAAGTGTAACGGAATAGTACGACTATGTTCGAGTATTTACGGAGATTGTCCAATTCAGTTTAAATATATTTAGTAGTGGAACGGAATAGTACGACAATGTTCGAGTATTTACGGAGGTTGTCCAATTCAGTTTAAATATATTAAGTTGCCATTGTGAAACAAATCATCATGCCTGATTTTACCATTATGGTTTCGCATTTTATATCTGTTTTTATAATCTGCAATTTCATATTCCATAATATATATTTTACAAACAAAAAAATAAGTTTGCGAATTTCCCGGAAAATTATGACGAATCATACATGGTAAAGAAAGAAGTCACGAGTGGATTTGTTAACCCTTTGCTCCATAATACCGCATGTCATTGCACCCAATAAAGCAGGCATTTGAAAACAGTGGAGGCGGAGTTCAGATTGCTCGTAACGAGCAGCCTGAACTCTTCCTTCAATGTATTCTACTATGTCAGTAAATGAAAACACAATTCACCCATTACTGATAAGTGGTGAATTCCTGCTTTCAATTTGATGAGTCCAAGAAAAATGCTTATGGAGCAAAGGGTTAAATATTTGTCATATTTGTCAAAACAAGGTCACTTGCACGAAGCATAGTAATAGTATATCTGGTCTTCGGTCAATCATATAGTGCATAACGCCATATGGTGCATTTTCCGCGTGTCTAATATTGAACACTTTGTTCCAGAAATACACATTTGAACAGAACATCGTTACAAAACGGGAAAAGCAGAGTTCAGAATGCTCATAATGAGCCATATGATCTCTCCATGTACTGTTTCCACACTGTAAATGGTGGCCCAATTCACCCATAACTGATAAGTGATGAATTAATGTCACTTAATTCTTTTTGAATGAGTAGGGGTAGGACAATGATAGTGGAGCAAAGTGTTTAACTCTTTGCTCAATAAGCATTTGCTTTGACTCTTTCAATTTGAAAGTATATATAATTCCTCACTTATAAGTTATGTGTGAGTTACGCTCATATTTACGGAAGATTTCAGATTGCTCATTACGAGCAATCAGAACTCTTCCTACTCTGTTTTCAAATGCCTGCTCTACATTGGCTGCAGGGAAATGCAGTATTTAGTAGTAAAGGGTAATATAACGTTCTCGTATACTCCGAAATTTACGAGATATATATATATATTTGAATTTATTATTCTTTCTATAGCTTTGATCTATTTGTGTAAGTAAACATATTTTTTAAATTTTCCTTATTGTATTTCCTTGTTTTATTACTAGAAATAATTATTTTCTTTGTTTTTATTATTCATTATAACTATATTTCATAAAGATCATCAAACAGCTGGACGGAAATAGTGTAAACAAAATATCATCATCATAAACATAATCATCATCATCATCATCATCACTATACTGTGTCCTCGACTGCATGGATATGTAGGCTTTAATACGTCGTTATACATGTGTATGCCACATTTATACCTACGCAGGTAAATTTAAAATCACGACAATTAAGGACATTGTGTGATTTACAATTAACGTAGATCAAACATAAAAAGCTAAAATAAAAATATGTAATCCATTACAACTCATTCAACGCTACTGTTAAACCACTAACTTTGCCTTCGAACTGATGGTGTGTCTGGAATTTACTTATAACAAAACGGGCGCATTTTTTATGCTCATCCCTATATTTGATAATAGAACAAACCATGACCTTTCGTCATTGCTCACATTTCGGATTGGATCTAAAGTAATGCATTTCTGGCCTGATGGTGTGTCTGGAATTTACTTATAACAAAACGGGCGCATTTTTTATGCTCATCCCTACTTTTAATGATAGAACAATCCATGACCTTTCGTCATTGCTCACATTTCGGATTGGATCTAAAGTAATGCATTTCTGGCCTGAGGCTTTAGCTCCTGGTCATAGTAGTAATACCATTTTTTTCGGAGTTAACACCAAACAACGCATTTTAGGTTGAGACTGCGCGAGAAAAATAATAGTAGTTAATTAATAGTTCATGGATTCAACAGATTTAGCGGGGGCCCATAGGGCCCGTGCATGACTCCCCTATCCCACGAAAGAAGAAACGTGAAATATACAGTGGCGGATTAACCGGGGCCGTAGTGACCGTGCCCGACTCCCCCCACCCCACGACACCTCGACCCGGTCGGGCATCATACATATCTGGCGAGCGCCGGACCAAACTTCGTCGCTCAGAGCCCGGCCGGACATCGGGTAGACATTGACCGGGAAAATGCGGCGTCTGACCGACCATCCAATGTGTCTCGTAGGTTATACAAGTCGGGTCATCGCATCATTAATCAGATTCCAGTCGCGCTCTTCACAGAAGGTAGCAATTTAACACACAGTTTGTCACAAAAGTGTCAGAGTTACATTACTACAAGATGCCCTTACTAGAAGGGAGGACTGAAGGAGAAGGATAGGGTAGTACCCAAAAGAGAGGGAGAGTGTTAGTAAAGCGAATGAGACCTCTCCTCTTCAGTCACCAATGCACCAATAACTAAGTTGTAGAGGTAGCGTGCAAACGCAAACCTCTCCTTCAATCGTGCTGTGCAGGTGCCAGCAAGTGATGTGGAGGTATCAACGGCATTTTCGTTAGAATGCTTGTCTTAATGATATCTAATTCAAGTTCGAATATTGGTCATATTGGGTCAGAAACTAGGTCAATAAGCCAAATTGAAGGGAAATCTTGTTAACATAATGGAGGCTGCATTTTTAACTTGAGCATGTTAAAACTGTATCAGAATGTTTGTCTTGATGATATGTAGGCTAAGTTTGAATATTGGTCATGTCTGTTAAAAAACTAGTTGACTAGACAAAATTGAAGGAAAATCTTGTCAACACTGTTGAGGCCACGTTTTTTTTAAATTTGGTCAGAATGTTTATCTTAATGATATCTAGTCCATCTTCGAATAAGGGTCATATCGGGTAAACAAAAATAGGTCACTAGGCCAAATGAAGGAAAATCTTGATAACACACTGGATGTTGCATTTTGAATCTTTGTCAAAATAATTGTCTTGATGAGTTTTGCATATTTCAAACACTTTCTCCCAGTCTAGTACATGGTTTAGAAAACTATTTCAACTTGATGAAATGTGAAATAACATTGATATATTTCTCAATATAATAATGCAGAAACTTAAAAAATATTCTGCCTAAACCTGCTGTCAAATTTCCCTTTGATTCATCATGTCTTAAATGTGTATACTTGTGAGCTCTTGCACTCAGATGAGTGATATAGTGCCAACAATGTCCTCCTGTTTTTAAATTGGCAGTTTAATAAAATTTACTATTTTTGACATGATCTTTTAACTTCTTGACAATAAATACATAAACATAAGCTGCAATTGTTATTTCCTTTATCCCTTCCCCTCACAGTTACATGATATTTCCATGTATCTAGTACTTACGGTACCCATGGTGCATTGCTTGTATATTTTTTATGTATACACCTTTTCAGATCACCTGGACATGACGGCTCAATGTGATCTATTGGGAACACAATCTGTTATTGTCCAATGTAAACTTTTGGCGTCAAACAACAATGATGTTCTAACAGATCTAACATGGCAACACACGGGGAAAACCTTTGAAAAAGTTCTTGTCAGAAACTACTGGCCCAGTTTTGAAACATTTTCACAGGTTGCATAATCTGTTGGGATTCATTAAAACATGGTCCCCTTTCAAATGTGTGCCAAGAAGTGGATTGTATTCAATGCATAACTTTGATGCTATGGCAAATATCGCAAACGTTTCTTTTCGGAAACTACTTTTGAATTGTAAATTTCGCCGAAATGTTCCTTCTCTGTTCATCTAACACGTTTGCTCAAGCTGGTGCAAATCCTCCAAAAACAAAACTGTGGATTTGGGCTGGTTTTCTTCCAGTGCTAAAGTGATATAGAAAAATCTACTTGTCTGAAAACTGAAGTTACTGCTTTCGATATAACTTGGTTTGACCCTCAGTTGGGTATGTTCTAGCAGTTGCTATTGGCAGGGGTCCAAGCATGGTTCCTTTTGTTTTATGTAAATTATTTGTTTATGTTTCATTTCCAGTTCAGTTTATTGCATTTGTGCAGAATTTAAATTGCCCATTTAATCAGCATGAAACCTTGTCGTACTATTTGTTTCTCATGTACTTTGGGCCTTGTTCAAAACTGTCCAATATGCTCAATTTAGGTCATTTGTCAAAGCATTATAATGGGGACTAGTTGACCATGGTGCATTTTTCACACACATTCTACATAACCCTGTGTTCCATACATGACCTTAGCTGTCAATGCGCCGTAGAACACTATACATTCCATAAATACACATTTTCCCAATCCCTTACCAGCACGCTATTCAAAATGGTCTTCTAATGGTTCAGAGTACTCTTATCTTTCTGACTCTTACTCCACTATTTTCCACTCTGTCCGTAAAAGAGGACCAAAATCAATTCATAACTGATATATGATGAATTACTGCTTTCAATATGTAGGAGTAACACATGCTTATGGAGTGCAGCATATTGCTCTTTGTGAAACTTCTTAGTTTTCATTCATTCACCTTGTCCTGTTACTAGTTTTAATTAATAGTGTATGTCTTTTAATGTGTTGCTGGATCCAATTGCATACGAATGTTCTTGTTTTCCAAATACTACACTAAGTTACACGTATCACTTTCAACCACAACTGTGGTCATCCTTAAACAGGAAATTATGTATTCAATATACTAGTTGTTGTTTTATTCCTGTTACCTAAGTTTTTTCGGCGATAGCTGTTTAACCTCAGTTTTGACCTAGATATTAAACAAATGATCTTGATTGTAGACCAATCAAATGTTATATCTAATGAATAATGTCGAAGAAATAAAGGAAATGAAACCTTTTACTTGTTTCATAGTTAGAGTGGCGATCCTACGAGAGGCACTCATAAGATGTTTAAAAATGAAATGTTCTGCATATTAACTTTTAATTGTTGTCCTTAAGAAATAAATTTCAGTGAAAAAGATCAGTGATAACGTATGAAATATAATATTTAAGAGCAAAATATTAATTATTTTTGAAACATGATAAGTTTTCAGTTAGTTATCGTCAATTGAAACTTATACACCTCTTGGGAGCCTCGCGTAATCTCCAGTCATGTGGTGTATTCTCGGCATTGATAATCTGTTGATAGAAACTGAAGCTGGATGGAGATGGCCGATTAGCCTTTGGTAAACACATAGGTCCTTTCTGATATTCAAGTCAAATAATATGCGCATGTTCCATTTCTTAGTGTTTTCTTATATTGATCGCCGTTTATCTTTTTTAAAGATATATTTTGTTTTAGAGCATGTTAGAGTTAGAGACGTGTTAGTTTGTTTGTTTGGTGTTTTGTGTTTAACGCCGTTTTCAACAATTTTCTAGATTTATCACGGCGTTTCCTGTGTAAGCTACCAGTTGTGTTTGTATGTTTGTGTTTTACGTCGCGTTCAACTATGTATCAGGCATATCACGGCGTTTCATGGGTAAGTTACCATTACTTCTAATCCATTTATCATATGTGTTCGTTTGTATGGTGAACGCCGCTTCCATCAACGTTGAAGACATATCACGTCGTTTTCAGATTTAATTACCAGTGATACTGGTCCATCTCGGTATGCTAAACCCACCATCCAAGGAGGGGACACCATTTTTGATACAGTTCTAAACGCATTTAGTATGTATGTACCGACCGATTATCGAACCCCGACCTCCCGCGCCCGAGGGTACATTTAAGGCAAATAAGTATTAATCTATCTTTAAGACACACCATGTATCTATGGTCAGATAAGGGGAGTATTTAAAATTCCAAAACCCTTATTTGACACTTTTATCCTATGTTGTTGGTACTTAAAATAATCGCCTCACTGAGACGATTCTTTTGAGTACCCACAGCAAAGGGTTTGGTTGAGTAATAAGAGAGATAGTGTTCTGAAAAGACCAGTTACTACTCCTTAAATAGTCCTCTGTGTGTTAGAAAATAACTTACAAAACATATTCCGGAACAGGATCACAAGCTGGAACAGCAACATTGCTGATATAATAATCCCAACGAGCTTTGTAAATCGTGACGTCATATCCGCTAGAAAACTTCTGTTGCCTTATATGTGTTCGCAGTGTCCCTCCCTGCTTGTATTGAGAAAACGAAAATAAAATCTTGAATTCAATGTAATAAATAGCAAGTGCATTAAGTAATATAACAGTAAGTTAAATGTTGATATGAAAGTCCTTTCCCACGTTGATTAATTCTGCTGCAGACGAGTTTGAAAACATTTAGACAAAAATATGAAACTCTCTATAAATGAAAGAACACTTATTGATTAAAGTTATGTGCACTTTTTCCCTTTGTCATAACGTGTTTTAAAAGTCGTCTGCGAAGCGTCGGAAAGCATCTGCAATTGGAAAATGGTAAATTAAACTACTCGATTATAGTATTGATCATAGCTTGTTAGACACATGTAGATTATCAACATAATAAGTATCAAAAGAAGAGA
Organism: Serripes groenlandicus; assembly: GCA_031761405.1. NCBI lineage: Eukaryota > Metazoa > Mollusca > Bivalvia > Cardiida > Cardiidae > Serripes > Serripes groenlandicus. Next base: position 197,443,865 of record JASEVX010000001.1, read on the forward strand.
GAAAAAGATATATATATATATATAAGATCTGACATGAGTTGTCATTTGATATCAAGTTTTATTAAACGAGTTCAAGAAATGTGTTATTAAGCGAGCCTTTGGCGAGCTTAAAAAACAATTTCTTTTGACGACTTTAATAACACTTTATGAAATGACAACGAATGTCAGATTCTTTTTATCACATGGCGAAACACAAAAAGAAAATCGTTTTTTCGCTGTCAGAAAATAGTCCAAACATGTAATACTTAATAGAATGTTAACTAATCACACACAAAGATATTTTTAAGACCAATACGGGTCCCTTTACGTCGTCCATCTGTCGTGACGTTTGTGTTTACCGGATACACGTTAGCAGCCATTTTTTAAACATTCGCGGATGAATACACAAATAGTGATTCGGTCATGTTATATTACACATGTCACACATAAAGAAATACGTAATGGGTATATTACATCGGATACAAGCATTGCCATGTGATAAATATATATAGTTATATACATGTATATGTGTATGCCACGGTCCAGTGATCCAGTGATAATAACGCCTGCGGTAGATGTTCCACCCATCTGAACATTAGTGTTAATCGTAGGTAAATCACAGGTATATTTGTGTTAAAAATCTTTATTTACGACGTCACTTAAACCGTTTACCAGATATGATATTTTAAGAGTCGGCCGTGAAGAGTTTTCAGGTGAAAAGTGCAGAACCTTACAAACAGTACTTATAATTTTGATACAGAAGTAAAAACACTCTGAAAATCCCTAACCCTTTCCCACCTGCAGACGCATTTTGGTGCAATAGCAGCAGACGACTTTTGGAAACATTGTGGCTAAAGTTGAAATTGCTCATGATGACCAACTTCTCCTTTGGCAACACTGTTTTCAATTTTATTTAACAATTAAGCTATCTGTTATGGAGATTTTTCAGGTTTTCGTCATTATGTTTTCAGTCTGCTTATTAATTAGACTGGGAAGATGTCCAACCCACCGGACATTTTTGTAATCATTGGGAGAGAATTTGCGCATGCGCCGTGTTAATCGTCTTGATCGCGCATGCGCCATATTTTACCATCAGCTCTCGGATATTTCCGTAGCAGTTCGTCACTAGACTGGTTATCGTTCGATTTTGCAATAGAAGATTAAGATTGGTGAACCAGTCTTTTTATATGTGAGTAGTTTTTTTTATAATTAAAATGTAAATTAGAACCATATTTTTTTAATAACACACACCGCTGCCATCATTTGTATCGTGTACCGGCGTTTATCCATCGCGGGTCACCCATCCAGGCACTAACCGCGATGAACGTTGCTTAACTTTACACAAAGGTCAACCACTCTACCAACGTTGCTATGAAGCCGGCTTCCTCAGCAAGGCTGTAGAAGTGTTATTTATACATAAACCTATACCCCGTTCTCGTTACATTAGGACAATGTGAATATTTTCATAAATGCGAAGTTATTGTGCTAATTTTGCGATTTTAAGAATATGTTAAGAGAAAAAAGGACGCGCATGCGCAGACAAATGTTTACAATAATGTTGGGAGATCGAGGTCAACACGTTGGGAAAATGTATTTTTGTTTTCGTTTTACGTATTTAACTAAAAACCTTTTGTTATCATATATTTATATCATATATTTAAAAGCGGGTTTCGTGTTTTTCGAATCAAACAGTATTTCTTAAGCCATAAAATGCTGATTCCCGATTCAATTGCTTTATCTTGCAGCAACTCTTGTTGTAAATATATTTTGTTTAACTCTCTCAATCCTAACGACCCAAATAAAATCGTCAGTGACTGGCATGCGTAAACAAACATTAAACCAAGTAGTGTCAGGCTAAATGCTCGGATGGTACAAAGTGGAACTTCAAATAAACAGTTGTGACATTCATTGTTGGAACTCATATACTTTAACTATTTTAAATCACTGTCCATCAATAAATACCACAGCCTTTATGTGTTTGTCGATTTTAGGTCGCTATGCTATTTGACAGCGTCGTTAAAACCATTACAAATGGCTAAACTTAAACGTACCGGTGACGTTGCCGACATACATGACGCACGCGCAGACATGTGACATCCATACGCCAGGTTAGAGATAATTGTATTTTGGCACACAGTTTACAAAATAGCTGAAAACGTGAGTATGTGTTATGGGTTTGTCGATTTCAGGTCGCTAGGATATTTGACAGCGTCGTTGAAACCATTACAAATGGCTAAGTTTAAGCGTACCGGTGACGTTGCCGACGAACATGACGCACGCGTAGACATGTGACATCCATACGTCAGGTTAGAGATAATTGTATTTTGGCACACAGTTTACAAAATAGCTGAGAACGTGAGTATGTGTTATGTGCTTGTCGATTTCAGGTCGCTAGGATATTTGACAGCGTCGTTAAAACCATTTCAAATGGCTAAGTTTAAGCGTACCGGTGACGTTGCCGACGAACATGACGCACGCGTAGACATGTGACATCCATACGTCAGGTTAGAGATAATTGTATTTTGGCACAATGTTTACAAAATAGCTGAGAACGTGAGTATGTGTTATGTGTTTGTCAATTTCAGGTCGCTAGAATATTTGACAGCGTCGTTAAAACCATTGCAAATGGCTAATTTTAAGCGTATCGGTGACGTTGCCGACGAACATGAAGCACTCGTAGACATGTGACTTACAAAACTTAACTTCAATAGCTATTGGTTATAGAATTGAAAATATTAAGCATAATAGGATTTTGTATCTACAAATCATATTTTCTTAGCGATAAAACGTAAACAATACTTTAATATTATCAAACTATTTCAATCTGAAATGTATTTATATTCTCAATATTTGAAAAATAAGAATGAAATGTCTGGCTTTATCAAACAGTTTGTAACGATATTAACTAATATGTAGTTGTATTTGCACTTTGAAAAAATAATTTTTACTTTATCGCTATATGTTGTGTTTACATTGTTTTAATATAATAATAAAAAAAGACATGTGACATCCTACGTCAGGTTAGAAATACGAAAAAAGTGTATTTTGGCACATTGCCAGAGAATTCATCACACTGGATATTGATGATCTCTGTTGTGACTTTTGATTTCTAGACAACCCCAGCATAACGGTCACAGTTTAACTCTTTCAGCACCAATTTGCTAAAAGTAGACTCTTCCGTTACCAGAGTTTTCTAATATCTTGATAACAAAAAGGCAAGCAATGCGGATTTCAGGTGAGACAGCTTGTTACGAGCTGACTCACCTGAATCTGTATTGTTTGCAATAAGCTCAATAATGTCATTGGCGCTGAAAGAGTAAATGAATTCAGATTCGATTGTTATTATATTCACGTGTTCATAGTTTAAAATGTCGTGTTGGGTTTGTGTCCAGTTTTCATTGACATATTCAAAATCAAAATGATTAAGTTAGTTATGAAATTTAAAGTGTTGAGTTATAAAAGGTTGTTTAGTTTATATACATGAGGCAAAATGCAGCATCGGAAATTTATAAAGTTAGATTGTGCCAAAAAGGTTTGAAAACACATTGCGAGGGAAAGAAAAAATGCTCATCATGATTTGTTTTATTGTGGAATACGCCATTTTCATCATTATTCAGTAGGCTAGGACATGTACCTTGCCCAATGGCACTCTACCATGATCGTAGCGCCACGACTGGGGATCGAACCCTGGATGCCCGGTTCGAAATTCCCGACGCTAACCACTCGGTTTCCTCATCATGAGCAATACTCTTAAATAATATATTTAAAATCGTCTTGAAATAGGGAAAGAAAACATCGTTTACTCGACTACAAAAGAAGGAGTAAAGAGGGTATTGCGCCAAAGTGTCTGCCTTATTACTACAAGCAGGCGATTTCAAACAAAAACATCTACTCTTTTTGTGCCAACGCTTTTAAATGGTGTCTGCTGCAGATGCGTTAAAAATCGTCTATGTGTGGGAAATGATTAAAAAAGCGTCTATGTGTGGGAAATGATCATAAAAGCGTCTATGTGTGGGAATGATCATAAAATCGTCTTTATTTGGGAAATGAATAAAAAAACGTCTATGTGTGGGAAATGGTAAAAAAAGGCGTCTATGCGTGGGAAATGATTAAAAAGGCGTCTATGTGTGGGAAATGATTAAAAAGGCGTCTTTGTATGGGAAATGGTTAAAAAGGTCTATGTGTGGAAAATGGTAAAAAAAGGCGTCTTTGTGTGGGAAATGATTAAAAAGGCGTCTATGTGTGGGAAATGATTAAAAAGGCGTCTATGTGTGGGAAATGATTAAAAAGGCGTCTATGTGTGGGAAATGATTAAAAAGGCGTCTTTGTATGGGAAATGATTAAAAAAGGTCTATGTGTGGAAAATGGTAAAAAAAGGCGTCTTTGTGTGGGAAATGGTTAAAAAAGACGTCTATGTGTGGGAAATGATTAAAAAGGCGTCTTTGTGTGGGAAATGGTTAAAAAAGCGTCTATGTGTGGGAAATGGTTAAAAAAGGTCTATGTGTGGAAAATAATAAAAAAAGCGTCTATGTGTGGGAAATGATTAAAAAAGCGTCTATGTGTGGGAAATGATTAAAAAGGCGTCTATGTGTGGGAAATGGTTAAAAAAGCGTCTATGTGTGGGAAATGATTACAAAAGCATCTATGTGTGGGAAATGGTTAAAAAAGCGTCTATGTGTGGGAAATGGTTAAAAAAGCGTCTATGTGTGGGAAATGATTACAAAAGCGTCTATGTGTGGTAAATGATTACAAAAGCGTCTATGTATGGGAAATGGTTAAAAAAGCGTCTATGTGTGGGAAATGATTACAAAAGCGTCTATGTGTGGGAAATGGTTAAAAAAGCGTCTATGTGTGGTAAATGATTACAAAAGCGTCTATGTGTGGGAAATGGTTAAAAAAGCGTCTATGTGTGGGAAATGGTTAAAAAAGCGTCTATGTGTGGGAAATGATTACAAAAGCGTCTATGTGTGGGAAATGGTTAAAAAAGCGTCTATGTGTGGGAAATGGTTAAAAAAGCGTCTATGTGTGGGAAATGATTAAAAAAACGTCTATGTGTTGGAAATGATTACAAAAGCGTCTATGTGTGGGAAATGGTTAAAAAAGCGTCTATGTGTGGGAAATGGTTAAAAAAGCGTCTATGTGTGGGAAATGATTACAAAAGCGTCTATGTGTGGTAAATGATTACAAAAGCGTCTATGTGTGGGAAATGATTAAAAAAGCGTCTATGTGTGGGAAATGGTTAAAAAAGCGTCTATGTATGGGAAATGATTACAAAAGCGTCTATGTGTGGGAAATGGTTAAAAAAGCGTCTATGTGTGGGAAATGATTACAAAAGCGTCTATGTGTGGGAAATGATTACAAAAGCGTCTATGTGTGGGAAATGGTTAAAAAAGCGTCTATGTATGGGAAATGATTACAAAAGCGTCTATGTGTGGGAAATGGTTAAAAAAGCGTCTATGTGTGGGAAATGGTTAAAAAGGCGTCTATGTATGGGAAATGGTTAAAAAAGCGTCTATGTGTGGGAAATGTTTAAAAAAGCGTCTATGTGTGGGAAATGGTTAAAAAAGCGTCTATGTGTCGGAAATGATTACAAAAGCGTCTATGTGTGGGAAATGGTTAAAAAAGCGTCTATGTATGGGAAATGATTACAAAAGCGTCTATGTGTGGGAAATGGTTAAAAAAAGCGTCTATGTGTGGGTAATGGTTAAAAAGGCGTCTATGTATGGGAAATGGTTAAAAAAGCGTCTATGTGTGGGAAATGGTTAAAAAGGCGTCTATGTATGGGAAATGGTTAAAAAAACGTCTATGTGTGGGAAATGTTTATAAAAGCGTCTATGTGTGGGAAATGGTTAAAAAGGCGTCTATGTGTGGGAAATGGTTAAAAAAGCGTCTATGTGTGGGAAATGATTACAAAAGCGTCTATGTGTGGGAAATGATTACAAAAGCGTCTATGTATGGGAAATGATTACAAAAGCGTCTTTGTTTGGGAAATGATTACAAAGGCGTCTTTGTGTGGGAAATGGTTAAACATGCGTCTTTGTATGGGAAAGAGTTAAACAAGCGTCCATGTGTGGAAAATGATTAAACAATCGTCTATGTGTGGGAAATGATTACAAAAGCGCCTATGTATGGGAAATGGTTAAACAATCGTCTATGTGTGGGAAATGATTACAAAAGCGCCTATGTATGGGAAATGGTTTTAAAAAAGGCGTCTGTGTATGGGAAAGGGTTAGAAAACCGTCTTTGTGTAAGAAAGGGTTAAACCGTCACTTAGACGTTTCTTTTTCAGTACCCATAACAACAGATTCAATAAAATGGAATAAGCACCTTATCTTCGTAGGTTATGTTCTATGATTAACCGAGCTCTGGTAGATCAATCAAGCGGTTGTGAGTTTGAACCCCGGCTCGTCCAACACTCTTCCCTACGTTTGATAAAAGTCAATGCGATAATTTTGTCCGTTTTTAACCAATAGGTAAAAGTCCATGCGGAAAGTCCGTCGCATGCTATGAAAGACAATTGTGGTGTGAGAAAGCCAGAACAGACATGAATGGGAAATTGGCAGCCCCGCACTCTGAGTGCCGAAGAGGTAAGACATGAATGGGAGATTTGCAGCCGTGATATGCCATCCCCGCACTCTGAGTGCTGAAGAGGTAAGACATGAATGGGAGATTTGCAGCCGTGATATGCCATCCCCGCACTCTGAGTGCTGAAGAGGTAAGACATGAATGGGAGATTTGCAGCCGTGATATGCCATCCCCGCACTCTGAGTGTCAAACAGGTAAGACATGAATGGGAGATTTGCAGCCGTGATATGCCATCCCCGCACTCTGAGTGTCAAACAGGTAAGACATGAATGGGATATTTGTAGCCGTGATATGCCATCCCTGTACTCTGAGTGTCAAACATGTAAGACATGACTGGGAGAGTTGTAGCCGTGATATGCCATCCCCGTACTCTGAGTGTCAAAGAGGGAAGACAGGAATGGGAGATTTGTAGCCGTGATATGCCATCCCCGCACTCTGAGTGTCAAACAGGTACTCTGAGTGTCGAAGAGGGAAGACAGGAATGGGAGATTGGTAGCCGTGATATGCCATCCCTGTACTCTGAGTGTCGAACAGGTAAGACATGAATGCGAGATTTGTAGCCGTGATATGCCATCCCTGTACTCTGAGTTTCAAACAGGTAAGACATGAATTGGAGATTTGAAGCCGTGATATGCCATCCCCGCACTCTGAGTGTCAAACAGGTAAGACATGAATGGGAGATTTGTAGCCGTGATATGCCATCCCTGTACTCTGAGTGTCAAACAGGTAAGACATGAATGGGAGATTTGAAGCCGTGATATGCCATCCCCGCACTCTGAGTGCCGAAGAGAGAAGACATGAATGGGAAATTGACAGCCGTGATATGCCATCCCCGCACACTGAGTGCCGAACAGGTAAGACATAAATGGAAGATTTGCAGCCGAGATATGCCATCCCCGCACTCTGAGTGCCGAAGAGATAAGACATGAATGGGAAATTGACAGCCGTGATATGCCATCCCTGTACTCTGAGTGCTGAAGAGAGAAGACATGAATGGGAGATTGGCAGCTGTGATATGCCATCCCCGCACTCTGAGTGCTGAAGAGAGAAGACATGAATGGGAGATTGGCAGCCGTGAAATGCCATCCCCGCACTCTGAGTGCTGAAGAGAGAAGACATGAATGGGAGATTGGCAGCTGTGATATGCCATCCCCGCACTCTGAGTGCTGAAGAGAGAAGACATGAATGGGAGATTGGCAGCTGTGATATGCCATCCCCGCACTCTGAGTGCTGAAGAGAGAAGACATGAATGGGAGATTGGCAGCTGTGATATGCCATCCCCGCACTCTGAGTGCTGAAGAGAGAAGATATAAACGGGAAATTGACAGCCGTGATATGCCATCCCTGTACTCTGAGTGCCGAAGAGAGAAGACATGAATGGGAGATTGACAGCTGTGATATGCCATCCCCGCACTCTGAGTGCTGAAGAGAGAAGACATGAATGGGAGATTGGCAGCTGTGATATGCCATCCCCGCACTCTGAGTGCTGAAGAGAGAAGATATGAATGGGAAATTGACAGCCGTGATATGCCATCCCTGTACTCTGAGTGCCGAAGAGAGAAGACATGAATGGGAGATTGGCAGCTGTGATATGCCATCCCCGCACTCTGAGTGCCGAAGAGAGAAGACATGAATGGGAAATTGACAGCCGTGATATGCCATCCCCGCACACTGAGTGCCGAACAGGTAAGACATAAATGGAAGATTTGCAGCCGAGATATGCCATCCCCGCACTCTGAGTGCCGAAGAGATAAGACATGAATGGGAAATTGACAGCCGTGATATGCCATCCCTGTACTCTGAGTGCTGAAGAGAGAAGACATGAATGGGAGATTGGCAGCTGTGATATGCCATCCCCGCACTCTGAGTGCTGAAGAGAGAAGACATGAATGGGAGATTGGCAGCCGTGATATGCCATCCCCGCACTCTGAGTGCCGAAGAGATAAGACATGAATGGGAAATTGACAGCCGTGATATGCCATCCCTGTACTCTGAGTGCTGAAGAGAGAAGACATGAATGGGAGATTGGCAGCTGTGATATGCCATCCCCGCACTCTGAGTGCTGAAGAGAGAAGACATGAATGGGAGATTGGCAGCCGTGATATGCCATCCCCGCACTCTGAGTGCTGAAGAGAGAAGACATGAATGGGAGATTGGCAGCTGTGATATGCCATCCCCGCACTCTGAGTGCTGAAGAGAGAAGACATGAATGGGAGATTGGCAGCTGTGATATGCCATCCCCGCACTCTGAGTGCTGAAGAGAGAAGACATGAATGGGAGATTGGCAGCTGTGATATGCCATCCCCGCACTCTGAGAGCTGAAGAGAGAAGATATGAACGGGAAATTGACAGCCGTGATATGCCATCCCTGTACTCTAAGTGCCGAAGAGAGAAGACATGAATGGGAGATTGACAGCTGTGATATGCCATCCCCGCACTCTGAGTGCTGAAGAGAGAAGATATGAATGGGAAATTGGCAGCCGTGATATGCCATCCCTGTACTCTGAGTGCCGAAGAGAGAAGACATGAATGGGAGATTGACAGCTGTGATATGCCATCCCCGCACTCTGAGTGCTGAAGAGAGAAGACATGAATGGGAGATTGACAGCCGTGATATGCCATCCCCGCACTCTGAGTGCTGAAGAGAGAAGACATGAATGGGAGATTGACAGCTGTGATATTCCATCCCTGTACTCTGAGTGCCGAAGAGAGAAGACATTGATGGGAGATTGGCAGCTGTGATATGCCATCCCCGCACTCTGAGTGCTGAAGAGAGAAGACATGAATGGGAGATTGACAGCTGTGATATGCCATCCCTGTACTCTGAGTGCCGAAGAGAGAAGACATGAATGGGAGATTGACAGCTGTGATATGCCATCCCCGCACTCTGAGTGCTGAAGAGGTTAGACATGAATGGGAGATTGACAGCTGTGATATGCCATCCCCGCACTCTGAGTGCTGAAGAGAGAAGACATGAATGGGAAATTGGCAGCTGTGATATGCCATCCCCGCACTCTGAGTGCTGAAGAGAGAAGACATGAATGGGAGATTGGCAGCTGTGATATGCCATCCCCGCACTCTGAGTGCTGAAGAGAGAAGACATGAATGGGAAATTGACAGCCGTGATATGCCATCCCTGTACTCTGAGTGCCGAAGAGAGAAGACATGAATGGGAGATTGACAGCTGTGATATGCCATCCCCGCACTCTGAGTGCTGAAGAGGTTAGACATGAATGGGAGATTGACAGCTGTGATATGCCATCCCCGCACTCTGAGTGCTGAAGAGAGAAGACATGAATGGGAGATTGACAGCAGTGATATACCATCCCCGCACTCTGAGTGCCGAAGAGAGAAGACATGAATGGGAGATTGACAGCCGTGATATGCCATCCCTGTACTCTGAGTGCCGAAGAAGGATGTCATTACTACTATTTTTAAATAATTTTATATTTATAACCCGATGTAGGATCGAACCCTGGATGATGTATTTTATCCTTGATTCTTTTTAAGAAGTTACGTTTTCTGTCTTTCAATTACACGTTATTTTGTTATTTCCAAATATGATATTTTCTTCTTTTTACAGTTTTCAAAAATGGCGAAAATAATCTGATTACATGTTTTGACCATTTTCTTAGTATAGACGGGTTGTGACGGTCGTGCAAAACGAGCAATTGCTGCTTTACCTATTTTCCAGCTTTGTTTTAAAAATCTTTTATTTTTAACAAAAATTCCTTGGTGTTGCAAATATAACCACTTCTGTTTTAAAGCAGACTTCATCGAAAACACCATATTATGCCATCGTTGTAGCGCAATTGACAGAATGAGGATAACAATTATGTATCCTTCCTCAAACACAAAACATGTGCAGCAGACGACATAAGAAAATGAAAAGTGTTATTATATGTGTTTATCATTGATGAACGGAGCTCCTAAAGTGACATTCAATATATTGTTTTAGTATGCAAATAAAACAGCTAATTTGCATATTAAAAAAAAGTATCGGATTTTATTTCGTTTTTACGAAATAATAATTCGATACTTTTTTTTAATATGCAAATAAGCTAATTTATCTCGTATTAACGAAATAAATATTTCGTTTAAAAACGAAATAATTATTTCGTTAAAACGAAATAATAATTCGATACTTATTTTTAATATGCAAATAAGCTGTTTTATTTCGTATTTACGAAATAAATATTTCGTTTAAACGAAATAATTATTTCGTAATAATTCGATACTTTTTTTTAATATGCAAATTAGATGTTTTATTATGTTAAAACGAAATAATAATTCGGTACTTTTTTTTAATATGCAAATTAGCAGTTTTATTTCGTATTTACCATAAGACATGACATTTTATAGACTTTATAAGTGAACGTGTTATCGAGTTTCCACATGGTTGTCTGATGGTTTTGATTGACTGGGGTTTAACGCCGTTTTCAACAATCAACTTGTCAGTCATATCACGGCAGCCAGTTCACCTTATCATATGTTTCCTGTTCTTTTCACACCAGTACTCCAAACAACATACTTTACCGAGCCCCGGTATCTCAGTCAGTAGCGATGCAGGCTGTCAATCCAGGGGTTTGTTAGTTCGAATCCCGGCTCGGCCATCTTTCTTACCGACGATTGACAAAAGTCAATGCGACATGCGTCATTCGTCTTCCACCAATGGGCTTAGTCTATGTGGAAAAGCAGCCAGTTGCTTGGGAAGATTGTTGTGTGGAGGACTGGTGTGAGAAAACCAGGAAATGCATGAGTAGGTTAACTGGCCGCCGTGATATAACTGAAAAATTGTTAAAAACGGCGTTAATCCCAATCAATCTACGACATACTTTCCACGCAACTGGCTGCTTTTCCACATCGACTGTTAGTCCATTGGTGAAAGTCGAATGACGCTTGTCGCAGTGGTTTTTGTCCAACATCGTAAAGAATGCATGCCGAGCTGGGATTCGAACTCACAACCCCTAAATTGACAGCCCGCGTCCTTACCGACTGAGCTACCGGTGCTCGGCTGATGGTAGACTCGAGATATTTATTTTAATTTACTTTAATAAAACAGCGCAGATTTGTATATTAAAAAGTGTTGAATACTAACTATTATTTCGTGAATAAGAAATAAAACGGCTTATTTGCATATTAAAAAGAAATGTCGAATAGTAAGTATTATTTCGTAAATACGAAATAAAACGGCTAATTTGCATATTAAAAAAAAGTGTCGATAATAATTATTTCGTTTAAACGAAATAAGTATTTCGTAAATACGAAATAAAGCGGGCTTATTTGCATATTAAAACAAAGTATCGAATTTTTGTTTCGTTTTTACGAAACAAGTATTTCGTTTAAACGAAATGATTATTTCGTTAATACGAGATAAATTGGCTTATTTGCATATAAAAAAAAAGTGTCGAATTATTATTTCGTAAAAACGAAATAAAGTCCGATACTTTTTTTTAATATGCAAATTAGCTGTTTTATTTGCATACTAAAACAATATATTGAATGTCACTTTAGGGGCTCCGTAGCTTTATCTGTGTATTATTTTCTAATTTTTCACAGTGAATACTGTCACTATTAGTTATATATCACGTTCGGAGCGATGTCGTTAATAATACTTCTTACTACAGAAAGTTAATTTATAATCACAGAAAGCTTTCAACATTTAATTGATTGATTATGGTTTAACGCCGTATTCAACAATTGTTCAGTCATAGAACGGCGACCAGTTCACTTACTTAAGCGTTTCCTGGTTTTCCCACACCAGTACACCACACAACATATTTTCCAAGCAACTGGCTGTTTTTCCACATAGACAGTTAAACAGCCCATTGGTGAAAGACGAATGACGCATGTCACAGTGAATTTTGTCAAACGTCGGAAAGAATGTTGGCCGAGCCGGGATTCGAACTCATAATCCCTGGACAGACAGCCCACATCGCTACCGATTGAGCTACCGGGACTCGAAAAATAAAAAAATGTATCTCCTTAGAAAAAAAACTATCATGCATATAATTCCATGACGGTTTTATAATGAGTGAACATAAGTTATTTTTACAGAACTCTTGTTGGATTTAGACCATATAGGCCTTACAGAACTCTTGCTGGATTTAAACCATGTAAGCTTTGATTTAAACCATGTAGGCCTTACATAGCTCTGGTTTGATTTAAACCATGTAAGCCTTTCATAGCTCTGGTTTGATTTAGACCATGTAGGCCTTACATAGCTCTGGTTTGATTTAAACCATGTAAGCCTTACATAGCTCTGGTTTGATTTAAACCATGTAGGCCTTACATAGCTCTGGTTTAATTTAAACCATGTAGGCTTTACATGGCTCTGGTTTGATTTAGACCATGTAGGCCTTACATAGCTCTGGTTTGATTTAGACCATGTAGGCCTTACATAGCTCTGGTTTGATTTAAACCATGTAGGCCTTACATAGCTCCGGCGGTTTGATTTAGACCATGTATGCCTTACAGAGCTCTGGTTTGATTAAGACCATGTAGGCCTTACATAGCTCTGGTTGGATTAAGACAATGTAGGCCTTACATAGCTTTTCTTGGATTTAGACCATGTAGGCCTTACAGAGCTCCGGTTTGATTTAGACCATGTAGGCCTTATAGAGTTCTGGTTTGGAATAGACCACGTAGGCCTTACATATATCTGGTTATATTTAGACTATGTAGGTTTTATAGAGTTCTGGTTGGATTTAGACCACGTAGGCCCTACATAACTTTGGTTAGATTAATACAATGTAGGACTTACTGAGTTCTGGTTGTATTTATACCACGTTTGCCTTACATAGCTCTGGTTGGATTTAGACCACGTAGGCCCTACATAACTTTGGTTAGATTAATACAATGTAGGACTTACAGAGTTCTGGTTGTATTTATACCACGTATGCCTTACATAGCTCTGGTTTGATTAAGACCACGTATGCCTTACATAGCTCTGGTTGGATTTAGACCATGTAGGCCTTTACATAGCTCTGGTTAGATTTAGATAATGTAGGCCTTTACATAGCTCTGGTTGGATTAATACCATATAAGCCTTACATAGCTCTGGTTAGATTTAGACCACGTAGGCCTTACACAACTCTGGTTAGATTTAGACCATGTAGGCCTTTACATAGCTCTGGTTAGATTTAGATAATGTAGGCCTTTACATAGCTCTGGTTGGATTAATACCATATAGGCCTTACATAGCTCTGGTTGGATTTAGACCACGTAGGCCTTACACAACTCTGGTTAGATTTAGACCATGAAGGCCTTTACATAGCTCTGGTTAGATTTAGACCATGTAGGCCTTTACATAGCTCTGGTTGGATTAATACCATATAGGCCTTATATAGTTCTGGTTGGATTTAGACCACGTAGGCCTTACACAACTCTAGTTAGATTTAGACCATGTAGGCCTTTACATAGCTCTGGTTGGATTAATACCATATAGGCCTTACAGAGTTCTGGTTGGATTTAGACCATGTAGGCCTTACATATCTCTGGTTGGATTTAGACCATGTAGGCCTTACATATATCTGGTTGGATTAAGACCATGTAGGCCTTACATATCTCTGGTTGGATTTAGACCATGTAGGCCCTAAACCGCAAAGATTGTACACGTCCGTAAAATGCAGTCACACCATAACGATAACATAATTCACTTCTAAATGGTCACGGTGTCAAGCTCGGATCAGTCTTTGAACGGGAGAGTTAACGTCGCAAACTTTTAACTGGTCACGGTGTCAAGCCGAAGCAGTCAATGATCGGCAGATTTAACGTCGCATACCTTTTGTCGTGTTGACAATAGTAATATAAAACACTTGTACTTTGTTTCTATGTTTATTCAATGCCGTTGTTGTTGATACATGCTAAAAGGAAGTGACGTCAGAGTAAAAACATAAAAGGCGCGTGTCGCGCCAACGTGACGTCGTCAACGGCGCGCAAACATAATACACGTGCACAACGTGGCACTCCGGGCCAGACAGTAATTGTATTTATATAAATGAATAAACATGTTAATAAATGAATTAAAATGCAGTTTCCGGTTAAACATAGATTTAGACTGAAATCGTAAATAAATCCCGTCTGAATTCTGATTATCTTACAATGAATAAATTAAAGTCTTATTATTAATGTCACAGTATTTCATTATTAACACTTCTTAAACTGAACACTTTATAGAGTCTAATTTCTTAGTTCCAATGGATATAATTTCGCTATTGGTCGCATGGTAACACCTCATCGGGACTTCACTCGTGCTGCACGTGTACGTCCGTCTCGACCAACTATGACGTCATCAATGACGCCTAGGAACCATCTGCTTCGGGGAAACATGTCATCCTGGATCTGGACAACATCGCCAACTCGAACTTCGTCGCCTTCTCCGCATGAACGTTTGTGGAATTCTCTGAGTGATGTGACGTACTCGTGTTTCCACCGGGACCAAAACTGTTCAATAACGGCACATTTGAAACGTAACATTGTGTGTGCTGTACTACGGGAAATGTCGTCTGTTTGGACCTCGAGATCATCTCTGTCGTCTGGATATGTAGGGGAGGTAATTCTTCTTCCATATAGTAAGTGTGCTGGAGTTAGGGGCTCTTCATCTAATGGATCTTGGGATGAATGCGTTAGCGGTCGGTCGTTGATTATGCACTCAGCTTCGGTAATAAGGGTCTGTAGAGTGTCTAAGCTGACTAGCGATTTTCCAAGGACCTTTTTCAAACAGGTTTTGGTAATTCCAATAAGTCTTTCCCACCAACCACCATACCACGGAGCATGTTGCGGTATGAATTTCCAGGTAATTCCGTGTTGAGTCAGGACTTCGACCTTCAGTATTTTCGCTGTGGCAACGTATGTAAGTGCTAGGTGGCAATAGATATGGGAACTTCGTTATCTCGGGTAGTGGTGCGTTCGAAATTATACCTCCGCAACGTATGATTTGAGATTCATCGATGTATAAGTCGAGTTGTCGCACTAATGCCGGTTTACTGGTTCTAGGCTTTAGTTTGTTAAGATACTCTATAATGTCGAGGTGTGCTGTGTACTGCGTATGCTTGATCAACATCTTGGAAGCTTTGTCTAGTTCGTATGATTCAAGGTCTCCTCTGGACTGTATCTTTTGGTTACAATGGTCAATGAATCGTAGGACGTACGCACATACCCGAAGGGCCTTTCGGTAGGAACTGAAACGTACTAAATCTAGGACGTTTTGTATTCCTGGGGTGAAAGTGGTTCTGTTTAACAGTACAGCAGTAGGCTCGTTTTCATCGCTATCTTCACTATGGGTCTCGGATATGCTGCTGGTGAAGTTGGATACGGGGAATAATGCTTCATCTTTCAACCAAGCAGGACCGTTGAAACAGAGCTGGTTGTCATGGAATCTTTTGTACGAAATACCACGTGACAGTATATCTGCTGGGTTGGTGTCTGTAGGACAATATCGCCACTGGTGGGATATCGTCAATTCTTTGATTTCTCGCACTCTGTTTGAGACAAATACGTTCAGTTTCTTTGGTGTAGATATCCACTGAAGAGCAATCTGGCTGTCGCTCCACAGCTAAACTCTTTGGCATTGTATACTAGTTGTGATGTGGTTACACAGTCTGGCGCCAAGAACTGCTGCACAAGGTTCAAGTTTCGGAATGGTCATCTGCTTTAAAGGTGCAACTCTGTTCTTCACCATTACAAGGGTGCTGTGGTCACCGGAAACGAGGTACGTGCATGCGCCATAAGCCCTCAAACTTGCGTCGCTGAAGATGTGTAGAATTTTGTCGGTAGACGGGGTCTCAGGAAAATAATATCTGGGGAACTCTGTCGCTGTGGCTTTGGTGACATCTTCTTTAATGTTGAACCATTCACTGATTGCGTCGCCTTGAAGGGGCTCGTCCCAATCTAAATTTTGTTGCTATAGTGACTGCATTAACATCTTGCTTCGAACGGTGACAGGACTCAGTAAGCCTAGTGGGTCAAATACAGCTGATGATTCTTTCAGGACTTCTCTTTTCGTTAATGAGTGATCAATCTGGGTGGATAATGGATGATGTGGTATATACATGACATCGGACTCGGGATTCCAGCGCATTCCTAGGGTTTTGATCTCTTTATCTTTGTCTTCAACTCCGTCTGCCTTGAATCTTGATCTCAACGTTTCGCAATTGGATCTCCACGATCACAGGTTGAATGAAGCTTGCTTGAATAAGTCTAAGTCTCTACTGTTGATGTAGAAGTCAAGTAATTGTTGTTTGTCGGGGACGCTGGTAAGTACGTTGTCTACGTATAGACCATCATTTATCAGTTATGTGACTTCTGATGGGTTTGAATCTAAATGCTTCTGGATGGTTGCACCGAGTATGAATGGTGAACAGGTAGCTCCAACTAATACTGACTTGAACCGGTATGTCTTCAATGAACTAGCTGGATCGTCGGGATCGGATAACCAGAAGAATCTAGTGACGTCACGGTCTTCAGTGTGTAAGCCGACGTTCAAAAACGCTTTCTCGATATCTGTGCAAATGGCGTACTTGTTGTTTCTAAACCGGAGTAGAATCGTGGTAAGATCAGTCAGGCGGGGAGGGGTGTTCATCAAGCAGTCATTCAGGCTGGGTGTGTCACGTGAAGATTTGCAGCTACAATCATAGACGATGCGTATTGGGGTCGTCAGGGAGTCTTTCTTCACTGCATGGTGGGGAATGTAGTGAGTCTTTTTTGAGGTGTGTATCTCGTCATTTGGAACCTCTTCTATGAATCCGTGCTCTTCTTGTTCTCTAATGATATTGCCGTACGTATGTAACAGAGTTGGTTCTTTTGTCAACCTTCGGATAACGTTTTCGGATCTACGTCGACTGATCATTTCATTGGTAGGTAAAGTCTCGTGTTCGTCTCTCCAGGGAAGTTTAGCAAAGTATCTACCTTTGTTGTAGGTTATGCATGTATCTTGGTAAAGTTTTAGGAACTCTTCATATTCTTGATTCTTATTAACAGGCTCGACGCCCGTGGATTCAATTTCCCTTCTTCTTCGTTGATATGCATTTTTACAACATTCATAATGGAAACAGGAATATGAGTGGGATTTCTTGCAATTTGTGTGCTGAGGGGTCCAGACAGCAGGTAACCGATCTTTGATTGTATTGCTGTGGGTCCTTGACCTCGAATGACCTCGTTCTGCACGACATTCCAATAGAAATCTGCACCAATTAATATATGTATGTCAAAGTCATCATTCGAAGACATTGGGTGGGCGAGCTTCAAACCATGCAGATAAGGTAAGTCTTTCACTTGGTGGGTGTATGTTCGTAGCGGAACGGAAATATCTGGTAATATCAGTACTTTAATTTGTATTTCTTCAGTGGTGGACTCTAGGAAAATAACGGTTGTGTCCAAATGTCGTAGTCGTCGCTCTTTGTCACCAAATCCTGACAACGATAACATCTCTTTGCCTGTAGGAAGTAGTTGTAGCTTTCTAGCCGTGTCTTCTGTAATGAACGAACTCTGGGAACCCTCATCGAAGAGAATGTTTGCTTGAAATGACGTACTAGATGATTTTACTGTAGATACTGCAGTTTTCAACAGGACTGGTCCTTTAGCGATCGATTGGGCGGAATGTAACACGGCTTTGTCAAAATCTTTCACATGGGTTTTATGACTTGCAGTGAATGAATTTCCGGTCGGTACTTGCGTACTTTGTGGTGTCGAGTACATACTTCCGGTACAGAGGCTTGTGAGATGTCTCCGGGAACATTGTTTACTGTTCGTCTTTGAATTACAGTCGGAGACTCTGTGGTTCCAAAGGCAGTTGAAACACAATTTATCACGTCTTACAATCTCTATTCTAGATTCGTAATCAGTAATCCTTTGGCAATCCGTGCTATAATGTGAAGAGTTCTTGCAGAATACACAATACTTTGAGTTTTTTAGAGATGAAAAATTAGATTCCCGGGTACTGTCACCTTTACGTTGATAATCGTTTCTTTGTCTAGAACTATTTGTTACAAACGCGGCAGTTGTTTTGAAAGTTGAAGATCATTCCCAGCTTCCATAATAGTTAATTCTTTCAGCAAAATCCGCCTTATATCACTCAATCTCCAGCTCGATGAATCATGCTCTCGAGTCATATTCTTTTTCACCTCAGCAGGTAGTTTCTGAAACATGACGGGTACCAGCATAGAACCGTATGTATCCTCACACTGTCCCAAAGAATCTAGACCCCTAATGTACGTCTCTGTTTCATCGTAAAACTGGCGAAGACTTGAAAAAGTATTCATCGGTGCGGGTAAATCTAACAGCGCTGCCATATACGCCTGGACAATCTTTTCCCTCTTACCGTAACGTTCTTGTAGTATGTCGACTGCTTTCTGATAATTTGCGTGAGTAAGTGCGAACCCTGTGATCGTCTGTAATGCTTCTCCGCGTAACAATGATTTTAAATAATTGAATTTCTGAACATCTGTAAGCGATAGGATACCGTGAATTGCGGAGTCGTATGAGTCCCAGAATGCTTGCCAGTTCAGTGCGTTTCCGGTAAACATAGGCAGGTCTAATTTCGGTAATCTGTGGTAAATAGAGCTATTAATCGAACTTGAATTCTGCACATTAAAACAACTATTGTCCAAAATGTCGTGTTGACAATAGTAATATAAAACACTTGTACTTTGTTTCTATGTTTATTCAATGCCGTTGTTGGTGATACATGCTAAAAGGAGGTGACGTCAGAGTCAAAACATAAAAGGCGCGTATCGCGCCAACGTGACGTCGTCAACGGCGCGCAAACATAATACACGTGCACAACGTGACCTTTAGTTGGTCACGGTGTCAAGCCGGATTGGTCAATGAGCGGGAGATTTAACGTCGCATACTTTTAAATGGTCACGGTGTCAATCCGGATCAGTCTATGAGCGGGAGATTTAACGTCGCATACTTTTAAATGGTCACTGTGTCAAGCCGGATCAGTCAATGAGCGGGAGATTTAACGTCGCATACTTTTAAATGGTCACGTGTCAATCCGGATCAGTCTATGAGCGGGAGATTTAACGTCGCATACTTTTAAATGGTCACTGTGTCAAGCCGGATCAGTCAATGAGCGGGATATTTAACGTCGCATACTTTTAAATGGTCACGGTGTCAATCCGGATTAGTCAGTGAGCGGGAGATTTAACGTCGCATACTTTTAAATGGTCACGGTGTCAATCCGGATCAGTCTATGAGCGGGAGATTTAACGTCGCATACTTTTAAATGGTCACGGTGTCAAGCCGGATCAGTATATGAGTGGGAGATTTAACGTCGCATACTTTTAAGGTGGAATCATACCTTTGGAAAAACTTCGTTTTTGACGTCAAAACTTATGTTATTGCGACAATGATAGTGTGGTTAATGAAACCTCCATCACCTTCTAGTTTAAGAAGTGGTAGTCGGATAAAATAGACGGCAGACAGTAGGGAATAGAATTTTTTCTGCGTGCTGATATCAATTCCATACATCTGCCATGACACATTAGATAACTAAATGCGAATTAAAAGGAAAGTTTCGCCAAACATATTACAAATTCGCCCGAGATATTTTTATTTAAAAGATAAATAATTAGGACACATGTTCGTCTACCATTTGCCGAAATTTCAAGAACATATATTCAGCCGATTTTTGATAAATCACAATAATTTAAACGTCTGTCGCACTTCGGAAAGTACACTGCAGAATTATAGATACATATTTTCATTATAATCATCAATTTCAATCTTTTAAGTAAGCTACCCCTTTATAAATAATGGTAGTTTGTATTTATTTGCTTCTCTTTAAAGATTCAAAGTAGCTTCGTTATTGCAATTTATATAGTAAATATATTAAAAAGAAAAAGAGAGAATACTTGCAGTTTTACGAGAGAGCGAGAATGATATTTTAAACAAAATCGATATGTCCTATCGCGAGAAGTGTGGATCAGTAACGCAACATACGAGTATAAAACTTTCGTGAATTTATGAGTAATGACCGTTGATATTTATTCATGCGAAGTCGATTACATTTCAGGTATATACGGGGGAGGGGGGGTCCAGAAGTAATAGGAATTTAGTTATGATTTCGACACAAATCAAACTTGTAAAAAATAATCTTTAATTTTTCAAAAGTCCACATTTCTTACATACATGACAAATATTTGAATAGTCCTTAGAGAAAAAACATTTCTGTGAAATTATGAAAATTGTGAGTACACTGGGGGCAGGCCACGGTAGTAACGTCACTCTGACGTCGCCGTTTGGAGGGAAAAGAGTAAGTTTGAAAACGTGAATAAATAGTATAACAACAGTTATATCATCTCTATTGTTGCATCAACTTCCCCAGAAGTCATTGCTTAAAGACATTCCGTAACCTTTGTTCAGCGAAATGTGTAACACGTTATGTGTTACAAAAGAAAATTATTATGGGAAAACAAACGACACTTAAACTCTCCCTTTCAACGTCAGAACTGGCTCCTTTGCAAGTGGCATTCGTTTCCCTCTGATTTCACAAAAGTGCATTTATCACATGACAATGCTTATATACGATTTAATATACCCCTGTGTAATATAACATAACAGTGGTACAGAGGTAGAGCGTCGGCCTCTTGTATCAAAGGTCCCGGATTCGCATTCCATTATGAGCGGGTTCTGCCTTTGAGATTTTTCCACACAAACGATGCGAGTACTGGTTTTAAATTATCCAAAGTAGCAAACATCGAGCGTGATTAATATAAGCTTAAAGCTTGTTTCGGAATCGATGTAGATAAATAAGTTTAAACTAAATATAACATGACCGAATCTCTTGTGTTGTATTCATTCGCATATGTTTACAAAATGGCTGAGAACGTGTATCTGGTAAACGTCACGATAGATGAACGAGGTAAAGGGACCATTATCGGTCATAAAAAAATATGTTTTTGTGATTAGTTTACAGTTTATTAAGCATTATATGTGGGGCTATTTTCTGACTGCAAAAACCCGGTTTTCTTTTTGTGTTTCGTCATGTGATACAAAGAATATGACATTCATTGTCATTTCATAATGCAACAGTCAATTGTAACACCCTCATCCCCCTCCCCCCAACCAACCCCACCACCCAGGTCCGGGGAATAGCGGGGACTTTGACTTTCGGTCAAGCAAATTACAGGTAAAAATCCCCCGGAGACATCTTAGGATTGGGAGAGAATCAGGATGAAGCGCCATCTTTTTTAAATATCTCGTAAGCTTAAACCAGTCATTCAGAGTTAAATATAGTCCAAATTATTTAGACTTTCGGTTTCTCGTTTATTGTTCAACCGAAGTCTAAATCCATAGCATGTTTCAGACAGACTCGATTCACGTTATTATGCCGTTTATATCCTTGACAGCTATCGCAACGATAGAAAAAAAAACCATTATTATTATATTAATTTGAGCCTAAAATGTATGCAGCTTACCTCTTTACAACTTTAATCTATCAAAATTCAATTCACAACAGCGACAAATTTGAAATCTGTAACAAATTTGTTTCCGGTTAAATAAACTAGACCAAATCGGTAAAAACAAATAAACGAAATATCGCCCAAACTTGTTTGAATAAGATAACTATTTCGTTAAATATCCATTTTGGTGTACTTTAACAACAATACCCACAATACCGTATTCGGTTATCCTCAGTTCAAATCGATCACATTGTGAGTTATTAAACGTAAGGCCTTTAAGAGTTGGATTAAAAAGAGATTAAAACACATAAAAACGTGAGTAAGACCGTTTGTGTTAACTTTATACAATAGATAAATGGCCAAATGTTGTCCCATATGGCGTGGTTACAATTGACTGTTGACTGGTGCATAAAGTTTTATTAAACTCGTCCAAGGAATTTGTTATTAAGCTCGTCAAAGGCTCGTTTAATAATAAATTTCTTGAACTCGTTTAATAAAACTCTATATGAAATGACAACTTATGTCAGATCCTATATATATACATCGCTAGTAACTGCTTAACTCCTGGTGAACTCCACTGAATAAACATTTCAAATGACTATTGTGATATCTTTTTACTATATAGCATTTTGCAATAGTTAATTTGACGTCTTTTTTACGTGACGTTCTTGCACGTCGCTAAACAACTTAACTATTGTTATGATTATTGTGGAACAACAACATTTAACTTTTGTAATTAAAACAACATAAACTAAAATTAATGTCATGCACATTTTCGGTATCTTCTGTTTGTGAATATATGAAATATACACAGCTTAAAGGCTGGTACTTTCTTGTAAATTTACGCTGTGGTCCGCCTATGCCTCAACTCGTTTATATGACAACTATTTATGACTAAACTAATGACCATATTAAATCTATCAATTCACCATAAGGCAGAGCAAAATCAAATATACATATGGTATGAATTTCCGAAATATGTATTAATTAATACAAGAATCACTATTACTTTTGGATTACCCCTCGTATATATATTATATAGATGTTCAAGAATGATTATCCTGTATCCTGTATTACGTCAAGTATGTCCTACACTGTATAATTTGTAATAAAATAGCTATTCGGGAAGAGATAAATCGAAGTTCAATCCATTTTTAGTAGGGTGTAGATTTCACGATACTATAAAGTAGATGATTATTGTGAGAAAAAAAAAGGTTGTCAATTTTAATTCCGCTAACTGCGTTGCAGCTAACATATCGCATGGGCGGTCCGACGTGCGACATCGGTAAAACGGCATTTTATTTACTAAAAATCGGTTCTACAGATTTTATTGAAATTCTGGTAATTTGTAGTTGGAAGGGTGATTGTAATGATATGTACTTCTTAACAAAATATCTCGGGTAACAAATATGTATCTTCAAATAAACTATCATGCATATAGTTCCATGAATAAAATAGTTTTATAATGAGTTAACATAAGCTCTGGTTTGATTTAGACCATGTTGGCCTTACAGAGT